>NW_019059762.1:108236-142554 GCF_000696155.1 Zootermopsis nevadensis
CTTATGGTTCATTATTCGCCCGTTTATTTGTCGTTGTATGAGTTAATATCAGCGTCGTTAAATAAACCATAGGCCTATGTAAATAAGAGTATTCGTGGAGGGCAAAGAATCTCTTGATTGCGTAAGCTACTGTTAGCTTCTGAAGACGAAATCTGCTTCCGGAACTGATGTTTTGTCTTATTTGATCTGTGATTAATCTTAGAGTTCAGTTATTATAGATACAGAAAGGCCTGTATAGTCCACGCAGCTGACCAAATGTATCGATTCCATGCTGTGTTGTCATTCGCGTTGTTTACAAAACCAATAAAATGGTAGGCCTACATATCTTACGCTGCTTATAGAGACCCCCGTACTCAAAATTTATAAAATGTCTAGTTACACCGTATCTTATTGTTTCAAACCAAGGTTTTATGTCTTAACAAAGTTTGTAGTTATGCTATGAACAACTTGTAATACGAGTTGTTTTTAGCCAACTTATTTAGTACAAAATAAAGAATTTGTGATATCGTAGCCGTGTGTCCGTCCATCCGTCCGTAATAACTCTTGAACCAACTGACGGGTTTTCATATGCCACTGGAGACCATACCAACTTTTAACTTTTTAATATAATTTTATTAGTAATGTCAAAATGACAACATTGAGAACTTTATGAAGACTGCCATTTGATGTGGGATCCTGGCGTTTTGTGTTCGAAAAAAATCCATGTTTTGTAAAGGTAAAATTTGTGTACACTGCAAACAATAAACACTCTGTAACAGTAATGTGTTCAGCTTTCGGTTTGATGGCGATGACAAATGAACTATTTCATGTGAAACTGTTAACGCATTTGAAATATTACATGGTGACAGGTCTTAAATATGCCTACAAATTATGTGTGATACATTTTCTCGTATTGATGTTGGTCTTCTGAGTTGTGTCGTTCTATGGACTTTTAGGTAGATACTAAAGTTTAGGGGAAACATACCGCCTCCATCTTCAGATGGGAACGTTCGTATCCACCTACAAGTTCACTCAACGTCACAACCCGGAAGATCAACATCGACATATTCACCGCCATGATTCCGTAAAAGTTTTCGAAAACAATTTGGTATTTCATATCCTCCGTGAAGAAGTAATAATATGCGGGTTGTGAAACTGTTTCCTCTTCTAACCACAGTGATGTAACAACAGCACAAGTAAACATTGTCTATTCCTGATTTGTTATCTAATACACAAGGCGAAATGTAACGTAGAATGAACGTCCCTGAAACAGAAAGGACCATCACATACCTCAATCTTTTCTTTACGTGGTCAGTATTACGGACATTGTGGAAATGCGAAACACTGAGGTTAAGTTTGTCAGATTTTTTCTTCTCCTGATGACTGCAAGATAAATCTGACAAATTCAATGTAGGTGAGATTTCAGGTTCTCGCAGTTGATAGTTTGAAGATGACTGTTTTTTTTTTTGGGGGGGCGGGGTTGTTGCGCCGAGTAGCCATAGAAATATACCGACGTCAGAAAACATCTAGCAGACTACACGGCGCCACATCCTACAAGACAGTCATCTTTCAATTCAATTCAGATACAATTAAAATTCAGTTTATACAAAGTTACAAATAAATCTTGCAGTTCATCCACATAGAAATTTGTCGCAATTTATGGAACAATACATGCTGCAGTGACATTTTCATGTACCTGAAGGTGTGTGTGAGTGTGTTATATATGTGAGGACTGAGGTAGAGATTACACTACAACATTGTGCATGAATTAACATGCCCTGAAGTCCAGTAACACTGATAAAGTTTTACTATACTCTGGGTAAGCCGCCTGGAGTGTTCAGGTGTGCACTGTAACATGAAGACTGGTGTGCAAATATTTGCAAAACAAGCGAAAGGCGACGCTCCTTACATGATGTCATAATAAACTGAGGAATATCGTAATGATATTGCGTCTGTTTGTGTTTTAAATGTCCTCTTATCGAGAAAAGTTCTGTTTGATATCAATTGAAAGAAAAGGTGATAAAACCATTGCTTTATAAACATTACAAACCAGATAAAACAGCTTCAATTTAGATCAAAGACTACATAAGGGACATCGTAAATGCAGATCTATTTGATATCGGGACCCAAAGCAACGGAAATTTCAAAAAAATGTTTGAGTGCTTCAGAAACCGATTAAATTGGCCGCGTTTACTCCTCACAGTTATTGGTATTTTGGATAGGATTAGACGAATATAGAAAATGGTTACATATTTATTGATGGTCATTTTATTGTAAAATTATTTCGAGTTTTTAAACACGCACTGTTGAGGGCAAAAGCATTTGGTGTCCGTTTTGATTGAAATATTTCTTGGTTGCTCTCGCCCAAGAAAGGTTTGCGATCCCTCGTTTATACTAAAAGTTACCTAAGGAATTTGATTTTGGTTCTTAAGCCTAAGACAATGTAATCTGCGCATTTATAAAGCTGAAATTGAACTTTATTGCTACCACTCTTTTAAACAGAGCAGAGTTCTTTTTGTGGACCTAGATGTCGCCCAGCTTGTCAGGAAATGTTTCGCCTTCTATTCAAATCGAATTTTCACTATCGTGTTCACAGCAGCCCATCCATATCCTGAGTCAGATGAATCTAGTTCACATCTTCGACATCGTACTTCTTAAATATCGACTTTAGTATTGTCCGAAAGCACGATTAACTCAGTCGGAATAGCGACTGGCTACGGGCAGGGACAGGGATTCTCTTCATATCACATCCAGACCTGCTCTGAAGCTCACTCAGTTACTGGGTAAAGAGGGCTGTTTCCCGAGGATAAAGCTGTCGGAGCTTGAGTGTGACCGTTAAAATGCATCTATTGCCTACGATAAAAATATTTCCACCCCGTCCGCTTTCACGGCGTGTGGCTTGTAAGTACGGGGAGGTCTGTAACTTTTATGTGGAACGTTTTTCGAAGTGGTCAATAAATGAAAGGGAAATGTCTGATTATGCACAGAGTGATTGACTTTGCAACAATAGATTTTAACTGCAAAATTTACGTCAAGGCCAGCGAGGTTCACAATATCACAAAAAACGAGTTTGAAGAAAGTGAATAGACTTACTACTTTGAAATACAGTCTTCAGCAATTGTTATTTTCCAATTGTAGTCAATTATATCCGTTCGTTTACTTACTTCTTGTTCTCCTTTTACTATGACACGATAATTTTCGATGTTTTGTTCGAAACTGTGATTTTAAAGGGCTAAAAAAGTTAAATTCTTGCTCAAAGAGGTTCAATGAACTTTTCCGTCGATTTTAGATAATTCACACTTCAATTGTTTTCTCTTTGTTTCGAAGGAACTCGCGTTGCGGCGCTACTGGTTATGAATTTTAATGTTTAAGGGTTTGCGTGATGAATATTGTCCGGTCAGCTGTGGTTACCCGTTACGTGTGAAATTACTTTTGTCCATAAACCGTTTTCAGTGGTCGTAAAATACTGGAGCGTTACAGCGAAAGCATCCAACCTCAGGATCATACGAAAATGTTATTTAACCCGACCATGAAGGTGAGATTTAAGCCTGGTGTGATGGGAATTAAAGAATGCATACTACATGCATTTGAAATAGAGAAAAATAATTTCTCACAAATTTAAGTGGGCAGAATCCCAGGAGAAAGATTATAGATGTAGATTTTAAATTACCATGTAAGAGGATAGACATTGGTAGACCACGTAGCATGTTGGACTGAAGCCGGAACAGGCTAGCGACAGCCAGAGAAAGAATGAAGTAATTAATACATGTCGTCCTTCTGTCTCTAATGCCTTAATTTCTTGCACTTCGTGCAAAGAACGCATTGGAACAGATAACACTAAACGTAATTTCTTTTACACCTGTAAACTTGCCGACATATGCCCTTTTTCCTTAAGCTTGCGCTTTAATAACAGTGTGTATGTTCGGCCCACCTAACTACCTGCCTCATAGCATATTTGTTCAACCCCTATCTTTACACTCTTAAATGGGAACGTGCCCAGGTCTTATCCTCACGACGACACACAGTACACTCCTTTCAGATTAAAAACGCCAGAGACCTAAATTATGTCTACATATACAGTGTCAACGTTAATGTGACCATTATTTTCATGTAATTTCATGTGTAACCTAACTGCAAATTCTTCTTGAGATTTGAATAGTTTAAAATGGCTGTCTTCTGGGTTGTTGCGCCGTGTAGTCTGCTGCTTACCTACTTAAAAAATTTCCCACCTACTAAGGCAGTTCACCGTCCGTCCGTTCGTCCGTCAAGCCTCGTGTCCAGTGGCTGCTGGGGGCTCCGTCTTCGGACCGAAGCGTGAAGTTGACCGCCTACCTCATTTCTTGTGTCAATGATAAAAATTAGTGGAGTTTCACCTCCACGCCCTCTCTACCTTCGTGACGTTCTCAGATAAACGGACATCCTTACGTTTATGATGTAATACAAATTGGTTCAGGAGAGAAACAAACAAGATAAGATTTAAAGGTCCTTGGCTGTTGGGTGGGAACTCTCAGTAGAACAAATAGGACTGGTCGAAGAGAATGTTCTCCTGGTAATCTGTGTGTGTATTATTTTGCTACAGATAAAATGGCAGTTCAAACATGTGTTTGTGCGTATTTCATCCATATTACATAATCTATAATAATCTTGAAATGAAAACAGTTCAAAACAAGGAGCGAGTATGAAGATGGTTGCCTTCTGGGTAGTAGCGCCGTGTAATCTGCTGCTGCCTCCATCATCAGGGCGATTTCCCTGATGATGGAGGCAGCAAGGACCTCTGAAACGTCGTTAAACTTCTACCAGACTACACAACTCAGACGACATAAATTTTCGTCATGTAGGACAGTGGTATTCAACCTGGGGTACCAGAAGATATCTTAAGGGGTACGTGAAATTTTTTAAAAAAATATATTCTTTTATGATAAACACTGAATAATCAGTAATGCAATTTATTTAATTTATTTTAGATGTAGATTATATCCTATGTATAACTTGAATTATACACCAACAACTTTGAGGGTACAAAGTTGAAGAGAAATTATATCTGGGGGTACGTGAACAAAAAAGGTTGAATACCGCTGATGTAGGACATTACTGTGAAGCGTTGTTTGCGTGGAATATATCAAGTAGGTCTGTGTTTGTATTTAGGGTTTTATTTTCTTGTATAATGCATTTCAGTTAATACAAATATTTAACGAATTAGAAGCGAGCAATTTGGTAATGATTGACAGAAAATACAGAATTTTAAAAATTGATATTGTGTAAACAACGAATAGAATAAATATAAATAAATATGAAAATACTGGAGCAGAGAAAAAACAGCAGCACAGCCTGATCAAAATCACGTCACCGACTGAACAGCCTAGAAATCCACGCAGGCCGAGAAGCGTTCATTTAAATCCTCGCGTTACCATATTCACGTGATTTAAACTATTAGATTAAGCTGAAATTACGTGGGATCAATGCCATCACCCCCCGTTGCTGCAAAGGATTTCACTCGTGTTCATTCCTTCTCTTATGAAACTTTTGTCCTTTATTCGACCTTCAGAATCTCTTCTCGCGCTCTCCTTTCTTTTCATTAATTTATCCCTCCTATTCTCTCTCTCTCTGTCATTATTTTTTGGTGGAAATACGTAAACGTACTTGGTTAAAACAACAACAACAACAACAATCAAAGCCCCCCCCTTTGTAAATGGAAAGCTGCCCACTTACTATGGCAAGATGTACTTGTTACAAAGATACAAATGTTGCATTTGTAGATTTGTGGTCAAGAAATACGTCTCCTCGTGTGTCACTTCATTTCGGTCGCGAAGTAGCAATGGCCAGTGGACTTCTTCAGTACACTGACAACGGATACCATTTTAGAGCAGCGCGGATTTACCAAGTGCCCTCTTTCTTTGAGAGCGTCTGACCCAAAATTGTATTAACATTTCGCATATCCTGTGAGTGCTACTGTACTTGATTTAGTAACATTATGGTGTAGAGTAGAAATTACAAAGCCTATTTTATTGCTTATAAATGGTGTTTGTATTTACAGATAAAGTATAGCTACTGTAAATTATTAAACGAATTAACTTTATTGAACAGAGACCTCCTTGAGAAACTGATTGCCAATCAGCTACTCAAAATATTTACCACCTATTAAGGAATGCGAATGTTTGTTGCTGTGTTTAAAGTACCAAAAGAATCGTTCTGAATTCTTGTTTTCTCTGTTCTTAGGTGAACATTTCAGCTTCAAAGTTTTTCTCGAGGGGAAAACTTGCATCTTAGGTTGTGATTTAATAGAAAAGTAATATTTAGTTGTCAAAATTGTTGTGTTTGAGAAAGACATAATTAACAGAAATTATAGTAATACTGTAATTAAGAGAGCAGATTAGGAAGATAACTGTCTTCTGGGATGTTGCACCGTGTAGAGTCTGGTAGATTCTGACCAACGTTTCAGAGGAGTTTACTGCTCTGACGTCATCGTTCATTGCACCCTAAAGATGACGGCTGTTGCAAAGAAAACTTAACTCTTTACGAGTTGCATTCGCTGCCATCTTATTTAAGGGAGGAGGTCCAGGAATGCATCCGATACCGATCCACGTTCATTTAGAGGTGTTAAATCAGCCTTGTTCTGCAGTTCCTCTTTGGCCACCAGATCGCAGGACCTCAATGACTAACTCACGACTGACACTTTGTTACAACCGCTCGTAAGATATGCAGAAGAACGATTTTGAGGCCGTGCAGAATAGCACAGTTTCCACAGAAAATTTTATCGAAATTCGTAAAGTGGTTCTTGAGTTGAATCGACTAGACAGACCGACGGACGGACAGACACTACCAACCCATAACGCGTTCAAGCAATGCACTTCGTGCAAAGAACACAACGGATGAAAAGAAATGGAAAATTATGCTTCATATAGCTCGTGCCACAGAAAGTAACAGAGCGTAGGAGATCGCGGTTTTTCCTTCGTGCTGTACGAACAGCAGACACAGGCAGTCGCGACGTGTGCGTGCATCTCCCCGCATCGTCCAACAGGTGGATGGTTGCTGACTGAGAGCGTATTGGCTCGGACTGCGTAGTTGCTGGTACAGTGGCGTGCTGATGACAATGAAAGATCTTAAATTATGTCGGACATGGTCCGTTTTCGCACCTTATATTTGTAAAAAAAAAAAAAAAAAAAGTAAATACGAATTCTAGTTCTAGTATTTTTGAATTACGAAACCGTAGAATAAATAACAATTCACTTGTTCAGTCGAGAAATCTATTCTTACCAAAACACGCCTTTGTGTTTACAAAATACCATATAATCATGCCTCTCGTGACTCTCGCCTTCGGTTTTGTAGAATACAGACGCAAAGTGTAACGATAAAGGCTTCTTTGGTCATCGGCATGAGTTCGAAATTGTCAGTACTCCAAGGCATATTTCTGAAAATGTTTTAAATGAAGTCATCACAGTAACGTCAAGGCATTTTTAGTTGTCAGAATTTAAGAACCGAGCCTGACTTTAGAACCGTTTCTTTCCAATTCGGGTATTCTCTTACTCTGTATTATGGCAACCACAGCAATCTCTTCTGATTCTTTTTCTTCCTACTAAGCAAGTTCGTTCGTTCTTCTGACTTGCAACAGCGAGGTACTCGTTTCGCATCTTTACCGGCACAGCGACTGTGCTAATCTTTCTTTCGTGCTATTTCTCAGTCCCTACAGGAAAATCCAAGATAGCAGCTTGAAATATACCGATGACCATTGTTTAATAATTTTCCAGATATTAAAAGTAGCTGAAAAATGCGTAATTATTATTAGAGTGGTCAAATCAAGGAGAAAGAGATGAGCGAGTCGTGTAACATAAATAGGAGAGCTTAAGAATTTGTACAAAATTTTAGTTGCAAATACCTGATGTGAAGAGACCGCTTGGAAATTCTAGAATATTAAGATGGCTCTCAAATGAGATGTGTGAGTGTGGACTGGATTTATTTGGTTCAGGAGAGGGGTCAGTTGGTGGGCACTTGTGAACACAGTAATGAACTTTCGGGTTCTGTAAACCACAACAAATTCCTTGACCTGTTGAAAATCTGTTAACTTCTCAAGGGTCAGCTCTGTGGACCATAGCACCCCCTTCCCTTTACACCTAGATCTCCCAGGTAGTTTCTTCCCTTCAGGTTTTCTGATTCCAAAATAGTGTATGCATTTTAGACGGCTTTCCGATACAAAATGTCATTTTGAATAATAACTGGACAAGCAGTCGCGGACAGCCGAGAAGGGGTCGTCCTTCACCTTGAGCGTTGTGTATGGGGCTGTAGCATCTCGTATCGAAACGTGAAGAGGCACTCGGACAAGGACCTTTTCATATCATCTTAATTGACCGCTATTGGTGAAGCTTCGCGAAATTGTCCCAGTCCTTAGAACTGCATTCCTTTCTTGAAGGCAGCCTGTACTAACCAGCAACATGCCTGCTGCATCCCTAGAGAGCCCCTCCCTTTAGCTCATATGACGTCATATCCGGTGCAGGCAGTAACATGGCTATGATACTTCTCTCAAACCACCTCCTCTTCAGCATCTTCACGCAGAGTCAGATGTTAACAGAGTTTTGCATTTGTGTCGAAATCACAGCGTCCATTCATAAAAATATTCATTCTTTTAACATCTCGCAGTTTAATACAAGTTGAGTACGGTTTTGAAATCAGGGACGTTTCGAGTGGCTATAAGTCGAGGCATGCGTACAATGAAGAAACGAGAGAGCATGTGGAATTTTTGTACCAGTAACAAAGTTCTTTCTTGTAGCGTAGTTGCTCAGCTGTTCAAGATATCCACCGTTTTGCGGGACCCAATGCTTCATTACACCACCGTATTCGCAAAACGCAACTATCAACCCTATCCTGAAGTAGTCCACGCCCTCACACCCCATTTCTATAATATTAATTTCAATATTATCCTCTTAACAAAACCGACACCACACCTAGATACCGGAGTTAATTATCGGCTCGAAAATTTGGTGTCCTTACTAAAAGTCCTCTGTGGTTACTCTCGGTCCCTCCAGGCAAATGCCAAGATAGTACTTCAAACTACGCCAAGACCGATTCCTTCTATATCCTTTCAAATTCATTATGTATTAGTCATCTTGTCATTCCATGCTATATTTTGAGCTGTTATCATCGTCGTTAAATAATCCGTACACGTAGGCTTCCAAGTGGCCCCCATCCCCTCAGGTTTTCCGACCAAAATGCGTATTACAAGGCACTTCCATGTCATCGCCCTTGATTTAATAAACTTCGATACAATGAATCGCGAATAACGAAGTATAAAACTCCTATTAATAAACTTCCTGAATGCAAAATTTTCTTCTTAAGGACTGTAGTGGGGAATCTTGAAGTTTGGCCCTTTTGGAGAGCTGAGGTCGAGATGGGTCGGTATATTCAGATTCATCTCACGGAAAGAGGTTGTGAGGCTGTGAGGTGGACGGAACTGACTTGAAGATAGTGTCGTGGACTGTAGAATCGGCTTTGTTGAACCTCATGGTTATACTGCAGATTTATAGTTAGATCTCAGGGAAATAATTTGTGAATGCATAAACGAAAAACCGAAACAAACGCATGGAATGAGATGGACTAAGTGTGTTACCACCCACGAAGCCAAGTTACACGTGTAAACAACTGACTGTCCATTCATCGTCACATCGTACTGCTTTATGAAGCGGCACGCTCCAAAATATGTAATTCTTATTTGAATAATTTAACGGTGTTTGAATGTCAGTAGCAGACTATTCTCAGCTGTGTAACTGAGAAGTAAATGTGCAACACAGAGGCCAAAAGCGTTTGAAGGATCATTGACTACAAGAGACAACTGGCTGTACATATGGACAGAACATAGAACTTCTAAACTTTGTGGAATAATTAAACTACGACACATGGAGACTTTAATAATGCGTCGAGCTATATCTCCATTCCCTCATACATATTCATGGCGTGCAATATGCTTTAATTACATGTTTACTTCTTCGGAGCTTAAGTTTTTCGTATTGTCGATGAGCGGGGCCCCCCCAAAGCGCGGGGGCTGCTGCCCCACTCGCCCCGTCCTAAGAACGGCCCTGCAGAGACCAGTAGCTGACTTTTGGGGCCACGGCAAGGAAAGTGAGTTTTCAGGTTCTCACGGTCACGAGTGAAGATGTCTGTCTTCTGGGTCGTTGCGCCGTGAATTCTGGTAGAAATTGACCGACGTTTCAGAACTGTTTGCTGCCTCCATAGTCACCCTGAGAAGCCTTCGTATTCCATAAAAGACAAAGAATTGCTTGGTCAGTTGAGCGACTGGTAGTCTGTCAAGGAAGATGCTTATTTTCCGAGTTAGTTGTCAATATTAGGCGAAGAGTACAAATTATGAAGCTTCTCATTCAAATGATAGTCTTCTGAGTTTTGACGCCGCGTGGACTTGTAGGTGCGTACCAACGTTTCGGAAAATGATGCAGCTTCCATCTTCACCGCCTTGAGAACTTCAGATCTCATCCTCTTTTGCCCTTTTCTCCATCCAACTGTCATTTTATTCCTCTTAGATTCAGATAGTCTCCTCTGCACCCTGTCCACAGACTCAGTCTCTCATCTTCACTCAATGTAAGATGCAAGATTCTCAAGCATACGAAACGAGAGGTAAAAGTATCATGAGTAGATCGCCTTTCATCTTCATGTTCGAAGACAATACGGGGAGAAGAGAAATTGAAGCAATTGCAAACCAGCGTTACGTCGATTGTGTGTAAAAGTAGAGTGCAGTGTTACCGGCGAGTTGTCGACTCCCAATCAAGACAGAGATGAATGGGCTGGTGTTTGAGGGGGAGGGGGAGCACAGACTAACGGCAGACAAAGGCATTCCATCAGCCTGTGTGTGTGTGTGGCGACAGACGATCCGCCCAGTTCTAAGCACGCCGCGATGCAGTGTTCAGTCGCCTGTCGCGGGTCCTATATCCACCCGGGGCATGCAGATTTGAATTCACCATTATCATGAGACAAAGGAGAGGAAAAGAAATGGAAATTGTGGAGGATAAAAAGAGAAAAGTGGCGAGGACACGATATTAGAAGGAAAGGAAGAAATCAAATAAATTATTGAGAAAGGGAAACAAAGAAAATATATACATACATGATGTGAAGCTTTCACGGCGGCTTTCATTAATAAAGTCTTCTCGGGCTATCAGCTAATAGCCCGAGAAGACTGTATTAATATACATCTGTTTGCTGCCTCCATAGTCACCCTGAGAAGCCTTCGTATTCCATAAAAGACAAAGAATTGCTTGGTCAGTTGAGCGACTGGTAGTCTGTCAAGGAAGATGCTTATTTTCCGAGTTAGTTGTCAATATTAGGCGAAGAGTACAAATTATGAAGCTTCTCATTCAAATGATAGTCTTCTGAGTTTTGACGCCGCGTGGACTTGTAGGTGCGTACCAACGTTTCGGAAAATGATGCAGCTTCCATCTTCACCGCCTTGAGAACTTCAGATCTCATCCTCTTTTGCCCTTTTCTCCATCCAACTGTCATTTTATTCCTCTTAGATTCAGATAGTCTCCTCTGCACCCTGTCCACAGACTCAGTCTCTCATCTTCACTCAATGTAAGATGCAAGATTCTCAAGCATACGAAACGAGAGGTAAAAGTATCATGAGTAGATCGCCTTTCATCTTCATGTTCGAAGACAATACGGGGAGAAGAGAAATTGAAGCAATTGCAAACCAGCGTTACGTCGATTGTGTGTAAAAGTAGAGTGCAGTGTTACCGGCGAGTTGTCGACTCCCAATCAAGACAGAGATGAATGGGCTGGTGTTTGAGGGGGAGGGGGAGCACAGACTAACGGCAGACAAAGGCATTCCATCAGCCTGTGTGTGTGTGTGGCGACAGACGATCCGCCCAGTTCTAAGCACGCCGCGATGCAGTGTTCAGTCGCCTGTCGCGGGTCCTATATCCACCCGGGGCATGCAGATTTGAATTCACCATTATCATGAGACAAAGGAGAGGAAAAGAAATGGAAATTGTGGAGGATAAAAAGAGAAAAGTGGCGAGGACACGATATTAGAAGGAAAGGAAGAAATCAAATAAATTATTGAGAAAGGGAAACAAAGAAAATATATACATACATGATGTGAAGCTTTCACGGCGGCTTTCATTAATAAAGTCTTCTCGGGCTATCAGCTAATAGCCCGAGAAGACTGTATTAATATACATACATGTTTGCATGTTTGTAGCCATGGATAGTTTTGAGACGAAATCTTGTGGTGTGCCATCACGTGTCTTTGACAGATTAGGGTGTGTTGCGGTTTTACAAGGTTTGCAGAACACGCCTTAGAGCAAACTGGTATATTTGACGTGGACGGAAAAAAAAACATAATCAATTTACGTGAAACATATGAAGCTAGAAATCGTTTTATCTTTTGAATCTACCGCATATTTTAGCCGCCATTTCCAAACTTCATACCAGCTGGAGATTCGCGTTTGTTTCATTCCGTCATTTTCTCGTTAGTGACATCTCGAGTAAAATAGATAAGACTGGCCAAGTTCTGCACCTATAACATTTTATAGTTTTATTTTTCCTTATTTAATTCGCTTTTTTATTTGACCCCGTGGGTCTTTCCCACGACTCGCTCTTTCTTCGCCAGTAACTACAAAATGAATGAGCATTTTCTTCGTGGGCTATAATACAGTACAGCAGTACGACTTGGCATTGCAAGAGTGACTCAATTGCCAAGCTTCTGAAACACAGCCTTTATGTAAATTTTGTTCTGCATAGTGCATGGAAAGTTTTCTACCAACAGTTCAGAATAAGTTTATTATCCCATTTCGTATCTAAAACCTAAGAATTTAAATATGATATTCGAACTTTCATTTTATGTGTGGGGTCCTTGTGAATACGGTAATGAATCTTTAAATTCCGTAAAATACTTGGAATTTCTTGACTAGTTGAGTGTACTATGAGGTCCTCAAGAAGGGCTCTGGTCCATAGAGTTATTTTTTTATTAAATATACTGATCTGTATTAGGTGTTTCTGAAACAATTTGTGTAAAGAGTGACAACAAATACAACAGGAAGCTATGATATAAAATAAGGAAGGTTTAGATGAACAAGAGATTTATCATGCATAGGAAAATGATAATTTCTTACAAAATTATAGTTTTAAGTGCTAAAATGAAGGACCAATTTGAAACAAGCAGCTGTAAACACGAGGATAATATAAAAATTAGTCTGATAACAATAATGTTCGTAGAAGTGTCTTCAGATGGTTAAGGACAGTGTGCATTGATGGGGTTTAATAACGTAGGTAATTTCGTGAACAGCTGAGCAACTGTTATATTCTCAAGAAATACCCTGAACCTCGAAGTTCGTTAATTCTTTGCCAATACTCAGTGTAGACAGGTTGCTGCAAGAAGAAAGAGTAAGTGAACTGGGCATATTAACGAAATGCCCGGCTTTGGAGGACTCTTAGTAACTTGTCGTACCCGCATGTGGGTATGAGATAGCTCTACCTTACTTACCATGAACACTACTCTGTAAGATGAGGTTTTCACAGCGGTAATCGACCTGATGACGGAGGCAATATGACCTCTGAAACGTTGGTAAACATCAACCAGACTACACAGCGCAACAACCCAGAAGACAGAAATCTTCATACTCTGATGAAGGAGGCAGTATGACCTCTGAAACGTTGGTAAACATCGACCAGACTACACAGCGCAACAACCCAGAAGACAGAAATCTTCATACTCATCGCCCTGATGACGGAGGCAGTATGACCTCTGAAACGTTAGTTAACATCGACCAGACTACACTGCGCAACAACCCAGAAGACAGAAATCTTCAACACTGCTTTGGTTTGATATTCCGTAACACGAATGAGGCTCTTCGGACAGAATAACCTTTGCGTATGTTTGATCTGAAACTTTCACGGCGGCAAAATGAATTCTTCTCGGGCTACCAGCCATGTAAGGTGGTTTAATGGAGGAAACGCCAATGTTTCGAGAACCATCTTCATCCTCGTCCTCAGAGGACCTTTGCGTACGTGGAAGACATGTTAAAACGAAGATGACAAGTTAAGTCAGGCTTACTTACGATTTTCAGCTGTGAAAATCATTTCATGTTTTGCATGTTGACAGTTCCAATAAATAGTGCAGGTGGATAGCCTGTAGTTCCATTAACCAATTAACGTGATTTAACTCGGTCCCTTGTTCCAGTTTTGCATTCCGTAAAGCTCAGTTGTCGGCATCATCACATACCTTTTTACCTCTTTAACTACTGACCATCCAAAAAACATGTTCTGGTAGTCCGGTGACGTAATCCCGGACCGTCATGTGATCTTACCTTTGTAGACAGAAATTTTACATGTCATAATTTGTCTTCTGTAATTTATTGTATTCCCTATTCATAACAAACAAAGACATAAAAAAGAACGGAATGAAGGTTCTTGAGAACAAAGCGCTGAGAAGAATATTTGAGCTTGAGAGAAAGAAAGTAGCAAGAGAATGGAAGAAACTACACGCTGTGGCGCTTCAGAATTTGTTCTGTTTGCAGCATTCTCGGGATAATTAAACAAATTTAAATGTCCTGTTTTGAGAGACTAGGCGAAGGGAAGAAGAAAATCATATAATTCAATTGAAAAGAAATGCTCTGAAGGAATGTGAGTCGAATTGAGTTGGCTGTAGGATTGTGTCCACTGACAGATTTTTGTGACCATCGTAATTGGAATCTGACAACCTGAGTAACTTCTCAAGGAAGATCCCATAATAAGAGATTCTTAGTTACTAAAGCCCATGGAGCTGAGTCCTCCTTCTTAAGAAGTTAATATTTACTGAACTAGTCAAGACATTCCCCACGTTCTGTGGAACCGAAAGTTTTGTGTTCACAAGATCCGCCACTGATCAATATCTGAACCAGATGATTCCAGGTCACACCCTCTCGCCTTGTTTCTTTGTTGTCTGAGTAGACTGTAACTAATCACACATTTTATTTCTTACATAGTTCTGTTAACTGAAAAACTAAATTCCTCCGTTACTCTGTAAATGTAGTTTTCGAGGCATCGAGACCTTAATTGTAGCTCAACCGTCATAGTGACTAGGCCACGGGCTGGAATACCTAGTTTCGATTTCCGGCAATGGCATAGATTATTTTGTAAGATTTGAGGTTTTCACAGCGGTGAGTATGAAGATTTCTGTCTGCCCTGATGACGGAGGAAGTATGACCTCTGAAACGTTGGTAAAAATCGACCAGACTACACGGCGCAACAACCCAGAAGACGGAAATCTTCATACTCATCGCCCTGATGATGAAGGCAGTATGACCTCTGAAACGTTGGTTAACATCGACCAGACTACACAGGGCAACAACCCAGAAGACGGAAATCTTCATACTCATCGCCCTGATGATGGAGGCAGTATGACCTCTGAAACGTTGGTTAACATCGACCAGACTACACAGGGCAACAACCCAGAAGACGGAAATCTTCATACTCATCGCCCTGATGATGGAGGCAGTATGACCTCTGAAACGTTGGTTAACATCGACCAGACTACACAGGGCAACAACCCAGAAGACGGAAATCTTCATACTCATCGCCCTGATGATGGAGGCAGTATGACCTCTGAAACGTTGGTTAACATCGACCAGACTACACAGGGCAACAACCCAGAAGACGGAAATCTTCATACTCATCGCCCTGATGACGGAGGCAGTATGACCTCTGAGATGAACAGTACATGAACCACTCATGGCTGGATTAAGAACACTTACTTTTGGTCGGACAGCCTGAAAGAAAGCGAATACGTAGTCGATATCTGCTTAACTGGATTAATATTGAAACGAATCTTGATGAAATAAGGATGTGAAGCAACGGACTTCAGCCATGTAGTTCATGGTGAGTCCATGGCGACCGATTGTGAAGACGATAACGAACTTTAGGTTAAAAAGAGACATAAGGTGGCTCGGCATATCGCTTTTATGTAACCATGGTTCTGTACGAACAGTGTACCCCTTGAAGATGTCAGTCTTCCTGGGTTGTAGCACCGTTTAGTCTGATAGAAGTTTACCGACGTTTCAGAGGTCCTTGTTGCCTCCATCATTAGGGCGATGTGTGCTCATCGCCGTGAGAAATCTCATTTCCTACTTAGAAGGAAGATTCCCTGTCATGGACTTGGTTATGGCATTCCCCTTTGATGTATTAACAAGCCTAATGACAGTATTGTATTATAGCGGAGTATCCTACGGGGATATGCATGTTCGTCCTAGACAGGAATATTAATTTTCTTTCCGTCTTTCTCCTTCTTGGTGTTTCCTATCTGTGTTTCTTCTTTTCTTGTCTTTAAGAGATGCTGGAGGTTTATCTTGTCTATTTTACGTTTTATCTCATTGTGCATCGTTGCCACATCCTGACCCAAGGCCGTCTCTTATATTTCTTTCTTACTTGCCCAAAGAATGTGCTAAGATTGAAGATGTACCAGTTTTACCGTAACTTGATTTATTAATTAGCTTTCAAGGTCGTGGTACATTTCTTACAGACGGCTTCCAGGCAGTATTTTGAATGAGGATTTCCTTGAGCTTGGGAACAAATACTGTGGTCAGGCGCCTTAATCGTGGCCCTGATCACGTGACACAGTAGTTCTAGGTAAGAGTAGGTGTCAAGGAATCTTGTTCATAGAACTGTCACCACCCCTCCTGCATGTGCTGAATGGAGCGGCGTCTGGAGTGTGCTTTGCGAAATAAAAAGTGATGAAGTAAAGGAAAGTGCAGGGGAAAAGTGATGGGAAGGCGCATTATAATGTGCAGAAATTGTTTTTTAGAATTTGTCCATCACCGAAATTATAAAATTGCAGTGTTTCGAAAACTGGTTTCTGCTTTCGTCGTCAGCTAAAAACGGGGAAGAGGACAGAAAACTGCTAGGCCTCCTGGTTGAGTCCTGGAGAGATCTCAGGTTACCGGGGACCCAACAGGTTTTCTGCCCTCTTCTCCGTTTTTACCTGATGATGGAAACAGAATTCAGCTATCGAAACGTTGTAATTGTGTAATTCAGCCGAGAGGCAAAGTCCGAAAGAACAGTTCTAACACATGAAAAGAATGATACTTTTGTTTGTATAATTTGAGGTTTTCGTAGTGTTGAGTATGAAGATTTCCGTCTTCTGGGGTGTTGCGCTGTGTAGTCTGGTTGATGTTTACAAACGTTTGAAAGGTCATACTGCCTCCATCATCAGGGCGGTGAGTATGAAGATTTCCGTCTTCTGGGGTGTTGCGCTGTGTAGTCTGGTTGATGTTTACAAACGTTTGAAAGGTCATACTGCCTCCATCATCAGGGCGGTGAGTATGAAGATTTCCGTCTTCTGGGGTGTTGCGCTGTGTAGTCTGGTTGATGTTTACCAACGTTTCATCGCTCTGATGACGGAGGCAGTATGACCTCCGAAACGTTGGTAAACATCAACCATACTACACGGCGCAACGAAAACAATTTATCACTATGCCTTTTCATATCTGCTGTGCAATGGGTTTGTAAGAATGAGTTTATGTCTCTAATGTAATATTAAACTTCAAACATGACGTTTTACTATGTCAGATCTCAAAGGAAGTATTTGAAATATGTGTGTAAGCCTACTACATAAATGCTACTTTTGTTAACATGTCTACACCCACACGACTCCAAAGCGAATTAAATCCTCAAGAATTGTCTTCCTGGGCTGTTAACTATAACCTGGACACTTCCCTATTTTTTGAATATGAATAATTCAAAATATGTAATGTTCGTAGCAGGCGTAACAACTATTTACTGAACGATCTGGGAACTTCGTAACAGAAGGATGGACATAACGGATGATTGCGAAGGTACAACAGAAATATGAACTACTTTCAGACGCAGAATGAGTTACGACGAAATTCCACAACTTCGGAAACTTATAGCTGAGGTAATTCTCAGTCAAAAACTTTATTAAAATGAATGGAGCTATGAGAATAAATACGTACGTACTGAGAGTAAAGAGTAAGTAAGCTTTTAAATAGATGGATAATTAAATACAAAGAAGGTTTAATGTCGGTATTTGAACTGAACGCTGTAGGTTCTCGAGTGTGAAATGAGTATGCTTGTGAATGATGATGGGTTGTGAAGGATGATGTGGAAAGTAGCGCGGCCGTGGCCTATTTAACCTTTCAGACACAAGTCAGGAAGTCAGTTTTGTGGAATGATGATGTTCTGAGAAATGCCGATATGGATGTCAGGCAAAAAGACTAACTCTGGTTTTGTTTTGTGTCTGGTCGCTTAGCAATCTTTGGACGAACAGATGCAAGGGTTGCCTGCACCGACCGCCATAGTGGTATTAAAGACTTTTAGAACTGGAGAGAACCATGAAATATCTGTTTGGTGTTCACACCGAGTTATACGAAAATATTGTTGATGTTCGATTTTAAATGTGGGATTTGAACCTTATAAAGACTCCATGAATTCTCAACATCCAAAGTAGATTGAGGCTTCCAGTACAATTGGATAGAAAGCTCGATGAACCCCAGATAATAATAATAATAATAATAATAACAACAACAACAATAGTACTCGTCCAAGGAGTCCTACCGAATGTCTATAGATCAAGGCAACTAAAAAAAGTTGGGACCCGCAGTGCTCAGGCACTTGAAGAACGGGTCGTTCCCAGTATCCAGTATAATAACAGTAGCACCAGCAATTTGGCTCATTAAATTAAAGACTGACGTTTATGGAGACAGAAATCTGTCGTCCTGGTCCATGCGATGCTTCTATCTTGTACATAAAATACAGAATGTGTGAAAGCCATGAAAAGCTAATTTAAATCTGATAGGATGTGTCGGTTAGTAACTGGTTTCGTGTGGAAGATCTGTGATCGATTCCCGACAGAGGCAAGGATTTTTTCTTTGTCACCACGCTCATACAGACTCTGAGGATCACCCAGTCGTGAATCTGTTACAGGAACAAAGGACTGCTCTCCCCGGGGTTAAAGCAGCCACGGAGTGGAATGTTGAAGAATGCGTTGACTTTCACCTCAAACCCCGTTATGTGGTTTTATGACGTGTGTATGAACAGTGACATTTGATATTGTAATAATAATACCTAATCAAATAATAATTAAGTGGATATCAAACTGAAAAAACCGACAATGACACAAATTGGCAAAATTTTGTTTGTATATTTTCTGTTGTACTGGAATCAGTGTTAAATTATTCCGTACGACAGGGAAATTCTTTAGCTTTGTCTTAATTGAAACATTTTACATAAAACGACTAGAGTACTAGCAATTGAAAACTGGAATTGTGTAATACTAACAGCGCTCTCGCAGTGTTACAGCGGGGAAATTCTTACAAATGCTTCTTATCCACCTTTGTTCGAAGTCTTACAATTGGCCTGATTACTCGATACGCATCGTTGACTGTCACAGAAAAATTGTCATCATCATTATCATAATTATTTCTAAATCCAACACCGAGACTCGAGACCGGAATAGTTTTCGTGTTTCTAACCTTGTTACCTGTAATCACCTGATCAAAACAAAAAAGTATTTGCGTCGTTCTTCTGTCATGCATGATTTCCGAGCTACAAGAACCACCCTCGGCGGGAACAGAACTCAGGACACTTTTCCGGAGGTTTTACCTTCCTGTGTTCTCTTACTGATCTCAAGTAATAAGTGTGCCAAGTCTGTCGAAAACTGTCTTATCCTTTCTCGGACTATAAGCGAACATACATACGAACACATAAACATAGACCTCGTTAACGAATAAGCTGTCACTTAGTGCATGAGGAAAAAGGTATCTGATTGTCATGACAGTAAAAATGCATTTTGCTGTCTAAATTGTACCAACAATCTGATTAAAACATGATTAATATTAAAACAAGAAATAACAGTACATCGAAGTGTGAACTTGCACGACGACTCCAAGCATTTGGATCGTCCCGCCCTGCAATCTCAGTGTTACCATTCGCACTGAATGTATTGACAAGGAAAGTGAAGTCTCTTTATTTCGAAACACTTTGTTTCTTCTGTTCTTTTCCACCAAAGTCAAACCCATAAATTGAAGAGGACGATAACATCGCAGGAATTTGAAGTGAGAAACGAGAGAGTGCATGGCGGGAGATCCAAAGAGAGTCTGGACTTGGAATATAGGCTGTAATACAAATACAGGCCTGTCGCACTCTGTACTGGGGCTACGGTGCTGCTGTGACTGAAGATACAGAACAAGATCCATCAGATATCCAGACATTTCTGGTTTAACGCTCCTAGATAAAATCTGTCTAAAGGGTAAACAGTGTTGGTTGGTTGGTCATCATGTAAAGTTAAGGGATTTTAGGCCTTACGTGATAATGTTTTTGAATGTGTGTTAGTTATTATCATTGTCATGTAACCATGATTATTTGCTGTTAAGGGATTTTGGGTTTATGGTATGGCATGACCGTTGCCATAGAAACGCTGTTAGAAAGGCCTACTATTTTATATATTTATTATAATTCAATTATAAAGGGTTTTGCCGACAGTAGTTTACACTTAAAATTATTCATTGTCAGGACATTTTCCATCGTCTGTTCTTTAAAACCCACGACGTTTCGGAGGCGGGTTCTGTCTCCGTCTTCAGGTGAGAGACTAGCTCTATCTAAGGGACCCAACAGAGTAGGTACCTTGAGATTGCGTTTCAAGAAATTTTGCGTTATGCTTCAATCAAGCAAAGATATGCAGTAATAATAAATGTTATTATACGCTATTAGTTAACTCTTGCATGCTGCTTTGTGGAATAAATGTTCTGAAATAAAACACTGTGCACTAATCCATGGCCCTCTGAACTTCTACGCAACGCAGAAAATATGTGCTTAAGTCGATGAAATTTTCTCGGGCAAGAAATCCGTGTCAGTTCTGAACAGAAACCCAACTTTTCGGATACCTTCTCCGTTGTTGACCCCTGGGGACTTCTTCGAGTTCAGTCTCCGTCAAAGCCTAAATTTGTATAATATTTTTAAGTGTTAACATTTCGGAATTTTTGTAATTGATGTTAATGTTTCTTGCTACTTTGTTACATTTTTAAATAAACTGTGTTTTTTAAAGTACTGCTTTAGATTTTCCCGTCATTCGTGACTGGAAATTTTCTATTATAACATAAAGTTATGAATAATACTTATTATTTTCAAGAAAGAATTGGGGTAGGGTAGCTGAGTTATACGAGTTAAAGTACTTTATTTGGGGCACGTTACAAGTTTTGCCTGTGACAGGAGTGCTCCACATTCTGAACTAATAACAAGAGCATTAATAACAGTCTTCAATCTCATGTCTCACAGATCCAAGTTCTTTCTCCGTCGTTTTATTGTAAAATAGCCTACATTTGTTTCTTTCCACAGAGTAAGAAACTGTCTCGAATCGATACAAATTAAATTTTGATCGCATAAGATACATTTACTACCGAACAAAGATAAAGTGATACAAAAGATGGAGAAAAAATTACATGCCTAAGTAATGAACAGAGTAATAATTTGTGTTCTTTACTACTAATATCCTTGGGATATATAAAATAAAGATCGGATGAGAGAACGTGACGGAAAATAAGACTATGCACCTTATTTTAATTTTAAACTCAGCCTACTGTGGAGATCTAGAAGTAGATGGGATCTGAGTGTGTGAGCTGGATGCAGCTGACTCATGATATTTCCTAAACACGTTTTTAAACTTTTGGGTCCTCTAAAATCAGGGAATTTCTTGATCAGCTAAGTGAAGAGAACTATTTAATGACGTCACTTAACCATGTAATTGAATAACATATCGGTCTATTTACTGTTATGGTGTATAATGTACCGAACAGATTCTTACACCTGCTGCAAAGAAAAATTCGTTTAAGCATTGAACGATTATTTAAATTCTACGTTAATTTAAATTATGTTTTCCGACGAGTAGATTATAGACCATGAAGACGAGTGTGAAGTAATTTTCGAAACTCCCAGTTTTACCCCATAACTTCATCTAATCGGTAGGTGAAGAGCGGGTCACGGAGCAAATGTATGGAACAGATTTCACAATGCTGGAAGTTCAGATGCACCCAGACGCTGTGGCACGTGTACTGGACCAAGAGCGTAGGCCTTTGACAAGTAAGATTTACTGCAATTCGCTGTAAGCAGAATTTAAAATATTTTTCTTCAAACCTAACAAAACTAAATACATGGACGATATATGAAATCGACGTCAGTAACAACGGCGAAACGCATTTAAACTTAACACATCATTTGAAAATGTTTCAAAATGTGTAAAATTTGAGGTTTTCACAGCGGTGAGTATGAAGATTTCTGTCTTCTGGGTTGTTGCGCTGTGTAGTATGGTCGATGAATCGCCTTGATGATGGAGGCAGTATGACCTTAGAAACGTTGGTTAACATCGACCAGACTACATAGCGAAACAACCCAGAAGACAGAAATCTTCATACTCACCGCTGTGAAAACCTCAAATTTTACACATTTTGAAACATTTTCAAATGATGTGTTAAGTTTAAATGTGTTTCGCCGTTGTTACTGACGTCGATTTCATATATCAAATTTGTCTGTGAACAACAATTACAAAAATGAGGTCCCTGATGAAGTTCAGAGTAGAATGCATTCGGGAAACTCTTGTTTTTATTCAGTTCAGAAACTGTTATTATCTCGTTTGCTATCCAGAACACTAAGGATCAATTGAATAAAAAATTTCTTGGATATTATCCATCGTCTAGTAAATATAAAACGTAAAACGACGTTTCGGAGATGGGACTCTATCTCCGTCTTCAGGTTCCTACACAGTTGGGCCCACTAGATAGAGCTCCGGTCCGGAGATAGGGATTAGCTCTATCTAGTGGGCCCAACTGTGTAGGAACCTGAAGACGGAGATAGAGTCTCATCTCAGAAACATCGTTTTACGTTTTATATTTACTAGACGATGGATAATATCCAAGGAAATTTTTATTCAATTGACTCTTCACCATCGTCAAGAAGTTTTAGATTTGATAAACTAAGGATCAAGTATATAAAACAATAATTTTTCCCCTTGTCTTGTATGGTTGTGAAACATATTCTCTTGCCTTGAAGGAATAACTTAAATTACAAATATTTGGAAACAAGTTGCTTAGGAAGGTATTTGGACCTAGGAAGAATGGAATAAGTGGGGAATTTAAAATATTACATAACGAGAAGCTGCGTCATAATGAGGATAGTGAAATCTAGGAAGCTGCAATGGGCTGGACATGTGGCATGCGTGGGGAGGCAAGGGGTGCGTACAGAATTCTGGTGGAAACCCTTCTGGTAAACAACCACTGGACAGACCAAGAAGGAGATGGGAGGATAATATCAAGATGGATCTTAGGGAGGTGGGATGTGAGGATGGAAAATGGATGGAGTTGGCTTTGGATCGTGTCCGATGGCGGGCTTTGGTGTTGTCGGTGTTGGACCTACTGGTTCTGCTACCAGGAAGTTGGTTAGTTAGTTTTCCTTTAAATTTGCATCCTCCGTCCCTTGTTGACAGGTCTAATAAACAGCACAGAAATAACACGTAAAACCGAGCGAGTCAGTGTGGGGACAACTTGACGTATGTTTGAAAATCTGTCTGCATCACGTCCGGATTGTTGAGTGTCTTGACAAGGGGCGGAGCGTATTTGTTAACCGTGTTAGCTATGTTACCCCGGCTAACACTTAGGAAATTAAAAACTAAAAAGTCTTCTGTCTAACTTCCGTTCTTCACTGGTACGCCATACACTGGAACAATGCATAAGTGTAGCATTAGCCAGCTACAGCCAGCCAGGCGTTGTGTTGGGGCTTTATTTATATCCTCCGAAGCGAGAAGAAGGGTTGGGTAGTGAGCGTGTGCATCTCAACCTATCAGCATGAAGCAAATTTCTTTTTGGGAAGATAATCGATCAGTTAGACTAAAAATTCTTCGCCTTGGATGGAACCCGAATTATCATTGCCGTCTTAGTAACATTACCAGGGCGGGCAGCAAGCGCCTCTGAAACGTCGGTTAACTTCTACCAGACTACAGGCTGCTTCGATCCACAATACAGCCATCCTCAAGGATTTCATTGACTTTCATGCATACAGAATTATGTCTGTTCGTAATTCATCCCGCGTATTTGCATCCGAGATCTTTTCTGTGTGCTTGCAAATGGCAAAGGTTTTAATACCCGACTAGTTTTAAAGTGCCTGAAGGCTTCAGACATTTATTGAGTGAAAATAAAGTATAAACATTGGAACACGGTCTAAATAAAGAAAGATTAATAAGAAGTCATGGATAAGCACACAGTTCGTTGGAGACAGAGGCGGAATGTTTGATAAGGCAGACGAATAAGGAAGTGGCGTAAATAGGGAAGAACAGATAACAAGTGCACAAGGTATAGTGACAGGCATTCAACAAATTTCGAGTTAGCGGTGGAATAAGTAGGAAATAGCGCAAAAGCAAGGCAGGGGCTGTTTTGACTGATGCTGTCAAAATCTGTAAACCAGTGACTGTCAGTAGAATTCTATAAAATGGAGAAAGACTTGGTCAGCTGAGCGACTGTCAGTTTCTGAAGAAAGGCTATTTCATATGGTCAGTCTGATCTATTCCTATGTTTTATAATCTTTCTCCTCATAATTTTCCCTCTAAATTTACTCCTGTCTGGTTTTCTGTTTCTTTACTGTCATCTTCACCATTCGCTTATTCCTTCATGTACCTCATCCCGCTTCCTTCATTTTTAATTCTGCTTCTTGTTATTATCTTCATATTCTCTCCATTCTCCTTTTCATCCTGCTATAAGTTCTTCGTCTTCCTGATTTTGGCCATATTCCTCTTTCTTCTTGTTTTACCCTCCTTTCCCTTCGCAGCTGTCATCTTCACTTATATTCCTCTTTCCTTCCTTCCTTTGTGCTTCACTCCGTCACCGTCACCCTACCACCGACACTCCCCAATCTTCTTTTCCAAGGGGAGGAACGTTAAATCACGGTAACCCATCGAATGTTGATTAGAGGGTCCGGTGGCTGTCAGTACAGCAAGAATGACACATCTCCACACTTCATGTCAGTATACTTTGTTCGCGATGTGAATGGAAACACCTGCCGGGCCTGTGACATTCTGCAAGGCGGGGATGTTTCCGAAAGAGAATTTCACGTCTTTTGTCTGTCCCTGTGCATTCTTTCACAAAATCCATCAAATACGGGGGCATTGCTATCCGTCCGCATGATTAAACTCCATAAATAATCAGAGGATGCGACTTCTATTCCTGCCTTCACCAGAAATCCCACACTCACGTTCTGTTTAATATTCATGGTAACTATACGTACCACCTGCTTTAAAGTTCAATAACCCTTTAGGTCACCCACAGAGTGTGTTTATGCGTCCCGTTTGGTTCTTTAAAAATAAATAGCTTATGTTTATCTTCACATCAGACTGATGTCTGAATAGGAGTCAAGTATCGCTACATAAAAACAATAAAGTCAGATAGTTTTCTTAATCTCGGCACTACGTCTTCCACCTGTAACTTTGCGACAGCGGAAGTAGACCGGCTCGTGGGTTCATGGTCATTTAGACTGTAGTCAGTTATTGCGTTAGCTGAGTAATCGCAGGTTGTCAGATTGTGTTTGAATGAGTTCAGTACAACATGTACAGACAATTCACTGTTCTGTACGTCACTCTTACACTCAGGCGGAGGGGCTGGACCAGAACAAGTGCCGATCAGACAACGTGACGTAGCGCAGCGCGTTATTTAATTAGAGGGCTGAGACATTCTGCGTGCATGCAGCTCGGCTGTGGAGTGGAGGTGAGTTTTCCGACGAGACCCAGTTTCAAAATAGAAAAAGAGAAGGCGCATTCCAATCACCGAAAATAACAAAAAATAGATCTGCTTTAAAGTATCGATCTACTATGCGTTTAAAAATATCTATTAGTACACTCTCTTCATATGCGCAGTAGGACTTTACATCTGCATGCCTCGTCTGTTTCTATGTCCTGAAGCGAATTCTGTCAGCTAGCATCGTCATCCACTATTGTTCTTTTTCACAAAACATTATAAAAAAATTGAGTAAAATGGGGAATACTCAGTAGGAGTACAGAAAGGACAGGGGAATAAAAAAGACGAAAGAATAAATAACACTCTCATTGTCGATATGTATATATAAAGAATAAACATATAAGAACACTGCCAAACCCAACTGGGCCGACTGGTTAGCACTCCAATTTAGGAAATTCCGGGTTAAAATGTCTTCTCGGAGACCGGCTATCCTAACTGAGGTTTTAACTCAGTCCCACCAAGCAAATACCGGGTTGGTATCATAAATAAGGCCACAGCAGCTTCCTCTCATATTCTTTTACATTCATCATTAATTTATCATATAGGCTGCTGGTGGCTGATTAGGATAAATGCATGAAGTAGTGAATTGGACAGATTGGCTGGATTAGATGGTTGATGGGTGGATAGATTAGGTAGACTGGTTGAATTAAATGATCGGTAGGTAGATAAACTGATAGACAGATATTTCTCTTTTTAATGTTATCAGAAATCGTCGCCAGTAGAAATTAATATCACGCAGGCTCTGCCACAAGCAACGACGACTTTTGTAATGTGCATTTGTTCCCTTTAAAATAGGCATCACCGCCGAAACGCTGCTGTTAGCATTTTGAGTTCGTTAAAAACAGCTGCTTCTTAGTTGAATAGAAAAGTGTCGGCTATTCTATCTCCTTTTCTAGCCATGATAATCCGGCCGTGACATAACGAAATCTCTCTGTGCCCTTGCAGGGGTCGAATCGGACTGCGGTGAAGTGACTTACATAACTGATTCCAGTTGTCGGGTGGGCTTAATAATAGTCCATGTCGGTCGGGTATCATTACAGCGTTACGTGGAGCTTAAATCGAACTTCGTTGGTTTTCTGAAAACAGGATCGTCATTTAGATAATCAGTACTCAAACATCGTGTTTTGAAGATCTGCGGCTTTTATTTCAACATTATATCAAAAAATTTATTTTCGTATACTAATGTCTTAGAGCAGAGTCTTTCTTGAGAAGATGATAGTCACTTAGTTATTCAAGAAAATATTCCCCTTTCTTTGGAGCCCGGAGGTTCATTGCCATGCTCACAAGAGCTCCTCTGACTCTGCGCGGAGTATCGTACAATATCGCAAAAAATACATTTCGAAATTATGGAGTATTTTGTAACTAATAACTAAGTCACCTGCTTAAATATCGATGTTGTGATAGTAGATTCCCAAAAACTCAACCCCTTCAATTTCAAAGCCTGCCATTGGATACGATCCTCAGTTAGTTCCATCCACCACAAAATCCCACAATTAGTATTCTTAAGATTAATTTCATTGATCCTTCCATGTCCTTTGTCTTTCGAGTTGCAATAGATATGTCCACCTCATTCGCACTGCATGTCCAGTCCATCACAGCTGACAAAACAAAGTTTCCTGTGTAATACACAAATAATATCCTAAATTGCCCATTTAGGTCTCGCTTTTATTCCTTCTAATATCCCTCTAATATTTTCTGGAAATTATTGTTTTTTGTACTTTGAAATCTGTTATTGTGGAAAAAGGGATTTTACAGATTTTGAACTATGTACAGGTAACACTGACTTGATGGCAGGGATTCGATTCTCAAAGAGGACAACACGTGCTGCGAAACTCGCACACCCTTCTGTCTAGTAGATGGATGAATCGGCCGGAGCGGGAGGTTGCCCTTCATTTGCTTCCAGTGCCAAAATTCGTGGAGCCTTATCTCCACGCCCTTTATACACCATCATGGCCTCAAGCCTTTCAGGCGGTGGGTACTGCCGACTGTATCTTCAGGTGCAAAGCGGCCGGAGAGTGAAGCTGACCGTTGACTTGCGTATAGTTCTGGGGCCCAAGCTCTAAACATCTTTTGTCGCGGAGGTTATGCCAAGGGAAAACTTTACCTTTTCAGGAAACCAGATCTCATTCAGTGCAACTGAGAAGACTGTTGGCGTCAGTTGCAGGGGATGGCCTCACCTGCAGAGCTGCACACGTGCCCCGTGCGCCGCTGAATAAACCGTAACAGATTCCCCACCCTCCGCCCCAAGTTGCCCTCTTCCAGGGCTCCAGTAACAGTTGTTTTCATAAAGATAATCACCCTCCGCCCCAAGTCGCCCTCTTCCCGGGCACCAGTAACAGTTGTTTTCATAAAGATAACAGATTTTCGTGAACTGGAAAAGTGTAGTTGCAGCTTGGCTTTTCTGCTCCAAAGTGGTGATGCGTATGGACTTCCTTCATTGCCCCTTCTTCCTTTTTATTGTTTCCTTTTCTCTCTCCTTCTCCCCTTCCTTATTAATTCGTCTCTCCTCCTCTCTTTTAGTTTGCATTTATTCCTGCTCTCTAAATTCTGCAGCGGTTCAAACCCCTAACCCCATATAATTCCAGCATGAGCACATGTACAGTAGCAGAAGGGGTTCATTGGAGCGAATCTTACCAAGGACTTGTGGCTCACCAGGCAAGACTTGCAAGTAAAGTTACTGTGATTAAAAAAATCGAGACCGGCCGTTACAGACAGGTGGTACCTCTCTTTCTGTACGGTACCATCTACACTCTTAGATTTACCTTCACAATAACAGCCTTTATTTGCAGACTGGTTTTGTACCCGCTGGGTGTTTCCATGTCTCGATCCCCCCCCCCAAGGGTCCGGATCTTTATAATTTTACTGCACAAGTAGATGGCTGTCTTCTGGGTGGTAGCGCCGTGTAGTCTGGTAGAAATTTATCAATGTTTCAGGGGTCCTTGTTGCCGCCATCAACAGGGCGATGGCTGATGATGGAGGTGGCAATGGCTTCTAACGTCTGCCAGACTACACGGCGTTGCAATCCAGAAGACAGCCATCTTCGTACTCACCGCTGCGAGAACCCCTAAGCCTACTACTCTACAGTGTTCGTTTACAACGTCCATTTGAATTACCATTAATAAGACTAAATATGGCTCGTTACGAGTATTTCCATGAAGAAAAGTTGGCAGTTGCTTAGCTAGTAAACAAATTCTCCGTCTTTTGTGAAATTTAAAGATTCATTACCGTGTTCAAAGAACCCGCCCTGCACAAATTATGAGATTGCTCAAATGCAGTTTCTACAAACTTCCTTTCCTTTCATTTCTTATTGCTCTGTTGTCACACGTGCTCAGTGAATGTTCCCCTTAATTTCCAATGTGCGTTCATTTCAGAAACTTGTCTTGTTCGCAAAGAACGTGTAATAAGCCGACAAGTGACTGCAGTTATCCTGTTTGTTGCTGTTACGTCTTAAGCAGAAGCCCTTACCAGTGGTGCAGGAAACTGGTTGAGTATGCGGACAGACTGTATTGTGCCAGGGGGCTGCGTTTAACAAGGGTTGTGTAGTATTTGTATGGTTCTCGTTTTATAAGGTTTTCAGACTTCAACTGAGCTATGTTTATCGCTCCGGTTTCCTTTTCTAACGTTCTGAACTTTGTGACTATCTCGACAACCAATTTCTTACACCATTTGACTTTCATGGGTTATTCGCATTAAGTGGAAAAGTAACGCACAGTGGGGATGTTGTGCTTCTTTGTAGGTTTTATCTTCGGAACTATTTTACAGATATTGGCAACATTTGGTTTTGGGAGTACCTGTAGAGTGTTGCTGGTGCATATAATCACCATACACGAAGCTTAATTCTATGTTTACAATTTTTCTGGGGAAAAAATCCAGGACCATTGCATCCATCTCCCATTCTCAGAATATGTGAATTTAAAATCCACTCAAAGAACGCCCGAACTGCTCGTCCTCGGGGTTGTTGCCACCGGCTCTATCCAGTGCTCGTTGATTGGAGGAAAACGTGGGAGACCACGAGATCGAAGTCGAGTAATCTCGACGCCTCTGTACGGTCGAGTTGCCGTTTTCCAAAAGAATTTCCTACATTACTGTGTGCATTTCTTGTGTCCCCTACACGCTCTATATGTTATTATTCTTAACACGCTTACATTATCTTCCGTTTAAAAAATCTGTCGTAAGTCAGGACAGGTCAGTCCGAAAATGACTGGCTTCAATGTGAACTTCCAGAGTTTGACTCCCAGAAGGATTTGAATTTTTCTCATCGTCATTAAGTTCAGACTAGCTCTGGGCACATCCTCTCCTTTCCTTTTGCGCATAGAGAGCGAAGTTGACCAGTCACTTTCATGTACAGTGCCCGGGACCAAACGTGCGCTTTTCCTACGTCACTTTCTGTATACTGTCTAAACCAAAGATATTACTGACATAGGAAATTAAACAGCAAGCCACGAAACACCGCCGCTGAGAAATAATCTTAACAGCATGGACAGTATACATTTTCTTACCGCTCCCGCTCCTCAAACGCACAGATTCGACCCGACTACTCTAAAACTGTTTCCAAGTTAAGAGGTATATCTCCATTTCCCAAAAACTCCATCGTATGACTCTGAAGTCAAAGGAGAATTTTACAACAGATCTTTACTGAAGGAACTTCGATCATGGTGTTTAGTTGAGGATCTCTTAGTATGTACACGAAGAAGAATTAAGAACTCTTAAACAGTGTGTGTTGTTTATTTACTTTTTCTATGGTACGTGATCAGCTGATTTCGAGGTTACAGTCGCCATGTAGGCTCCACGTGGAAAGAACATAAACAAGTAGGCTGTTACTTAGAGAGGGTCTTTGCATCGCTCAGACCAAGTTCAATGCTCGCTTACCAGAGTAAATATTAGTCAGTCAGAAGCACATCCGCTGCCAAAATATGTGCAACAGCAGTACAGATATGGAAGACGTCATGTGGATGATATTTATTTTGTCTGTTTGTCCGGAAAAAAAATGTGAATGGAATGAGGTGGGGTGTGGGCAAGAAATCGACAAGCGGCTAGAAAATGGGTACGTGATGAAATAATTCTTTCTGAAAAATATAAAACAATTTTAGAAATGATGACGAATTATCATCGTCCTGATGATGGAAGCAAGAAGCACCGTTGAATCGTCAGTAAATTTATACCAGACTATACGGCGCAAAATCCCAGACGACAGTCACCTTCGAGAGATTTTGAAAGAGAAAGAACACTTTGGTGACCGGTACATGAATGGGATTATAATACAAAAAATATTTTAAATATGTCTGAGGATAAGACCAAGTTATGGTCCAGTGGCGGGCTCTTGTCAGCACGGTACTGAATCTTTGGGTTCCATTAAATTTGTAGAATTTCTTAATCGTTTGAAAGACTATTAGTTTCATATCGTTATCATGGATTAAGCTATTGGTCTGTTCCAGTAGCAAGAATTAAAATCTGTCCCATATCTTTATTAGTGGTTTTGGTATCTTCTGTCCATTAGTTTGTGTTTTATATTTCGCTACAGCAGCTTCAGGACTGGTTTTCAGGCAATATTTTCAAGTGTTACAGCCTACAGTCCACGACTGTAATCTTGAGACTTGTGGGGTGAGGAGGTGGGGTGAAGGAGGACTTGAGGACTTACGGACTTACTGCATTCCTTGCAAGTCTCAAGATTACAGTCGTGGCATTTATTTCTAGGTTTGTATGGTTTAGAAAGGGTTTTATTTCATTTTCCTATCAGTGTGTTTTAATTGTTTCACATAAATATTTAAATAAATTTAATTTATATTAATATATTGTCTCTTTCGTAGCGTATACTCAGCCAATAAATTTCGCACTTGTTCAAGTATTTTATGTAAAACAATTGTTCATATAGGTTATTTTTCCTCTGGATGTAATTATTTTTAGAAATTCCATGGAAAACAAAATTGTGGTTGAAGATGGCTGTCTTCCGGGGGCTTACTCATCGCCTTGATGATGGAGGTAGCAAGGACGAAACGTCGGTAAACTTCTACCAGACTACACGGTGTAACAACCCAGAAGACAGCCATCTTCAGACTCACCACCGTGAAAACCGTAAATTCGACAAAACTATGGTTAATCGAGTAGAGCACAAGAATTATATTAGGGAAAGTTTCTGAAACGTCATGGCAAATCTTACAGTGGTACAAATCTTAAATAAACATGCTATAATAAGAAGAATAAACGTTTATATTCCAATATTTACTAATTTTCTTCCATTTATGTCCAAACCTTGTTGCCCCCACTCTTTGTATCACCTTCCTGGAAACAAAAATGAATGTGGGATACTGGATGGGTCCAAGGCCGGTGTGGGCGAAGTTTTGACGTCGAGAAATATACCTGATAATATAATATTATTTGATAAATAATGAAATATTTATAAATGTCTACCGTTGTCTGTACAGTTCGCAACAAGCAACATCGTGCAAAGACAGCGTCTAGCTCCGGCAGGGATAATGTACGCGGTTAGGCGTCCGTTCGTAGAAAATACCTTACGAGTTCTGAAAAAGAATACGTAGATGTACAAATTGCGTTAACAGGAAACGTCGTGAATTGAACGTTTATAATACGGAGACTTAGTTCGTATGTGTCGCGCGCGTTACATCATAATGAAATCTTTAGATACGGTTGAAGTTCACTCAGGTGAACGACTCCGAGTCTGCAGAACTTATGAATAGAAATGGAACTGAGAGGAGAAGGAAGGAAGGCAAAAAGATAAGAGATACAACTATTCCTGTAGACCCTATTATCAAATAATTCATTGACCTAACGTAAAAAAAAAACATGATTACACCACCAAATGAAAATGCTGGTTTCTTTGTCTGATAATTACTTTGCTTTATATATGTATCCCACCTGTTTAGTCTCATCTTTCTTTCTTATCCTCTTTTTCTTGTTTATTTCTTTCCCTCCTTTGCTCCTTAATTTTTTCCGGTTTTAATCGCTTTCTTCCTAATCATAATATCCAGATGACATGCGCCATCTATTCCAGCGAAGAACACTGATACTTGATGACCTAAATTCCTCCCATTATCTGCTGGATGTTAATGCTGTCTGATAATGAATTGTAAATAAAGCAATAACTTATACCAAAGTGCAGAGTCTTTCTTACGTTGTTCTTATCAAAGTGCTTTATAAAACTCGTATGATCATCGCACACTTCCAAAATTGGAAACGACACTTAGCAAATTTAATTCAGATTGCACGTACTCGGACACGATGATAATATGTTTTAGTGTTATCCTCCCTTCTCACTGAGATCGATATGCCAAGTGAGCTCTTCCCACAGCGACTTCCAACAGATGGGAGGTAAAGGTGAAGTTGCCCCAATGCTTAACTCAGCACCACTTAAGTTAGCAGTTTAAGTTATGTTAGGTTAGGTTAGGTTTGTGTATTTTGTTACGTTTTGTAATGTTTTGAAAATTTTTGTGACGATTCGATCTGGATGTTGTGTCAGGAATCGAACCCCAGTTGTCAAATAAAACTGCTCTTAAAAAAGTAGTGAATGAAGACGTAGACTCGATTGATTTGGATAACTTCAAGTCCCAGTGGTGAGTTTTTGCAAACATGATAATGAAACTTTCTTGGCCAGGTGAGCGACTACTAGCTCCTCAAGAAGGGCTCTGTTCCATGCAGATTGTTAGTTTCAGTCACCGCTTCTTATCTTTAGGTAAACAGTTTTGGCGACCGCAGTTAGAAGGAACAGGATTTTGTGAGAAGCTTTAGACCTATTATTGTTATTATTGCTATTATCATTATCTGTGTACTTACACAGAAAATGGTGCTGGCGAAGTCCACCAATTCATTAAGACTTGTAGAGAGAATGGTTATACACTTCCTGATAATGAGGATATTCTTTTCGCGTTTCCATGGTAACCAAGTACACACAGGTAAAAAATCTGCACGCACTTCGGACATTCTTAAAGAGAGTATTCTGTCTTCTTGGCGCTACAATCCGAATTAGATGTTCGGTCTCCTCTATTGTAGGTTTTCTAAATCATTATTAAACAAACAGTAGGGTAATTTATTCTATTGTAGGTTTTCTAAATTATTATTAAACAAACAGTAGGGTAATTTAACCCTTCAGCGTGGAGTTGATCAGCTCAGCAACGATCAAATCTTGATGAAGACAGTTCCATTTGGGGTTGCGGTTCTTGTTTCCAGAACACTTGTTAAATTGTTCGTATAAACTTGTCGAAAGGATACTGCGTGTCCTTACACCCTGACAACCCTCTAACGACACTAATTTAATGTCCCCTTTCGGTTCTTTACCAGCCGAGTAAGTCCACAGTCTGCCTTAACATGGCGAAACGTAACTGAGATTCAATAGATGAAATTCTGTCCTTCATTTTCTTTGTGTACAAATTGTGAATGCAAGCCGAGCTGCTCCTCACTGAGCGTCACCAAGGAGCTATGAAGTGAAGGAGGACGAGATAGGCGAGACATGAGGTTTGCTGGGAAGAGATGAGAAATGCGTATAAAATATTAGCGAAAACCCTGAAAAGAGGATATCCACTTGTGAGGCCTGGGCGTTCGTGTACTAACTAACTAACTAGATGACTCAC
>NW_019059762.1:151738-161760 GCF_000696155.1 Zootermopsis nevadensis
ATCGACCAGACTACACAGCGCAACAACCCAGAAGACAGAAATCTTCATACTCATCGCCCTGATGACGGAGGCAGTATGACCTCTGAAACGTTGGTAAACATCGACCAGACTACACAGCGCAACAACCCAGGAGACAGAAATCTTTTTCAAGGGATATCAAGCATCATGGAATTAGTCACATGTTTGCTTCCTCAGTTACTGATTGACGTTATTTGAGGTTCTCTGCTTGCCAGAAGGATGGACCTGCCTTAGAGTAGGTCTGATTACATGATGCGGTGGTCTTCAGAATTTCGTAAAAATGAGAATCTGTAGAGATTCAATTTGTTGTCCAGCATTCTGTACACATACTCTGAAGTAGCATGTCTGTCAGATATTCAACTGAACAGAAATCGAATAGAATCAGAAAAAGGGTGTCTGTTGTACCAAAGTCTGTTTGTTGTTAGTGAACTCTGCCCACGGAGCTCTTGAAAACCTTCCACGGAATTGTTTGGAAACCACGGGATTAATTATGCTTTGACGTATGCCTGTCTTGCAGTCACAGTTGCTGTACCACCAGTCTGCCCGAGGTTCATTCAGAAACACCCTTTTTTATTGTGACTCCTGCCCCCTCCTCCCCCCTCTCATGTCGCCATTCATGCCATCTTGCTCATTCATAAGGTTTTGTCGTCGGGTTAATCATAGTACATGTTTTTATGGCAGGAGTTCATTATGTGTGTGATCTCCTTAGGCCGGCCATATTTCTCGGTAAACTCCCCCACACAGTGCATCATCTGTTGCGTCTCGTTTGTTTCATATTATTTAAGAAGAAACCGGAATGTACCGACTCTAGTTAAACACGAATACTTTCATTAAATGTTTCTAGAACGTTTGCTGTGAGTAAAAGTGTAAAATGGAAAGAACGCCAAGTAAAATATTTGGACCTAACACATGGGACAAATAAAAGTGCACATTGGAGAGATTCGTAATTTTTATTCGTCACAAAATTCTGTAGTTAAATGAGGACGATGAGATTGACGGTGGGAGTAGAAATGAGAGACATGAGAAATGATTACAGAATTTTCGTTGAAGATTCTGAAGGGATGAGACTACTTTGGAAATAATATTAAAATTGATCTTTCAGAAGTAAGGTGTGATATTGTAAACTGGGTTCACTTTGCTTTTAGGGAGGATTTAGTGGAGGGATTTTGTGAACATTGTAACGAAATTTAGGGTTCTATAAAAATGCGGGTAGATTTTTGAAGAACTGTGAGACTATTATATTAGCTTCTCATAAAGACCCTGATTAATGGAGTTGACGCGATATTCCAGAAGACAGTTATCTTCATAATCGCAATGGTGAGAACGTGAAACCTCGCTGTAAGGAACTACGTAGTTCAGGAGTTTGTCTAACAGTAGTCGATGGTGTTATCGTTTGCAAACCGTTACATAAAATAAACGAAATTAGGAGACTGAATTCCGAAAATGCTTTCTACTTCTCAGTTAAAAATATTTTGTCTTCCCGTCTGATTTCTAAGAACCTGAAGATTAAAATATACAAAACAAGAATTCTACCTGTTGTTTTGTATGGGTGCGAAACATGGTCTCTCACTCAGAGGGAGGAACATAGATTGTAGGTGTTTGAAAATCGGGTGTTGAGGAGGATATTTGGGCCTAGGAGAGAAGACGATGGGGCCTGGAGAAAACTGCATAATGACGAACTTAAAAGTCTGCACACCTCCCCCAGTATTGTCAGGGTGATTAAGTCGAGAAGAATGAGATGGGCTGGGCATGTAGCGCGCATGGATGGGACAAGAGGTGTGCACCCGGTATTGGTTGGGAAGCCTGAGGGGAAGAGACCGCTGGGGAGACCTAGACGTAGATGGGAGGAAGGAGAGACTGGGGAAAACCAGAATGAGACGAATGGAAAAGTTTGCGTAATGTTGGTGTAGGTGAAGATGAACTTTTGCAGAGAGTACCATAATGCAACTCAACAACATTCACGTACCACGGTACAGAAATTAAATCAGAAACTGATCCACTCCCGTGTAACAAACAGACTTTCCCAGCCTCCTCGTGACACTGTCGAAGTCACCCTGGTCGCTACGCCTCTGTCACGCCAGATGCGCAGAAGCTGTGCAGGTGAGAACATGGTGTACTCACGAGCAGAACGTGTGTTCAGTCTCCAACAACACTTGGCATCGAGACCTTCCGCGAAGCATTTATTAACGCGTATCCGGACAAGGAAGTACCGAATACACCGACTGGTAACAGCATTTCTGGTAGATTCTTGTCTTCGGGAATGTGGTGGACTTTTTCAGCTCCTACTGCAAAGTTGTTTTGTAAGTTCTTCCGGACAGAAACTCAAAATAATAGTTTCTCTTCTTTACTGGTGTCAAGAAAGCCTACAAATACGACTGTAATTTCTAATGGAAAACACTGTACTTTCCAAGGATGATGGCGTGAAAAGGCGAGGAGAGAAGTAAATGAGAAGCAGAAGGAAAAGAGACGTAATAGAAAACGAAGGAGAAAAGGCGGGAGATGTGAGTAAACGAGAAAGTGGGGAAGGAGTGAGAAGAAAAATCTCTAGTAAAGAACACTAAAAATAAGGACAGCAAACGAGATAAAGATGAGGAGATGGGAATAAGTGGGAGAAGTAAGAAAAGTGAGACTGGAAGAAGGAGTAGATGAGCTTCGATGCAGTGTCGGGTGTGTTGTACGACTCAGTTAAACAGCGAGAGTTATAGACGGCTGCTTAGTTCAGTCGTGTTAATTTGAGGCGGCGAAACAGCTGTGCACATGTTTTTCAACCACTTGCCAGTTTTTATTGCTCTCTCCTTTTGTTTAACGTGTCTTATTGCTCTATTTCTTTCTTTACTTGTTTGGAGAGGAAATGGAAGAAACGCTATAGACATGAAGGCGCGCCTCTCTGCGTCATTTAAAGATACATTGAAGTAATTTTAATGGCCCACAAATGGGTCACCCCCACCCAAGTAAAGGGACTGGCTGTACACTGGGATCATATTCCCTGCAGGATCAAGGTTTCATTTTAACGCCATGTCCTGACTGATTCTGGTGTCAGCGCATCCTATTCTCTCATCGCTTGGGGACTGTATTTCAAGGAATAATGCAGTCGGAACGTGAAGCTGATGTAATACCATGCCTGAATAGGCATAGGAATAACTTTATGCTGTACAGACCAGCGTTTCTTAACTTTTCTTGCCCCCCCCCCCCAAAAAAAAAAATTATCTTACGTACAACAGAGACTAAGTGAAATGTAGGTAGAAAGTATTTTCATGTCGTCATGATTTGCACTCCAATGTGGAAGTACAAAATGTGATGAAACTTTGAAACAAAAAGCAAAACTGCATAAAAAAAGAGTATAATTTACTCAACTTGCGGACCCCTTAGGCACAAGTTGCAGACCCCCGTTAAAGGGACGCCATAAAGGAATATTCATACGCGTTTTTTTTTTTTGCACAAACTGAACACAGATGTTGTGGTGACGTCTCCGGATGTTTTCTTTGCTAAACTATTTGACGTATTTAGATTAAATTTGGTATTTGTATTCTACAACAAATTGATTTATAAAAATTTAATTTTGGTTCGTATCTGTCTAATATAATCACTACAGTTCAAGAAGTGCAAATCGAACTTCATTGATTTTTACCAAAAAACTGTACATCACACATTATATTATTAGATAAAACGGGATGTAGTTTTTATTGGGTTATAGGCCTGCTAGTTTTATTTGAAACATTTTTCCGACGGGACGAATATTTAACGAAACGCAAGTAAAAATTTCTGTCTCTGCGTAGTATACAAACTGTACATTGTGATAAGAACTGTAAGAATGTATTTGTTTCTGCAACAAATATACATCAGAGCCATTGGTGTATGTCTTGTGTCTAAGCACCACGCAGTTGAGATGAAGGGGCTGGACCTAAAGCTCCTTACATTCTTACCCTCCGTACTAGGTGACGGTGAGTTACAAGCTTTACGCTCCTATCGCTTTATCCCCGGAGGCAGGAATTCCGTGTCCCATTGGATAAGAGGCTGAGAGACTCCAAGGCCGGTCTGGATGTTATACTGAATACAGAATGTTCTGCCCTTGCCGGGAACCGAACGTATGGAACATCATAAGTTATCATACGCACATCACATGTAGTTACTACCTAAGTAGCTGTCTCTGTCCCACTGTTCCTTCAAGTTTCGTATGTTCAGTATTCTTCTCATTACTTCGTGTATTTGTCTCTCTTCACCATATTAAACACGGTGAGATGGGAGGGATGTATAGTTCGCATGGGAAAATTAGAAATGCGTGTGAAATGTTGATTGGGAAATCTGAGCAAGAATTTGCTTAGAAGACCTAGGAATCGATGGCAGGGTATGTTATAATTAACTTTAAAGTAAAGTATGTTGATATTATGCTCGGATGTACGAGTAATTCCCTAGAGTGACTTCTTGCTTTGAAGATTCCCCCCCCCCCAAAAAAAAAAAAATGTATGCAAATTTCTCAGTTCTCGTACCGTGCAATTTATCTTCATGTATTTAATCGTCCTAGCAGTATTAGCGGAGAGTACAAATTGTAGAAGTCCACGTCATCTTGTTTCTCCATCTTCGTGTCGCTTCGACCCTCTTAAGTCCTCAGAAACTTCTACCAGACTACACAGCGCAACACCCCAGAAGACAGAAATCTTCATACTCTGATGATGGAGGCAGTATGACCTCTGAAACGTTGGTAAACTTCGACCAGACTACACGGCGCAACAACCCAGAAGATAGAAATTTTCATACTAAGAATCGCCCTGATGACGGAGGCAGTATGCCCTCTGAAACGTTGGTAAACTTCGACCAGACTACACGGCGCAACAACCCAGAAGATAGAAATTTTCATACTAAGAATCGCCCTGATGACGGAGGCAGTATGCCCTCTGAAACGTTGGTAAACTTCGACCAGACTACACGGCGCAACAACCCAGAAGATAGAAATTTTCATACTAAGAATCGCCCTGATGACGGAGGCAGTATGCCCTCTGAAACGTTGGTAAACTTCGACCAGACTACACGGCGCAACAACCCAGAAGATAGAAATTTTCATACTAAGAATCGCCCTGATGACGGAGGCAGTATGCCCTCTGAAACGTTGGTAAACTTCGACCAGACTACACGGCGCAACAACCCAGAAGATAGAAATTTTCATACTAAGAATCGCCCTGATGACGGAGGCAGTATGCCCTCTGAAACGTTGGTAAACTTCGACCAGACTACACGGCGCAACAACCCAGAAGATAGAAATTTTCATACTAAGAATCGCCCTGATGACGGAGGCAGTATGACCTCTGAAACAACCCAGAAGACAGAAATCTTCCCTCATGATGTTTGCGTCAGATCAGCTTCACAGACATAGCTTTAGTAAAATCCACGCATGAAGTTTAAAATTAACAGCTGCATGGGGCAGAATATTTGAGAATCTCTTAATCCATCCCCCGATCAAGAAATCCCCTGCCTTTCGTGCGGTGGTTACAACAGCCTGTCACTCCACTCTGTTGAATCCGTATCTGCTGTATGTTACATGATCGCCCTTATTTTAAGCGTTATGAAACTTGTTTCAGCCTCCTGTTACTTCCTCCCTCATAAATATAATTATTTACAACACCCCGTACTCATTCTCCTACGAACTGTGTTTTTCCGTCCTGATGAAGGGTTACAATAAGAGAGCAGAAACACATCAGAAAGTTTTTCGAGTTCTGTGTACACTTAAAAATTGACGGGCTCCTGCATTGGTTACATTGTTACTTGCCGGCATGAGACGTATAAGAACACGATGTATTGCTGTCTGCAAATATTTTCCCAGGCCACCAGATCAAGGTACACAGACGGACACGGTCTATATTGGTACACTCTGCCTTTTACGGTGACTAGTTTCCCAGTCAGAAAAGAATTTTCTAGCAATGACACTGTTCTCGGAACACTTTGTTGTGAAGACCGTAGCTGGCGTTCCATATTAAAAGGCACCCTGCTTCTATACCATCATCACACTACACATACAACTAATTTAATGGAGAAACTGGCAGGCGTAGAATTTGAGGTGTACGAAGATGGCCGCCTTCTGGGTTGTCGCGCCGTGTAGACTGATAGAAGTTTACCAAAGTCTCAGAGGTCCTTGCTGCTGTCTCCATCATCAGGGCGATGAATTATTAAACTAGTCGAAATATTCCTCGTCCTTTATGGAATCCCTGTTCACAAGAGCCCGCCATTGGTCCATCGCCTGAGCCAAATTAATCTAGTACACGCCCTCCCGTTCTATCCCTTTTCCGATTAATTTCACTGTATAAGAACTCCCATGTTCGGCTAGATGTCCAAAGTGACATATTCCCTTCAACATTTTGTACACCGTCGTATAAGACATAACTGGTTTGATATACAATCCGTTTATGGGCTTTTGTGAACATGGTAATAATCCTTCTGGTTCCACAAAAGGCATGGAATTTCTTGATAGCTTAGCAGGTGTGAGCTTCTCATCGACAGTTCTGTGCCCTGAAGACACTCGACTGCTGTGTGAATGGCCGGATGAGATTGAAAGATAATCATTAATAAATAATAGGTAAGGATTCAGAATTAAGTCGTCGTGGTCTCCTACAAGGAACTAATCCAGAATACGCAGTAAAAGCTTGAGGAAGACTACGACAACGTCAGTCAGGACAGTCGAAACACTGTCAGAATTCGAACCTAGTATCTCCGGAATCCAATTCTTTAACATTTTCAGTAACAGACAAATGAAAGAAGAAAGAAGGGAATGGGAATGGGAAGGAGAGGAAGAGGATGGCGTTGGCTGGCTTAGGGTTGGAATCCTTGTGATGTGGGTTCCCCTTGCATACCACACAGAGTTAAGCCTAGTCTTAGAGTTCTTCCTTTATTTTTAGTCGAGTTTCCTGCACACAATTGGCAACACTGTTATACTTAGAAAAGACATTAAGGACGTTACTTAACCTTCTGGTTGGCATTATTGTCCATACATGTGCTGACAGAATGCCTACTGCCGTTTTTGAACCATGAACATAAGCGACTGTATAGAATATTCTCTCGATTTTTGTAACAACTTATATGGAATGTTTTTCGGTGAAGGTAGAGTTTCTCTAATCGAAACGGCGTGTCGGAAAAGTTGAGATCAAGCTTCAGGAATTGTTAACCTCTGTAATGGGCATTTATAACTGTGTTCATTGCGACAATGATTGACACGTAAGTTATTTTATGACGCTGTTTCTGTTGAGAAAGTTGTGTGATGAATTAAATTAAAAGATGAATGGTCCTTGTGTGTAGGCTGACGTGACCTGTTTGAAGGAATAATCGCCAGGGTTCGGTTGTGTAAACTGATGAAAGCCACGGAAATTTCATGCATGACAGTCGATACACACCCATCTCTCGATTATGGACGTAATGCGTATGATTAAGATTGTTTGAAAGGTGAAAATTCGTAAATATAGAACTAAATTCTCATTAATTTCAATGTAAAAAATTCTGACTGGTTCCCGACTCCCAGAAAAATCACCCATTATTTTATACAATCGTTAAAATAAGAGCAGGACTAGTTTTCACCGTGGTTATAACCAATTTAAGCCCCTGAGTTGCTAATGAAGTGTTAAATCAAATGTTTTCATTTTACAGCAGTTGCTGAAGTCACAGAATAACCTTCATAAATTACGTAAACAACGAGTAAAATATTTCCTTAAAAATACCTTAATTACTGTGCGTATAATAATCATAAGAAATAAATAGCAGCAAATTAATACAGTTTTCCTTAATAATTCATGTTAAAATTAAAGCTTAGATTAAAATTAAAGAACGTGAAGGTGGTGTTGGCCCGGATGCCCATTCCTAGGGCGAAGTTCGGTTCTTCGTTGTAGCGAAAGTAAAGTTCTTAAATTAAAAGAGGTACAAATCTACTTGGTTCGTTGCAGTGAAAATTCGTAAATCAAAAGTTTATAAATTGAGGGACAGGTGTGATTCATTTCGATAGCATGTCGCTTTTGAGTGGTTCGCATTCCCGCGTTTAAAATTTGTATTCAGTGTAGTGCGACTATCTTTGAATCTTCGATACATGAATAGCAAGGCCAGTGAGGTGTGCAAAATTGCGAAGAATTCCTCGTAAAATATGTATTTTGGAGTCGTGTTTACGTTCTTGTAGTCTAAAGAACGTATCTGTGAGCTGTGAGGTTTCGTAATCCATTATCCAGTGCCCATCCATGGATAGTAATTAATGAAATTGATGGCTTTCAGAACACTCACATTATAACCGTGACCTTACAAGGTTTCACTGATTCGGCAGTTGAGGTAATAAAAGGTTTCCGGCTGATGGTGCCTTTGTTCGGGGACCAGACTCAGAGGTCTGCACGGGCCGAAATTGTAGAATTTCACCAGGCCCGACTTGAAAAGCATTCGACCCGAACCCGAAGGTTGTCTTCAAATGTTCTTTCGGCCCTGACTCCTGTAGTATCAGTAACAAATTTTTTATGTATAAATGCCAGTAATCTTTGACTGAATTTTTTAAGGATACTTTAAGAACATCTGAGGTTAATTTAGCCTTTGAGGAACGGCGCAAAGATATCGAATGCCAGGAATCTGCAGAAATCCCCTAGAAAATCAAGTCGGTGGGATTTTTTTTTTTTCCGGAGTCCAACGTGTTACGAGAATAAGATAAAAGCGCAACTACGAATAAATTTGTTCTTTGCGAGAAAAGAATGGCCCGAGGACGCCCGAAATTTTATATAATACGGTTGATTGATAGCATTTGAACCAGGCGCAAACCTGAGCATTATCTGTGCTAAATTGCCCAGGCGCTTGCAGACTCTGACTCTCGACACTCAGCTTGTCTCTACCAACACCTCTCAGGAACAAGATTGTGAACTAATTAGCTAGGTATCTCGTTATTCCTAATTAAGCAAGTAACTTATTATGAAGGATTTGAGGTTTTCACGGCGGTGAGTCTGAAGATTTCTGTCTTCTGGGTTGTTGCGCTGTGTAGTCTGGTCGATGTTTACCAACGTTTCAGAGGTCATACTGCCTCCGTTATCAGAGTATGAAGATTTCTGTCTTCTGGGTTGTTGCGCTGTGTAGTCTGGTCGATGTTTACCAACGTTTCGGAGGTCATACTGCCTCCATCATCAGGGCGGTGAGTCTGAAGATGGCTGTCTTCTGGGTTGTTGCGCCGTGTAAAAGGTAGAAGTCTACCGATGTTTCAGAGGTCCTTGCTGCCTCCATCATCAGGGCATCTCGATGCCCTGATGATGGTGACATAGATATGGAAGATGAAGGATAAGATAAGAAAGAGAAGTAAAAGGAGAAGGATAAGACAGACAAGAAGAAAAAGGAGAATGAGCTGTGAAAGGAGACTAGAAAAAGGAACAAATGCAGCAGAGGGAAAGAACAGTGTATGAGAGGAAGAAGATGAATGAGATGAAACTGAAAAAGACAAAAGTGGAAGAACCTCAGATGTTGATACAATTACAAACGAGCAATGACACGAACAACAGCCGAAAATTTCATTCCAGAATTTTTTTTTTTTAAACTTTAAAAGCCTTGTCGAATCTGTTGTGCCGCTGTTGCACGGAAGCGCCCTTGGTATGTGGCCGGCCTTCAACCTACAGACTGAGATGTGTTCGCCACACACAGACAACTCTTCATTGATCAGATCCAGCCCAAACCAGCCAAGGCCTACCGTAATAAATTGAGTGTAACTGTGCCAGGGAACCAAAAACCAAAACTGAAAATGCTTCTTGTCTATTAAGAGCAATAGTGAAGAGAAGTGAGTGAGGTTCAGGGTGAAATTAGGATGTAAATAAAGTAACGAAGGAAATGCTCGTAATTATTCAACAACCTGCCATTTGCTTTCTGAATTCTGCACGAACACAATCATTTTCCCAGGTATAGGGGAAAATAGGGTTGGACAATTGCATGCACGCGGTTTAGAACCGTTATGAGAGTTTGTTGAAGAGTTCTGTCTTCAGGGTTGTTGCGCTGTGTAGTCTAGTGATGAGTCGCCCTGA
>NW_019059762.1:162098-198214 GCF_000696155.1 Zootermopsis nevadensis
TCTGAAACGTTGGTAAACATCGACCAGACTACACAGCGCAACAACCCAGAAGACGGAAATCTTCATACTCATCGCTGTGAAAACCTCGAATCATACAAAGTTTGTTGAGTTTTCTTAATTGTTAATATCTCATATGTCTTCCGTAGTACACTGTTTCTTGCTAACCGTTGCGCTTATTAAGTAGGCTTATAACAAGAACTGGAAATCGATGTGTTCAAGAAGTTTCTAATTTAAGGAGGTTTAATTATTTTCAAGGAATAAATAATACTTGGCTGTGACTGGCTTTGATAATTTATATTTAATAAATTAGAATCATACAAATGCGAAGTTGCGGTCAACAGACCGTGTGCCCATTCGTTACACAGAACATACCGAATCCATTCTTGACATTCCTGGTGATCTGAGAATCACCCCGAGCAATAAATACATTTTTAATCTGCATTAACAATTCCACAATTCCATGTAATACAGTTGTTCTTTACAAGCTGACAGTCGTTGAGCTAGTCACGAAATTCCCCATCATGTACGAATATCCAAGGTTCATTATCGTGTTTGCAAGAGCCAGTCATTGGTCCGAATCCCAAACCAAAAGAATCCATTCCACAACCTCCCACCCAGTGTCTCCTGTATCCATTTTAATATTATCTTACCATTGGGCTTTCCGGCCAAAACTTACGTAATTCTCGTGTCTGCTGTACGTCCTTTATGCCCCGTCAATGTTGGTACAGGATCGTTAAATAATTTACAGACCAGTTTGTATTACATAACTTTTCTCTTACGAACCTGAAGCAAGTAGAGAGAAAGACAACGAGGCATCCTCGCCTCCCACATCTGCCCACGCTCTTCATTCTGGTTCCCATGGCAATCAGCGCTGAGCATCAGTTCTGGCGGCGTCTGTGGCCGGTGACCACTGCCCATACCCTGCCGCCTCCACCACCGCACTTCGTGTTTTTTACTCGTCGCATTCCCATGCGGCTGGCCGGGCGGTCCATCTTAATCTAGTAGGTGGAGATACGAGAGAGCGCCCCCAGAAGGGCACTGCTCTCCCCCCACTCACGAATTAGCCTACACACTTGCTCGTCTCAGATCGAGTCCAACCCGAAAGAAGACACAGACAACAGTGACATTCCAACGATGATCCCCTTGTCATTGTATACGCGTGATTACGTACAGCAGTAAGAATGACAAATCATAATAATATGGTAATTTTTATGAGAAATGCATACAAAATTTTAGTTGGAAATCACGAAGGTTAGAGACCACCTAGAACGCTTGTAAGGATGTGAACTGGAATCAGCTGGCTGAAGATAGATTTCAATGGCGGGCCTTGATAAACACGGCAATGAACAGTTACATAAAAGGTATAGAGCATTGTTAGCTTCTCAAAAAGGGCCCAGGTCTGTTTTAAGTTAGCCCTGCATGAAAATGTGGCGCAATGACATTTCTGATGATGCCGCATCGCAATTTTGTCACGTTGTTCGACGACGTATGCCTTTTGAACCTTTCATTTCCCATTAAGTAGAATTTCAAGAAAAAGAGAGCCTGTAATTGTACTATCCCGCGTTACATAAATGTAGGAGTAGTAGTCGAGGCAGTCGGCGCCCGCAGTAGATTGGTATTTTCTTGTACAATCGAAGAGCAACTCGAATTCCTGACGTCAATTTTCTGATGTTACAGATGCGTGAGAAATATTCAGCTTTCGTCAAAATATGTTGTTTTTTTAGAAAAATTCAAAATAACAAAGCGACTCTTTTCAAAATATCTTTACGGTGGTGAGAATAATATGGAAACAACGTGGCAGTCACAGAACATACCGAATCCATTCTTGACATTCCTGGTGATCTGAGAATCACCCCGAGCAATAAATACATTTTTAATCTGCATTAACAATTCCACAATTCCATGTAATACAGTTGTTCTTTACAAGCTGACAGTCGTTGAGCTAGTCACGAAATTCCCCATCATGTACGAATATCCAAGGTTCATTATCGTGTTTGCAAGAGCCAGTCATTGGTCCGAATCCCAAACCAAAAGAATCCATTCCACAACCTCCCACCCAGTGTCTCCTGTATCCATTTTAATATTATCTTACCATTGGGCTTTCCGGCCAAAACTTACGTAATTCTCGTGTCTGCTGTACGTCCTTTATGCCCCGTCAATGTTGGTACAGGATCGTTAAATAATTTACAGACCAGTTTGTATTACATAACTTTTCTCTTACGAACCTGAAGCAAGTAGAGAGAAAGACAACGAGGCATCCTCGCCTCCCACATCTGCCCACGCTCTTCATTCTGGTTCCCATGGCAATCAGCGCTGAGCATCAGTTCTGGCGGCGTCTGTGGCCGGTGACCACTGCCCATACCCTGCCGCCTCCACCACCGCACTTCGTGTTTTTTACTCGTCGCATTCCCATGCGGCTGGCCGGGCGGTCCATCTTAATCTAGTAGGTGGAGATACGAGAGAGCGCCCCCAGAAGGGCACTGCTCTCCCCCCACTCACGAATTAGCCTACACACTTGCTCGTCTCAGATCGAGTCCAACCCGAAAGAAGACACAGACAACAGTGACATTCCAACGATGATCCCCTTGTCATTGTATACGCGTGATTACGTACAGCAGTAAGAATGACAAATCATAATAATATGGTAATTTTTATGAGAAATGCATACAAAATTTTAGTTGGAAATCACGAAGGTTAGAGACCACCTAGAACGCTTGTAAGGATGTTAACTGGAATCAGCTGGCTGAAGATAGATTTCAATGGCGGGCCTTGATAAACACGGCAATGAACAGTTCCATAAAAGGTATAGAGCATTGTTAGCTTCTCAAAAAGGGCCCAGGTCTGTTTTAAGTTAGCCCTGCATGAAAATGTGGCGCAATGACATTTCTGATGATGCCGCATCGCAATTTTGTCACGTTGTTCGACGACGTATGCCTTTTGAACCTTTCATTTCCCATTAAGTAGAATTTCAAGAAAAAGAGAGCCTGTAATTGTACTATCCCGCGTTACATAAATGTAGGAGTAGTAGTCGAGGCAGTCGGCGCCCGCAGTAGATTGGTATTTTCTTGTACAATCGAAGAGCAACTCGAATTCCTGACGTCAATTTTCTGATGTTACAGATGCGTGAGAAATATTCAGCTTTCGTCAAAATATGTTGTTTTTTTAGAAAAATTCAAAATAACAAAGCGACTCTTTTCAAAATATCTTTACGGTGGTGAGAATAATATGGAAACAACGTGGCAGTTTATTTGCATACAACATTTTAGTAGGATCAGCCGCAGACAAACCCTAGGCATAGATGGTCGGAGGGTTCGAGAACGTGGACTGGATTCAGTTAACTCAAGATAGGGTCCAGTGGTCGACACTTGTAGACACTGTAATTATTCTCTGGTTCGAATAAAATACTCGGATTTTCTTGACTGTGTAATGGATTATTAGTTTCTCAAGAAACGGTTCTAGTCCAATCAGTTTATTGACATCTGAAATTTGTAATGTGGTATATAATGAACAGATTTGTTGAAGATGTCAGAAGTCCTTGCTGCCTTTTCAGAAAACACCTCTGAAACGTCGGTAAACTTCTACCAGACTACACGGTGTAACAACCCAGAAGACAGCCATGTTGATATTCACCGCCGTGAGAACCTCAAACTCTACCTACTAAGCACATTTATTGAATCCTTTTAAAGTTTCGACCGCCTGAAATCTAAAATGCATCAAGCCATCACAAAGGGTTTTTAATAAAAGTTAGCCAACTGAAAATAGAGACCATTCCTGTCCAATCTACTATGCAGTGCAATAACATAGGAGTTCAGATTTCTCCACGCAGAAAAAAAAAAGATACGTGAAGGCTTCTTCAGACGCATTCATTACGACGTTGACTTATTTCAGGTACTTATCTATTGTACTTAGTTTTGATCTTTAGTGGTTTGACGCCCGAATAGTTCACCGGATGTTTGATGGTACATCCGGTAGAGTGAAGTTGTTTCAAGATGCTCTAATGTATCTGGATGTCCTTCAATCCACCCGTCCGTCTTTTGTTCCGCCGTGACGAAGGTCACGTGGTCTCTAGGCCCACTCCCACGCTGCCACTGCCAAAAATTTGTCTTCTTTTGTTTTCTTTTCTCCTAGCTTATTATGTTTATTTTTCTCGTTTGAAAATTTAAATGGAATCTCATTGTACAACTTCAGAAGTCTCAAACTGCGAGCCGCGAGACAGCGTAGAGGTACAGTGAGATTTCAGCCGGGGCATGAGACAGTCAGATAATGTCTGTCGAATGGATTAACAAACAAGCAAACTAAATCAGTGGTACCACTATCGGAGGCCAGTTATCCTAAAGAGGGGTTTTGTAGTTTTGTGCTGTTTCGACAAGAAATTATGTTTGTCTTAAAATGCACCGAGGACACTTCATTTTTCATGTTTATAATTTTGAACGCTACATAATATTGACATGGAATAATTATTTATTAATGCTTTATTTAAAAACGTTGAGACTAACCCAAAATATATAGCGCCAAGTCATTGGATGAACAATATATTGGAGAATGTGTGGAACGAATTGATTGTGGCCTAATTTAAGGTAATTTCCACGAAATTTACAGTAGGGAGTGGGTGAGGAAAGCCACTGAGGACAACAGTCAGGACTGCCGGTCTCTGAACCGATATTTGAACATGGGACTTCCTGAATATGAAAGAGGAATGCTAACCACTGGACTGCAAAATCGAAAGTTTTCATTTAGGTCCTTGTAAATCAGGAGTTACATGGGATCAAAGTTGAACGTGCCGTTTTATTTTTTTTAGAAAATCGAAAGTTTTCATTTTTGTCCTTGTAGATCAGGAGTTACATGGGACCTATACTGACTGAAATTTTTTCAGCAAGTTTTATGTACTGTCCTAGATCGGAAACGAAGTACAGGTAGGCACACGTTCAAAAATTTAACTGGGAGAATAGAAAAGCGAAAACAGAATTGGCATGAACCGGTTTTAAGAATGACAACAGGTACTCTTCCAAAAGTATTACTAAATTATAAACCAAGAGGATTCTGATATATCGGACGATCCATAACTAGGTGGGAACACGAATTCTCTTGAAGTCGAAAACAGGCCTGTGACCACTATCCTTGGAGCAGAAAAAAAAGTAGTTGGTATGTACACTCCAGTGCCATATTTTATCGAAATCCGTCAAGAATTAAGACGTTCTGGTGGACAGTAAACGAGCATATCCTCCGAATTTGCGTTTATGTTAACTTTCTTAAAAGAGACCAAAACACTGAATAAGCAGTCGGTAGCAGATGGAACAAAGAGGTCCTCCATCTTGAACTTGCACGAGAGGCAAACTACTTCAAAATCGAACTCAGGGCCTCGCAATTGAATTGATTCTTTGGAACGAAATAAGCGACGAAAATGGTTTTATGAAATATGGTGGGAGGAGGGCGTGGAGTGAATTCATTTGGTTCAGGATGGACACCAGGCCGTTGCGAACACTCTAACGAAAGTATGGGTTGCATAGAACGCAGGGCATTTCTTGACCATCTGAGCGACTGTAAGCATCTCATAACTTCACGGAACTGGTTGGTTGGTTAGTTAACTAGCTAGAAATCGAAAAGTAGTGTTATCGTGAAACAACATTCAGTATCGTTCTGTATTCTTTGTATTAACTTATTACAAATAAAATGGTGAGATTTAAGGTTCTCAGGGCGACTAATATAAAGATGACTTTTTCTGGGATGCTGTTCCATGAAGTCTGGTAGAAAAAGACCGACGTTTCAGAGGTTCTTACTGCTTGATTCGCTCTGATGATGGAGGCAGAAAGCACCTCTGAAACGTCGGTTAGTTTCTACTAGACTTCACTGTGCAACATTCCAGAAGACAGCCATCTTTAAGAAGTGGTAAAGTTGCTTAATCAAACACGTCAGTATCAGTACTATGGCGGAATGGGTGAGTAGTCTGCGCACAAGTATTTGTGTCAATTGAAAACATGATTCAATTTAATCGGTGAAATATAAATGTTATTGTTTTAATTTGGCTTGAGGCCTCGTCAGGGATTTCAGTTTTTTAAACTGGTCTTCCTGTAGTAAAGGCCACTCATCACCGGAAACTGTGCATTTAAACGTTAGTCTATTAAAATATAACAAAATCAAGGAAGGATAAAACGCGTGGATGCTATTTAAAACAAGGCTCAAGACGCGTGTTAGACTTGTAACATAATTTCCTTCGCCACTGGAGAAACTGCCCGTGACCTTACTAAGAGACTTTAACAATAAAAAAAGACCGCCCACGAATTTTATAGCGATTCAAGGGCATGGCTCCCTACCTTTCGTGTACGAATAAACAGGCCAGGTACGGTACGTCATTCTTTTACCGAGGGGCTCTGCTTGGAAACTGGGTGAACTGCATCGCCAATTATGTACAGCCAGTGTTTTGTCTGTGGATACAAACTCCGGTACTTCTGACTACGTGAGGGACTGGACAACCGGCTTTCGAGAATTGGCAGGAGCAGATTTTCTCCTTGGCTGTCACTTTTAGACCCTCTCAGAGGCCCTCCATGCTTCCTGTCAAACGAGTGCCGGGAACCTTTTCCTTGACAGTTTGGCGACCGGGGCCTGATGATATACGTTCTTTTCCATCCGGTGCCGAGTAAGAATGAGTAGGAGATTTAGTGCCACTCCCCCCCAAGCGCCTACGTGGCGTGTAAGAGGACAGTTTTACGTCTTTTACCATATGCCCTCATGTCCTGAATTAAGCACGAACTCAAGAAAAATATAAAATAAGTTATTAGAAATTACTTCGATTCCGAGACAAGTCAAATGCCAAGTCAGAGATGAAGCTCTGACCAGAACTGAGGGTGTGATGATGTCAGTGGTATCGTACAACTAATGGGACGGTAAGAGTTAGTTGTGTGGAGTAATGGTGAAATGGTGATTTTCGGGGTGAAAGCGAAGAGCTCGGAGCAGAGCCCGCCATGAACGTCACTGGAACTCATCCGAGAATGTAATCTGGTCCCTGGTTACTGCAGTGAGATTGCAGCGTAGAGTCGCCTGTCAAATATATTTCCTTTCGGAGATTAAGTTACCGTGCATCAGCAGGCATTGTGCATTCCAATTTCCCGTAGCTGAATCTCTCGTGTGTAAGATTTCTCAGACAGCTTATTCGAGAATCCTCTGCAGTACAACGGCAGCTTTCGTGTGGTGCCGTAGCAGAATAACGCAACAAGGGATTCCGAGGTTCGTGTGTAGATCGGGAGCCCCGCGAACCGAACAGGAACCGCTGTGAACATGGCAATAAACGGAAAAGTTGCGTAGAAATGATCTCGTAATTTACGTGGGCTGCTCTACACTGATACTCCAGGGTGACGAAATAATGAATGATAAGTTTTACGCGGAAACTCTCATGCGAAGGGACCAAGACATCGAGTATTGATACTCCAGGGTGACGAAATCATGAATGATAAGTTTTACGCGGAAATTCTCATGCGAAGGGACCAAGACATCGAGGGATGACATTAAAATTAATATCACAGAAACAGATTAATGTGGAACTACTTTAAGCGGTCCAGGAAGAGGTCCTATTATGTCATTTCTAATAGTGCTTTGAATATATGAATCCTGTAAAAAAAAAGGGGAATTTATCGATTAGCTCAGTAACTACACAAACGGGAAAGAAATGGTTACTCCACATTTCATGTTCTGACCCGGCATTCGTTTGATGAGACTGAGGAAAACTATAAAACCTCAGTTCTGATAGCTGGTATTCCGGTTGAAATTCGAACCGGATGTTCCCCGAGTCCCGAGTACTGTTTTACAGCGCTTCGCCAGCCAATAGTCAGTTTGTTGGCTAATTGGTTGCAAAAATTATTATTCTTGTATGTAAATTACGTCGCTCCCCACACAAAGAGAAAAAGTATTTCTCTTTAGCGGCATTTTCCCGGTGCTGCTATTGGACTGCGGGTTGAGTGTGCTGTTGGGAAAACGTGAATCTTATTTTCTTTAGTTACCTGTTGGTGTTGTTTTATTTCTCTCTTTTGTACACTTCAAAATGCAATTTAGTCAAAACGTACGAAGACCTGAAAGGTTTTCTTTAACCTGCTTCGTAAGATCCACTAGTTGATTCCAGCCAACCTCTGGTCAGCAGAAACTCTGCCTTACACACACACGCACGCACGCACGCACGCACGCTGATGTTACAGCAGTGATCTAGCAGACATTCTGAGTTGCAGAGCGCTTTTTATACGCGTAAACAATGTCCATGCTGATGTTAAGTAAAAGAAACTTCGGATATTTGTGCTTTGTTTCCATGTATTATATTTTCTCTTTTGTTAAAAAGCCACAACCGTTGCCTTCTACTGTACGAGTATTGTTAAGATGATCCAGAAAAGCAGTTAAGGTGAGCGGGGCATATGCGAGGTGCTACCCAAAAGTTCAGGGAATTCGCTTATAAAAACAATTGCTTATCATAACTCGTAGTTTCCACCGTCTCCTTCGAAGTAGTCCCCTTGGGCAATGATACAGCGAGCCTAGAGTCTTTTCGTTGATTCCATGCATCCCTGGAAGTCTTCAAGTGCGATTCTGCCTGGATCTCCTCAATTGTGTCGAAACGACGGCCTTTCAATGAAATTTCATTTTGGGGAACAGGAAAAAGTCGCAGGGGGGCGAGGTCAGGCGAACAGGGTGGGTGGGGAATCACTGTCGTGGCGGGCGCCTTGTCGTGGTGGAGAACCCAGCTGTTGGTCTCCCATTTCTCCGGACGTTTGCGCCCAATGCTCTTCCATAGCCGCTTAAAAACTTCACAATAAAACTTCCTGTTGACAGTTTGACCAGGGGGGGACAAATTCGCGATGTTTTCCGGTGTTGTGCTTGTCGAGGGTCAGGCCATTCCACAACCGGTTCGAGCGTGGAATTCAAATTCCCCGAACTTTTTTGTAGCACCTCATACGTGTCGTGTATAGGACACGAGAAATACGTGCAGAAGTTTCGTTGGAAAACTTGAAAGAAAGATTCCACTTCTGTGACTTAAGCCGAGGTGCAGGATATTTAAAGTACACTTTGAAGAAACAGGTTGTGAAGTTGTGTGTTGGAAGAATATATCTGAGAATAAGGTCCAGTGGCGGGCTGTTGCGAATAGGGTTGCAGGTTTCATAAGAACGGGGAATATCTTGACACGCTGAGTGACTGTTAGGTCTTCAAGGACAAAGTCAACTTGTTGGTTTGTAACAATGAAAGGAATAGATTTTTGTGAATTGTCATTCTGGAGGGAACAGTTGAACACAAAAGAACTAATCGGAGGAATTGACACATCACTCTTAACAACCTTGTCACCATCGTGTGGCCTCCCGTTCCCATAGCCGAATCGTACGAGAGCGCTGAAGAACACCTGACGCGGCTTGGGACTACGCAATTAGTGGCGAAACAGAGGGATCTTTGTGAGACGACATCGAGTCTGAAGACGGCTGTCTTCTGGGTTGTTGCGCCGTGTAAAAGGTAGAAGTCTACCTACGTTTCAGAGATGTTTCCACTCATCGCCCCGATGATGAAGGCGGCAGACATCTCTGAAACGTCGGTAAACTTCTACAGCGCAACAACACAGAAGACAGCCATCTTCAGAGGGACCTTTTGTTGCCACGCAGTTCAAAATCTCTTTGTCTTCTCGTTTGCTATCGAATGTAAAAAAGTTTATACATTGTTTTGTGTGGATGTGAAACTTAATCTGTCACGTGAAAGGGAGAACATAGATTGGGCGGTCTGAGGGTAATATTTGGATCTACGAGAGATGATGCGTCTGAAGGTTGGAGAAAGTTTCACCAAATGGTGTTACAATGATCAGATCAAGACGAACGATGAACGGATGAGACCACTCGGAAGACCGAGGCGCAGATAGAGGTGTCTCACAGAAACAGTCTGGCTTTGGATCGCGTCTGGTGAACATGGTAATGGACCTTCGTGGCTGGGAATTCCTCGAACAACTGAACGACTACTCTCAGCTTTTCAAGACGTATCCTGCACCACGAAGTTAGTTGGGTTCATATCGGGCGATCCTTTTAGACATTCTTCTCTCTTCCATTCTCTCTTTTTGTTGCCAACTCTTTAATTCTTTCCTCTGTGGTGAATATAGCAAAGATGTAACAGGTGCTCGGATGCTGGGTTCTTGTGCCGTTTTTGCAGTGACGCATAACGTCAGAGCTTGCCGCTTGGACGTGACGTTATGCGGTACAGTCTCATGCGATTAATGTAGCACACCTTTGTCGAGAGAAAGAAGGAGAAAAAAAACCTTGACTTTTATGATCCATTGTTTACACGAGAAATTCCTGCCTCTGTTGGTCCTTAGCATACATTGTTCCGTGTGTAGCAGCCCGGGGTTGTCCACAGTTCACTTATTCGGCGGATATGGCCCTTTTACCTCTTTATTTCTTCCAGTATTCCGTTCTTCAATATTTCCCTTTCGTTCTCTTGCCATTGCGCGTGTCCAAATGTTTCAGCGAGTTGTTGTTGCTTCCCCGTGTAGCATTTATTGACCGCGTCGGTGAACTTGGCGTCTGCATTCCATATTTTAGTAGGGAATTTAGCTCGGCTCGTCAAGGCTTGTTCATGTAACTTGACGGCAGAACAGATAGCAACCGATCGATTAACATAAAATTCCGTGCGGCGGTGTTCCATTAATTGTGTACACTGCTCACTCCGTGGGCACACTGGAGCAGTGTCACTTTGGACGCTTACTGAGCAGAGCATGCGCAGAGCGTGTTATAATAACCTTCTTCCCCCACCTGCCCTTAAGAAGCCAAGATAAATGACGCGAAAAATACAAAACACAAGCACAAATAGGGGAACTGCTTCTTTATAATTTTTCCTTCCTTCTTTTAATTCTCTTTATCTCTTTCTCACACCGTTTGTTACTATTATTGTATTTCCTTTCTCCTTCTGCATTTACCCCATTCATTCTTTCTCAAACCTCGCTACTCCTGTTATCGATGTCTCGTTATCCCACCTCTTCTTCTCAACCTGGTTGTCTCATTTCTTATTCACCTTACGTGCAATGTTTGGACTAACATTGTAACCAAACAAACTGCTTCTACCATCACATAAGGGGCTCCCAAAAATCTACTTTGATATCTGTTTGGCAGACTGGCTGTAGCAAGGCACACCTGTGTTTCGAGAGAACGCAACTCCCAGCCAATGGTTCGTAATTGGCCTCTTACTTATGTCATTTGACACATATCTACCCCCCCACCCCCACCCCCCACTACCACATATCTTTCCTTCTGTCATTCAACTCAGAAAGGACGGGAAATGGAAGATACACGTCTGCTGTGTACTGATGATATTAATTAACTGCACAAAATCATAAAGGGAAAAAACAACACAGAAACTCGATTAGACACTTGTAAGAGCTGTCATGGAACCCAGAGACAACTAAGAAGCCTGTAGGGTTACCTTCCGACCAGAGAACAGGACAGAAAAATTCTATAAAGACTACGCAATATCAACTTCTTAAAAAATGTGGGAATTTAAATTTGGAAACCGAAAGAAACAGATCAGAATTACGTTTATGAATGAACAGAGTAGGTTAAATCTGGGGAATGATTGTTACCATTTAGTTGTAAGAGTCGTTTTTATTCCTGTTTTATGCTGAAAAACGTGTGGTATTAAAATATACGAAATTAAAAAAAAATTGTCTGTTATTTTGTATGGGTGCAAAATCTGTAGCTCTTATTGATGACGGGTGTAAAAAAAACCCAGTAAATGAGGCATGTACTTAAAACTTTGTAACTATCATAAAATTTTAATGAAAAGAATACCCAAATTATAGGTCGTTAAAGTCCATTCGGATGGCAAAGTTCTAGATTACTAAACGGTTAGTAAATATTTTAAACACGAATTATCAGATGATAACAGCAACAGGCTCCATATTCGTATTTTTGGAACAATATAAATTCGTACTGCGTATTTTACTGAGACTGTCACATTAAAAGAAGAACACAGATTGACAGTGACTGAGAACCAATTGCTGAGGGGGGGGGGGGGGGGGGGGGGAGGAGAAAATTACGTACTGAGGAGCTTCATATTTGTAATCTTCACCAAATGTTAATAAGATTATAAAATCACGGAGGACAAGTTGGACGAGCATGTAGCAGGCATGGGAGTGATGTTTAGTGCGTAACAAGTTTTAGTCAAAAAATCTGGCCATAGATGGGAGGATGAGAGGGCAGGAAGATGTAGACATGGATGAGAAAGGATTTTGTGAAAATGACAGTGTACCTTCGGGTTGCAAGAGTTTTGACTAACTGAGCTACTGTTAGCTTCTCAAGATGACTGTGTTCCATGCAGGTAGATAAACTCAGAATTGGATATATACGCCGCTCTTTCGGTTCAGATTTCTGCGACCGGAAGTTGGGTCCATTGGTCCCTAACCTCCACCAAATACAAAAAGGCAACAACTTGTAGGCGTCATATGTGTAGGATGTACGAGCAGTCGGCCTTGGAAGTAATTTGAATCTTGTCAGAGCCACACAGGATGAGAATATTCCACGTTATTATTGATGCAACATCGTTTACGCGTAGCTCACAAGACTAATTCACTGTCTGGCCATCTTAGTAACTGAGTCACTGGTTAAGAGATTGGTTGTGTGACTAGAGAACGATCTAACTGATAGATTTTCTAAGTGACTGAGCAACTGATTGAGATCTGAGGTACTCACGGCGGCATGAAGATGGCAGTATTCTGGGCTGTGGCGCTGTGAAGTCTGACGGACCCGTACAGACGTTTCAGAGGTGCGTGCTGTCTCCATAATCAGTGCATCGCCCATTTACCAGACCACCTCAGAGACCGGACCAGAGAGAACCTCAAATTTAAACTGGTTCAGTGTTTTTATTTTAACCTTTTATCGATGGATTGATTTTTTGACGAAATGCGAGCGAAAACATTTTCCTGCTCTGTGCACAGTGGAATGGCCACTTTGTGTGATCGAGATACACGTATCTTCCCATCTATGCCCGCGTCTCTTACGCTCTTGATTCTGTAAAAGTTTCTGACAGTGATCATTTCATTTTTCGGGTACTGTGTTGAACATTCGTGTGTATGAAACAGGCCAAAATCTCTGACAACGAACAGCGTTCAACGATGATTGTGTCATGGTCGCTTATTTCAGGTTTTCCCACCAAAATTCTGTATGTATTTTTCATCTCCAAATGCGCCCTATTCCTGGATTGACCGTGTAACCAACAAAAGAGTTCTCGAGAAACTCCGCAAAGACGTCGAGGTTGTTAAGACCATAAAAAGGAGAAAGTTGGAATATTTCGGTCATATCATGAGAAATAGTGATAAATACGGGCTGCTTCAGCTGATAATCCAGGGAAATGTAATCGGAAATAGGGGACATGACAGGCCAAGAATCTCCTGGCTTCAGAACCTAAAAACTTGGTTCTCGATGTCCACTGGAGGGCTGTTTCAAGTAGCAGCCAGTGAAGCTCAAATTGCTATGCTGATCGCCAACATCCGGAACGGATAGGCACTTTAAGAAGAAGAAGAAGAAGAAGAATGCGCCCTACATTTCCCGCCAATATTTTCCTTCGCATCAGGTTCATGAAATACCAAAGGAAAACTAAGGGTAAAATTATTATTCTTCGGGATTTCAGACGGAAGTTTATCTGTTGTGTGATCCCCTTTTGCAGCACTAGATTCGTTTCTGCAATAAATTAACATGGAGGTTAATGAGATGTATGAGATTGTAAAGAACACGTTTTGAAGACGTATAATCTGGCGGAGTACGTCGTTTCCACTTGTGTTTCTAAGAGTCACATCTTTTTGAAATATCACGTGACATGAATTACCAAAACTGACCACGCGCTCCAAGTTACGTGCCACAGCAGAATTCATTGTCTTGCGATAATTGAAAATTTATGCTCTCCACACGTTGTCGTGTCTGTCAATTCGCAAATGGCGCGAGGTCCCCGATTTCGCGCTGACCGGAGTGTAGTCAGTCACGACCCTACTCATTTAACGAGGCCGTTTCAATTGCAGACGATACATGGCGTCCAGTGAAACATTCGCGGCTCGATACGAAGCTTCCGAGAATACATATTCATATTCGCAACCGTGAGAACCTGAAATTCCACAAAGTCACTACGGCGTACTGTCTCAGAATTCCCTTGGAGAGTATGATCAGGTATCCCGAATAAGATTCGAACCGGATACCTCAGGATAGAAGTATCGACTTTTAACTTCCATTATAACCTGCTTAGTCGAAGAGAGGCTTTCAAAACATCATTGTTACCGTACCATTGTCTATCCGTTTTAATATTATCCTTACACCTGCGCCTAGATCTCTAAGTATTCTGTTTACTTGGCTTTTGAAATCAAAGTTTTGTGTATATTTTCTGTTTCGGAAAGCGTTATGTGTGTCCAGCGTGTCCACATATTTATCTCCGTGATGGCACTGGCCTATTAAGTGCAAAATTTGATTTTGTGTAAATCTCTTTAATTCCGTCCTATTTAATTTCATCTTGATCTTTTAAAAATTCTCACGTCTTTTCTCGAATTTTCTGATATTGTAGCGTGAAGGTTGACAGAACAGAGTGCGTGATTGTAGTTATAATGCACATGTCTTCCTGTTACGAGCCATTGTGGTATGCGTCTTACAAATAAATTATCATTATTGCCTGCCGATGAATACGAGATGAAACATTAGATGGTTGACGGTTTTATCATTTATAGCGCAACGGTAACGATATGTACCACCTGCTTTAACAATCAATAACTATTTTTTCTCATAAAGTACGTAATTTGTGGTGTTCAAATGATTCTCAGATTAAACATTATTTCCATAAACGGCGTTAATTAGTTGATTTTTGTAGTGGAATCGCTTTGTTTTCTTTGCTGAATTTTTAAATGTCATTTAGGCGAATTTATTTTTAACGTTTTAAACTATTAACCTTGAAACGCACTTTTGAATTCCCCATTCACCAGCAAGATGAAATAGACGCATGATATGACACATTGTAACTTTTGTTCATTTCTCATTGTTTCAACATAATTCAACAGCACAGATAGGGTCTGACGTTAGGATTCGCGTATGTGAATGCCGGACTGCTGGCTGGAAGTCAGAATGCATCCGGAAGGTGAGCGTCCGGATAGACGTAGTTTTCCTAGGTCCTAAAGTTGGTACTCAAATTCCACATCGCAATGCATGTCCCTCACGAAGCCTTCCCAATATTAACATAAACATTCCGTCCTATAGTAGTCTCCTCACTTTAATATCAGAATTTCACCAAATGACGCTCTTTGAAGATTAATGTCAAAGAAAACAAATCCGATCGAATGCAGTGACAACTTCTTTCATACACTTCATCACATTCTCTTCTCTCTCATTCATTCATTCATTCATCTTTCGGCTTCAGAGGGTTTTGACTACTCGGGGATTCAAAAGAGGATAGTCTGTACGTGGTTTAAGCTATTGATTCAAGTAATTTCGAAAAAAAAATTGCTATCATGTATCCCCCAAGCGCTTGAAATCATATTCACAAAATATCTCAATTCGACGTTGTCTGTGGGCATTTGATCCAGTTTGTATCTCCAACATTATTTCTATAAACCCCCCCCCCCACTGGATGCGATTATGGGTTGGCCTCCAGGACCTATGTGGACGCGATGGTGAAAGAAAACCCCTTGTCTCTATCAGAAACTGGACCTCGAACGTCTATCCAGCAGCCGGTCGCTTTACTGACTCAGCTGCTGTATGGTTCAATTTCCTATTAAATACAAAGACACATTGTTCTTAACGTCTCTGTTGCTACAGCGCATGAGCTAGCAACATCACACAGAAAATGCGATTACAGCGACACATTCAATGTTTATGTCCTTTACGTCACTGTTGCACAGTTTCATGTATGCGCGTACGCACCGGCATTTGTCACAATAAAACACACTACTCTTGTCTGGCTGCTCAGATAGGCCTACTAATTGTGACGTCACATCCGCTGTCTGCGGGTGATACGTGCAACAAGTGACTGCAGCTGAGACGGGTCAGTAAAAAAAGTGCCTAAAAACTCACGAATGGTATTAACTCATCTCCGAGATATTCTATTGAAGAATGTCATCTGGGGAAACTTGTCAGTGGTCTTCGTTTGTCCGTCCCTTGTTCACAGTTGCGTTAAGAAAACAAAAATATCCCTTGATTGAACGTGTATTTTGCTACAGAAATAATGAACTAATCAAGTAACTCAGTGGGTAACTGAATAAAAAAGAAATTCTTCAGACGTCCAGAAAAGGGTCACTGATTTAACTCCTCCAAGCAGAATTAACTGTTTACGACAAAGCGGATAAAAGTTCTTTCCAGAACATTTCTGTTCTATTTCGAAAATTACTCGACAGATGTCAGTGGTCGCAAAACCAGAAGGGAAGACACCATTCGTATGAGCTAGGAGTCGATGGGAGTATAACATTAGATAATATAGATCCTATTGAATAAGATGGTACAGAGTGAGTGGTCTGGAATCGTCCGGACAGGGACCAATGGCGTCTTTGATTTTCAAAAAAAAGGCGGAGGGAATTTCTTGGGCAGCTGATTGATGACTGGTATAGGGCGACTCTAATCCGCTGAATTGGTATTTTGGGAGTCCATGTGTACTAAAAATTTGTGTGGGGAATATATTTTTATTATTATCGGTGTTGTTGTGGTGCCGTTGAAAATGCCGTCGCTCGAAATTACATGTCAAAACTGTGGGAGCCCCAACATTTCTTTCACAGTTGTGTTGCTTGTTAGTGGATGCTGCGAGGCCACGTGACAGACCCACACCGCAGGAGAGTAGAGGCTGGTGGTGTGCGTTGTGCGTCGACGGGCAACCTTGGTGATACTCGGCGCAACAATGACTCAAGTCGAAATCAAGTTATAGCGGGAAGTTAAAAACTTGATTGATTTTAGCCAACACAACATCGGACGAGTTCGCAGGACAAAACTGAAAGGTGGTGAGGAAAAGATTTGGAAGAAGACTCTCATGACTTATATTACATACAATGGGGCCACTCGACTTTCCCTGACATATTACAAGTTTCCTGAGAAGTAGATTATTTTGTGGATTGTTTAATGACGCCCTTTTTAACTCCAGAATGTGACTTTAATGTTGGATAGGAATTTGAAAGAAGCCGGTCTTGGTGTATCTGAAGGTACCATCACGGAATTTGCATGGAGAGACAACGAAAGACTAAAACTCTCATAAAGATAACCACGAACTGCACCGAGATTCGAACAGGATTGCGGTACCCCCCCGTCTGGAGTGTTTCTGGTAGACGAACCTGTTTCTAATGGTTAGTGAGTACGAATTACATTTTATTCGTAGTTTCACAGAGTTGCCATGTTGCACACACGATAATTTAAAAGCGTGTTTCACTTCTTATATCGCAACTACGGCGCAATGGATCGACTTTTAGAATGCGTGGAGGAGATAATGATGGGTTACCGCTTTGCAGTCGGAAAATCTTAAAGGAAAAGACTGCCTATGAAACCTATGTTAAATGGAAGGATTATTAAAGTATATCCTGGAGAGAAAGAGGTGTTGATTCGGCTAGTTCAAGATGGAGCCAAGTTTCGGGCTTTTGTAGACACGCATTGAAAATTTTTCATCAAATACACAGCATCATGGAATGAGTGCGATAGTTGGTTTCACAGAAGTGCACTCCCATGTTGCACATATGTTAACTTAATACATGGTTGTTAAATATATTTCGCACCTCGTAAGCTTCCGTTATAAGAACTAGCCTAAGCTCTTGTCTTAAAGTCATTGGTCAATCCTGTGCAACGTCCTTGGACCTCAACAGATGTGTACAGAGGCATATAGTTTTCTGTGTTATAGGCATACCTTCTGACAGCAGTGGTAGGCTGGTTGCCGAATCGGCGGGGACTCGGTCTTAACACATATCGAGTTTAGCCTTCGGTTTATACGAGATGGTACTACCATCTGCATGATATGAACGTAGAACGGTGGAGACACGATAGCTCGTATGTTTTATTTTCGAAATATTTCAACAAATTTCTACATGTTTTATGAAGAATTCTGCGTTATAAGTTCTCGGACAAATTTAATTAACCTACTTATTAACAAGGTAACTACATGTAGCAGATAACTTCTTGAGAAGTTGATACCTAGTCGGTCTTCAAGTTAATAAATTCTCCTTGATTACTTTTCTTGAGTTTTACCGGCTAAAAGTTACGAATTACTTGTCCTCCCCCTTAGTTGCTACATCAAAGACGTCTGACCACTAAATTCAGGGCGTTTAAAATGTTCCTATACAGCAGAAAACAAAACATTTACTTATAAAATCATTCTCAAAACACTATATCGCATTTTATGTTGTCAGTAGTAAAAATATTTCATAAATCCGTGTCTCCAACCAGGACAAGACCATGTTGCCAAATTCTGAATGTTGACTTACAACTATGTATTTAACCAATAAAATCTTCTCGGGCAATCAGCAGCGTTAAATGATTACCGTAGTAAACCGACGTTTCGGGAACAAACTCTGTCCCCATCTTCAGGGTTTTGATGTGATGGATCCTCAGAAGTCAATGATCCAGTCACATCAGAACCCTGAAGATGGGGACAGAGTTTGTTCCCGAAACGTCGGTTTACTACGGTAATCATTTAACGCTGCTGATTGCCCGAGAAGATTTTTTGATTGTAATCGCCGCGAAAGTCTGAAGTCCTAAACCATGTATTTGCTTATAGAGGCATTTTCAATTCTTTGATGTGATCACCCTAATAAGGTTTTTTTTGACGAATGCAGTTCCTTCCTTTTTGTTTCAAATATTTTCCACAGAACTCTGTTCTCAGACTCCGAAAATCTAGATGTTTCCAATAGGTTGAGAGATCATGTTTCACAACCATACAAATCAACAAGCAGATTTCAATTTGAGGTCGTCTCTGGATATCGCCCAGTGTGGCTAAGAAACTCTTTGGCTGGCGGATTTCATACATCTTTCTACCTCTACCCAGAGATGGAAGCGTTGGATTAAATCTTCATCCTTTCAGTAGGCAGCAGACAGTTCTTTTGTTAGTCATTACTTGGCACGAACCGGTTTAGCTGGGAACAGAAACTGCATGACCGGAGTTTGATTCCCAGCAGGGGAATTCAGGAATTTGCCTGCTGTAGGAATTCAGTGAGTACTGGAAGTTGTTCTGGACGTTCAGGTACCGGCAATTGAAATTAACCACTCACCCTGATGCGGTTCTTAATTAAGTACAAAGACAATTTTTAATTGCTTAGTTAAATGCAAAGTTTCCCTGTGCTTAATTAATCACGTCTTCAACATGAACATGACGTATAGCTCCACACATTTATTTATCTGCTTGTTGAGTTGTTATTAATTGTGTTTACTTGCGTAGTTATTCTGCTTGCTTATGAATTTAGCTAGTTAATTAATTGGTTAGCTATAATTGTCTTACTTATTTGGTCGCTTAGTCAGTTACTTACTGTAGTACGCTGATGCGTAGTCTCTTCCCCTAAGTGTTTACAGAAGAAACCTGTCGGCTTGCAGGGAAATACAGAAAGACGTGAGTAGCTCTGTCACTGAACACCAGTGTACAACCCAAACACGATTCCTCATTCTTTCATTTTCTCACAACGATCTTCCCCGAAATTCCACCTGTTGCTGCCCATTCTTCCTGGTCTTCATCTCCTCTTTTTTGTCTACCCTCATCTTTCTTTCATTCTATCCCCTTCCAATTATATCTGCCTGCAGCTGTATGCTCATGTCAAAACACACATCTTAGTTTGTTCACACTTTCAATACCAACTACTTGGAACAGTCTTTATTCAGAAGCTGACAGTCGCTCAGCTGAGTAAGAAATTAAACAAAATTCCTTGGATATTATCCGTCGTCTAGTAAATATAAAACGTAAAACGACGTTTCGGTTATAGGCTTTAATTCCCGCCGTAAGGCTGCAGACCACACTTTAACACTTCATTACAGACGGTCAGTTCTAATACTATCCTCGCTAGTATCTTTCCTTGATGATTCCTGACGAATATATTATGCACATTTCTAATCATCCACACGCGTGCTGCACTCTTAACCCATCTCAAATTCCTTGAATTAATCGTCTTCGGATTATTAATCGGAAAATACAGATTAGGGTCCTCGTCACTGTAATGTTATTATTAGCGGTGCTAATTGAGTCGATGGTGATTATTTTTCGGAAGTTATTTAACGACGATATTTTTAAATGCAGGGTTTAATTAGCGTCGAAGAAAATAGAAAGAAGATGATGGTACAGAGGGTGTTTTTTTTGGGGGGGGGGAGATAAATGTATTCAGAATTTCCGATTGAAAACCGAAAGAGAAGATGCCATTGTAGATCTTTGCATGGGTGGGAGGATAATATTAAAATGGATCTTCAGGAAAAAGGATGGATGTTTGTTGATTAGATTTATCTGGCTCAGGATCGTGTGAGCACAGTAATGATCCTTCGGGTTCCATAAACGACTCGGAATTTCTTGACTATCAAAATGTCTGATATTGAGACCTTTTTCCGATGCATTTATTAATACGTTACAACAGTTATTGATTTTCTTCATTACACTTCATTCGTTTTTCTCTTGTATAATTCCTGTTTTTCTTGATCTCTTTCCATCGTTGTGTGTTTCTCTCCCTCTGTCTGCATTTGTCTTCATTCAGTGTTTCTTGTTCCTTGTCTTCTGTGCAGCATCCCCGGAACGTGGGAAAGTGTCTGTTAGTGCACGGGTCTATACCCCCCCGTTCCTGGAAGTAATTCATTCATAAGGCTGGTCTTTCGGCCCGCACAGAATGTTTGTGTGTAGACTTCCTCTGGAACAATCAACCAAACTTAACTTCCACCCTAATCCCTCCCTTTTTTTTAAATAACTTTCAGTTCATTGTACCGCTTTCGTCCTGAAACAGATGCACAAACGAGGTGGGTCAAACGTTTAAGAAAGATTACAATTTTCCTTAATCCAAGATTACTTTACGAATATTAACTCGACGCGAAAATGAATTTTACAAAGCTACAGATGCCAGAGTGGGATCAACTTTAAATCTTTTGTGGTTAAATTAAGTTTTGAAACAAGACTAGACCCCCTTACATCGGGCTACGAGCTGGACGACTAGGGTTCGATTCCCGGCAGGGGTAAAATATTTTATGGAATACGGAGTGTGAAAAAGTGAAACATATTCCTTCCTTAGAAATCAGCGAATGACTCCTCTCGGTGGGTAAAATAACAGAGTTATTTAACGCTAAATTAGGCGGTGCACAAAGTTACGAGGAAAGAAAGAAACGGATTTCTCTTCTTTTCTAATAGAATAATTCTCATCTGTATGTAGTTAGACGCAATGCTAAATAAGATGGCACAAATAATTACCAGATTGTTAGGAAGTGTGAAGCACTTTGCAGAGGTGTCAAATTACTATTTGCAGAGGAACTGCCAGTACAGTTGGCGCCAGTGTCCTACAGCCGGAGAATACGACACCTCTAGGCCAACTTCACAGACACAAAATCATTCATCCAGTCCTTCGGAGTGTCCCGCAAAGTGCGAGGGAGGGGGCAGCCCTCAGATCGGATCTTTCCTCGATGAGTCTTTTGACCGCACAGACAGAGGTCTCTGATCACACCGGCAGGGACAGCCCAGCGGACTTTGGGCTGGTAATTTCTTCAATCTCTCTTTGTGTATTTTCGCATCTCGTTTTTTGTTTGCCTTTTGAACTCTCTTCCTCCTATTTTATTTTATTCCCTCTTTCTGCCGTTCTTTAATTTTATTTTAATTATTTTTCCGTATTTTCTCTTTCCTTTTAACTCCTGTCTCACTTTCTTTCCTTCGATTTTTCTTCTTCTATATTTCGCTTCTCTGAAAACGTCTGATGTATTTATTTTTGATTCCTCCCTTTTAACCCTACTAGGTATGAAGCTCAAGCTTTTCTCAAAACATCTCATTGCAAACGTACTATTATATTATATTAAAATAACACAAACCATATTTTAAGCATTTTTCGGTACAATACAAAACACACGCTGTCGTCTGCCGATAAAGTGTGGCCAAGAGGTAAAAACACCCATTGCTCAGGTCGCGGTAGGTCCTAACTCTCTTCATGTGTTTCCTTAAACACACACAAACTTACCACCAGAAACACGTCGCTCCCCTGTTCCGAATGTTTGTGAAAGATTTTGCAACATAAATCTGCTAACTCTTTGTAGTTCAGTGGTAGCTATGTGTACCAAGTGCATTTACTTTCGTAACTTCGAACAGACGTCGCTCACCGTTGAATTATGGATGTAATTTGGTTCTGAAAACAAAGAACAAACTTTTTCCTAAATATCATTAAAATAGTTACATCAGTAATGATGTGTTGTGATTTATTGTCGATAGGAAAAGCTTTTTAAATGTAATTTAGATAAATTTGTTTCTTTAATGCGTTATACTCATTTGAATGCTTTGTTTTGATCGCTATTAATTTATTAATAAACTTCCTGTCTTCATCGCCCTGATGACGGAGGCAGTATAACCTCCGAAACGTTGGTAAACATCGACCAGACTACACAGCGCAATAACCCAGAAGACAGAAATCTTCATCGCCCTGATGATGGAGGCAGTATGACCTCTGAAGCATTGGTAAACATCGACCGGACTACACAGCGCAACAACCCAGAAGACGGAAATCTTCATCGCCCTGATGATGGAGGCAGTATGACCTCTGAAGCATTGGTAAACATCGACCGGACTACACAGCGCAACAACCCAGAAGACGGAAATCTTCATCGCCCTGATGATGGAGGCAGTATGACCTCTGAAGCATTGGTAAACATCGACCGGACTACACAGCGCAACAACCCAGAAGACGGAAATCTTCATCGCCCTGATGATGGAGGCAGTATGACCTCTGAAGCATTGGTAAACATCGACCGGACTACACAGCGCAACAACCCAGAAGACGGAAATCTTCATCGCCCTGATGATGGAGGCAGTATGACCTCTGAAGCATTGGTAAACATCGACCGGACTACACAGCGCAACAACCCAGAAGACGGAAATCTTCATCGCCCTGATGATGGAGGCAGTATGACCTCTGAAGCATTGGTAAACATCGACCGGACTACACAGCGCAACAACCCAGAAGACGGAAATCTTCATCGCCCTGATGATGGAGGCAGTATGACCTCTGAAGCATTGGTAAACATCGACCGGACTACACAGCGCAACAACCCAGAAGACGGAAATCTTCATCGCCCTGATGATGGAGGCAGTATGACCTCTGAAGCATTGGTAAACATCGACCGGACTACACAGCGCAACAACCCAGAAGACGGAAATCTTCATCGCCCTGATGATGGAGGCAGTATGACCTCTGAAGCATTGGTAAACATCGACCGGACTACACAGCGCAACAACCCAGAAGACGGAAATCTTCATCGCCCTGATGATGGAGGCAGTATGACCTCTGAAGCATTGGTAAACATCGACCGGACTACACAGCGCAACAACCCAGAAGACGGAAATCTTCATCGCCCTGATGATGGAGGCAGTATGACCTCTGAAGCATTGGTAAACATCGACCGGACTACACAGCGCAACAACCCAGAAGACAGAAATCTTCATAATTGTTATTCTTTACCATATTTTGTTAACGTAATCAAGTAAAGGAGGGTGAGATGGGAGGGGCAATTGAGAAATGTCAGATGCACAACAAATTTTTCATGGAAAACCTGAAGGTAAGAAAATACCTGAAATACCTAGCCGTAAATGGGAGAATATATTAAAATCGATCTTGAAATAGAATGTGAGGTGGTCAGTGGGTTCATGTGAACACGGTAATGAAACTGGGGGTCCTTGACTAGCTAAGCGACTGTTAGCTTCTCAAGAAGGGCCCTGCTCATTGGAGTTAAATACTGACTTCGCTAATATCCTAAGTGACTGAGATGTAATCTTAATGTTTATGACAAAGAATGTTGCGTGTGTTTTGATGCAACTGTACTACCTGTTACCTTGTACCAGTTTACCACCAGCGTCGCACCAACAGTTCTGCTCCGACCCCCACCCTCCTCCTCAGTCGGCCCTCCTTCAGGACCCCCCACCCCTATTCGGGTTCGGTGAGTCTTCAAAAGTCTTCCCCATTCTCCAACACCCAACATTCCAGGAAGATTGAAGGAGAGCTCAAATTATGTATGAGAATGGTTTTCTTCTTTCGTTCTTTATCTTTTACCTCTCTCTCTCGCTATTGGTCTCTCTTTGTTTGAACCTGAGGGACAGTTTCACACAGTTTGGTTTAACCGCCTGCACAAAAAATAAGTGGAACAAACATAGAAATCAAGTTGATGAAATGGCCTTGTAGTATATAAGAGTTTCTCCCTATGAATTTCACGTTAGTAACCTAAATGGTAATTTCGGTATTTGTGATCAGCAATAAATGTATTAATATTCATTGACAAGCCTCAGACATCTCGTTATCACCTAGCACTATGCCCAGAACTAATTTGTTCACTCATTCCATGGTATAGGGTGTTTGTGAACTACGGCCTTACTTGGAAAGTTTTATATTTTCTAAGTGAATCAATAGAGTATCTATTTTTTTATGAAACATGAACATAATTACTGTATTTACAAGAGATCGTCACTGCACTTTGTCTTGAGAAAAACAATCATTCGAAACCAGAACATCGTATTTATTTAAGATCTATTTTAATATTATTCTCCCATATATACCTTGATGTTTCAAGTGATCTCCTTACTAGCTGATATGTTGCGAAGTCATTCATTATTATTCATTGCCCTGATGATGGTTGCAGCAGGGACCTCTGAAACACCAGACTACACGGCGCTACAATCCAGAAGACATCGCCATGAAAAACTCAAATCCCACATTCATTACTGTTACGTCCGGCCGTAGAAATTAGAAGAACTAAGTTGTTAATTAAAAGCTTGGTGCTTTCAGTAAGTTGGATGACCGTGTGTGCAGAATGGAATTTGCTTAGTAAAGATCGCGTCACAGGATAAGACCAGGCAATACCCCTGTTGGAATGTGTACATTAAGGTTACGTTTTGCGAAGCCATGGCTGACGCAGGGAAACAATTGCTGCACGAAGGTTAAACAAACCACCGCCACACAGTTTCTCTTCTGTCCTTTGGAGTACAATTTCTTTCTATTATGGTTGTTTTTTGGGTGTGTGTGGTTGTCGCGTCTTGTAGAAATGGACCAACGTTTCAGTGGTGCTTATTACGTCCGTTATCAGGGCGACGAGTCCTGACTCATTTTTCCATTTATATCTACCATACTACACGGGGACATCCCAGATGACAGTCATCATTCTCGTCGCCGTGAGAATCTTAACTGTCACATTGTTTTCTTCTTATTCTTAAAAGTATAAGAACTGCTGGTATGTCAGTGAAGTTGAGCGAATCAATGCCATGTTTCCCACAACCTAATCCCAGGACCTAGTCTTGTAAAATGATAGCGTTATCAGTGTCAGTACTCAGAAGCTATGACCATGAGTCTATGGTAGCGTGCCTAAGGAGAATGGACGACTGTAAATTCATTTTGTATCGTGATGTTCGTCGTTTCTGGTAACCGAATATAAAGCCTGATACCACAACAGATTGATTTAATGACTCTCACTCGAGAGTTATGCATAGTTATTCAGATGACTGAGAAATTTCTTATTATGAACCTGAAGACTCATTACCATGACGACAAAACCCTCATTATTGAACCTTACCATCCTCCAGTTTATATCTGTCTTCACATATTATTTATTTAAGATATACTTAATTATTTTCCTCTCATCCACACGAAAGGTATCGCAATTTTATCTTTCCTCGAAGTTTTATAATGAAAATTTGTATAATTTATTATTTTACATGTGCGTTCAACGTGTTTTGCCCGTAATTTCTTTTTCTAACCATAAACTCGATATTTGCCGCCCGGAGTACGCATCATGAAACTCCTCATTACGTCATTTCCATTTTGACAAACTTCTCAGATCTGATTAGTCTGTTCTTATCACTCTCGATCCATTTATGTTAAAATACGTCAGCCAAATGGTCTCTTCTGTACTACCGAAAAAGCAAGTCATTGTAGCATGAATAACTCATGGACAAACCCGAACAAGAATAAAAGGTGCATTCGATTGGAGAACGCACATATTTTCAAAATGCGCTCTTTCCATATTCGCGTACATCATTGGTTTTTGTCGTTCGTTGTTGTAAAGCTAATCAGATATATCACTGAATAATCAGAAAATATTGTTCCCCTATTTTGTATGGAAATGTTTAAAGTAAAGTTGTAGATTTTTATGAGACCTAAAAACACAAACATTTTAGACGTTTTAGAGGAAGTCGGTAACGTCTGTTTTGAGGCTGGAGTAAAAAAAAAGATTTATTTTCTTTTCATGTCCTCTGTCATTCCAACGTGGAGGTGGTTGTTAGTGTCCTTGAATCCACTCTCCCATCTTGCTACTATGGCGCTGAAGTAGACGTCGTTTCTATGTCAAATATAACCTCAAAATTTCGTCGCATCGCCATATAGATACATTTCAAGACATACTAGTTACTTTTACTTGCAATTCTTAGGTGTTTTTTACGCTCTAGTGTGAGAGAAAAATGTCGTGTTGGCCCATTTATATCTGTCTGTAGCAACAGTGCGTTCAGATAGTGAGATTACGTCCTCACTCTTGCGTAACAATTACCCTGGACATGCGGGTAGCCTACGTCCTACGTAAAAATGCGCAAAAGTGGAAGGACGTTATTGTTGGAACACTTTCGAAACAATGTCAGACCATTGAGTTCATAATGGCCTAGAAACATATTAGGGAGGTGGGATGTGAGGATGGAAAATGGATGGAGTTGGCTCAGGATCGTGTCCTGTGGCGGTGTTGTCGGTGTTGAACCTGCGGTTTCTGCTACCAGGAAGTTAGTTAATGGCCTAGAAACATTGTTAAACAACAGTGGGGATCAAACTAATTGTTCAGAACATTGTTGTGCAACATTGATCTCGGATCGCATTGGTGCAAAAAGGACCTGCATGATGATGGAGCGAAGAAGACATCTGGAATGTTGGTGTACTCCAAAGAGTACACCTTTCAAATCTCTTTACAACTGCGTTCAGGAGCCGATCACGCAGTCAGTATAATGACTAGGTTACGGGCTGGACGATCGGGATTCGAGTCCTGGCAGGCAGAATATTTCCCTTCGCCCCTCCTGTCCTATGGATACCGGAATTCTTTCTTCGGTGGTAAAGCGACCAGAGCGTAGGCATTGCGTCGGTTTATGGCGACAAACCCATCAACCAACCGTCCAGTTCTGCTAGAATAAACGAAAGATAAAGTTGTCCCTTTATTTAAAGGCATGAAGAGTTATGGGAGAGTGGAGGTATTTCTCCAGACATTCTTGACATTGACAGTAATTTATATGAGTGAGTGTTCACGCCTCGGCCGCTTTGCCCCTGGGGAAAGAACCCCTGGTATCCAATGTGCAGATTGTGTGGACGTCAGAATCTGTCTGGAAGCGGTGGCGAAGGGAGAAATCTCATCCCTTGCCAGGAATCGAACCTTGGTCAGTATGACTGAGTGAGACCTGGTCTACCCCGGCTTCCTGTTACAATTATTGTAATCTTAAGAGAGAGAGTGAAACTCCAGATTGCCGCTTGATGTGCGCAGAGTTTGGTGTAGACTGTACATAGCAGGGTCTGGTGTTGGAATGGCTCTTAGTTTTAACAGCTCTGTCGGAACTCTTGAGCCAGCAGCGCTCAAGTTACTGCCGAACAATTTTTGGGTGGGCCAAATCTTGAAGGAGAGGACTGTACACCCACAGCACAACGAAATTGGGAACTTGCTGCTTCTTGTGAATCACTAGAATCAACACCTAAAATAATTTACATCGCCCTCAAATAATAGAATGACTGGTTTCATTTTCAAACGAATGTTTGAACAAGTTTCATAATTTAATAACGGACAGACTGTCCGACAATTGACCGGTAATTGACTGCGTGGACTCTGGATTAGTGATGAAAGTATTCCGTTGCTCAGGACAGAGTAGAACGAGATAACCACTTCATTACAAACGTTTAACAATTAATCATTGTAATCATCTTGCGACTGGTGCTATCGTTCATTATCGATCAATTTTTCCTGTTATATTATCGATTTCAACTCGTGAGGACTGTCAGCTGGGATAAGGAAGTCATTTCAGAGAGTTGAATAGTCAGTCATCAAGTTGACTACATACGAACTAGGTGACTGGGTTTCGAGTCCCGGTAAGGAAAGGAATATTTCTATTCGCTACCACGTCTCTGTGTCGTGATATTGACGAGGGTCAATAACTTCAGTTAATACACAGTGTAAAATACTGCCATGGCGGTAATAAAATTTCAGTTCATAGTTGATTAAGTTGTCGCTTACGTAACGCTTTGATAATTATAATGCGTGACAAATTGGTTTCCATCTCACGACATCAAATGTCGCAAATCGCTTTTTCCTGCATGAAAACCGTCACTCACCCATACTTTTATAGCAAATCTAAAACTTCTTGACGGTGGTGAAGAGTCAATTGAATAAAAATTTCCTTGGATATTATCCATCATCTAGTAAATATAAAACGTAAAACGACGTTTCGGAGATGGGACTCTATCTCCGTCTTCAGGTTCCTACACAGTTGGGCCCACTAGATAGAGCTACGTTTAAAAATATATGCAGCTATGCAGTTATACCTCTACGCCTCCATACTCTTTTTTATTCTGTGGGGCTTAGACATAGAACTAAGCAAAGAATGCAAGAGTATTTAGAGTGTGATTTCTCATAACGGCGCCTTTGAGGGGTTTTCGTGGCACTTGGCAGTTTTTCTTGAACCTTTCCATGACCAGCACCCTTGGTGGTAATCTTTTCTATTATGGTGTACATCCCCAACCCTGAACAAAATCCGCCCCCTGTAGCTGCCATTAGCTTCTATACCATCTCATCTCCCGTAAAGGAAGTGCACAATGAGGGGAAGTTCTTCGGCTTTTGGCTTTTCTCATCCCCCAAAATATTTTAGTGAGAGGAGTTGGGGTTGGGCTCAAATAGGGCGTAACAACGACAAGTGCATTGAGGGATGAAGGAAGAGGAAACAGGAACAACGGGTAGCCCATTCGCTTTGTTATTTTGTTACAAAATAACTAAGAACGTATACTTTACATTTCAAGCAGAAGTCCATATATTCAATAAAAGCTCAATTATGAAACTGTAAAACAAACCATAGACATGTTGACTTTACCACTTGTTCCGATTGAACCCTCTAACTGAAGATACTCATTTAGAAAATGAGAACTTTCCTTTGATTCTCTGATTGCTTATAATTGTCATTGATGGTTTAAATATCTTCAAGTGTCAACACATATCAGCACAGTTTACTTCGACTGATATGTTCAGAATATAAACGTCAATTTGTCTTTGTTGACGTAAGTTAGAAAATCACAAAGAATGTATGTATATCGTTAATCAACACAGTTAATTTATTTAATAATATCCATATATTTAATCATATTTTTTTGTCTTCTGGACCAAGTCCACATTAATTTTTCTAGTGATGATATATCGTTCAAACTTCATTGTACTGTAATGACTCTAACAAGAACAAGGAGGAAATTACTTAAAATACCCCCCCCAAAAAAAATTGCCTTTATTGTTGGAAAGAGGGAATAAATAATCATGTGGACCAAATATGGAGAAAAGAAATATGTTAAACTGTAGATGACTGTCTTCCCGGTTGTTGTACCATGTAGTCTAGCAGAAGTTTTCCGACGTTTCAGAATTTCTTGCTGCCTCCATCTTCAGATCTCATCCTTGGTAAACTTCTACCAAACTATACGGTACAACAACCCAGAAGACAGACATCTTCGTAATCACCGTAGCATGAAAACCCGAAATATTATTTAATATACTAAACTCTTCAAGGAAATCGAAGACATTTTTGGAATGCATATTCAAAAAGAAATCACGTTTTGAAAAAAAAAAAACCTAGCTCAGGACAGAATATAATGACAAAGTTTTCTGATTATGATAATGACATTTTGGTAACAACAAGACATTTCTGTCACGTGAATGAAAAGCTGTAAGTATTCATGGAGATGCATGAACCTTTTACAAGAAGTGGACAAAATACGGCCCAAAAGAACTTCAGTTAGGCCCATGGTGATGTTCATATGTTTTTAATGACATCCATTTTATATATATTACTCTCTGGTCCTTATTGGCAGTATAGAGAAAGAATTGTAATTAAACAAACTACAAAATAAATAAAAATTGTGATTTTAACAAATAAAGTATTGTTCTTAGCAGGCATACAGGTGCCGTATTTACTGAATTAAATTATGAGCAGAAAATGTTCTTCACGTCCAGCCCTACAAAGCAAACAAACTTGACCACCACTGTCGTATCACATTCCAGATTCAGTGGAACCCAGTGAAAGCTTGTGTTGAGAAATATCAACACGACTTCCCGATGCCAGTGTCCTCGTACAATGAGACAGAAAAATGTCCTTGCCTTCTCCTTACCCTACACCTTGTTCATTGTATCACATTTGTTAATAAAATAATAAATACGACACACACTTTCGGGATTGGATGAGCACTTCAATTGGGCTGTAAAATGTGTTTTCAAGATGAAGTTTTATGGCACACCAGCGGTCACTGTATATTGGTGTTATCCATCATTTGCTGTGGAGAAGGACCTTCCGGTGTAGAAACTTCATTCAAGAGAGACGAAGCTATTTGAAGTCCAACCTTCAGAGACCCTTGTCTCTTTGTGTGAGACGCCGAAATTCCCAGAAAGCGCCACTTTCTCTGGCAGTGCACTTCAATGGTTCAACTTGCCAAAACCAGGGTCAATGAGTTGTCGACCAGCGGAGCTGTGGGAAATGGGAGGGGCGAATTGCTTAACATATTTCTTCTCCGTCCCCTTTTCTTAACCGTATTTTCTTCTTCTGATCCTTGTTCTTCTTTTTCATTTTCCCCCATTTAAATTGCATTCTTTTACTTTGTTCTAATTATGTTTAAGACGATGGACCTCTACACGTCATCCGTGCCCCATCGATATTCGAACTCACAGTCCCTGTTCACATGCGGCCGAACACCATTTGAGGACACTGGAATTATTATTATTATTATTAGTGTTCTGTCTGACGACAGGTCCATATGAACAGGATCCTTCCATCCTTTTCTCGGACTGGGACCTGTTCATATACGTTCTTGGCAGATGATCCAGAAGTGGTTTGCAATTGCCTTCTTCTGTGTGTGAATGGAGTAATTGTGGGGATGCCACGGAGGAAAACCCCGTGTTGCCTAGACCACGGCCTTGACCAACACAATTTATAAATTCGGGCACCGCCGGGAATCGAACCCGAGACCCCAGGATTACAAGGCCAGCGTTCTAACCGCTAGACCACCATGGCTAAAAATCCTGAAAATAACAAATTAAAAATGGCAGCTTGAAAGTATATGGCAAAATAGAAAATAAAAAACTTGTTTACGTAGGCGTATATTATTCCGTCTTGAAGTTAAACAAAATTAGAATTAAATCTTGAAATTATTCATTGTCAGGACTTTTCCCATCGTCTGTTTTTTTCAGTGACAGAGACTACATCTATCTAAGGGACCCAACAGAGTAGGTACCTCTCACCTGAAGACGGAGACAGAACCAGCCTCCGAAACGTCGTTGGAATACGCATTCGAAATTCTGCGAAAGTTATCAAAGGTCGGTCATACAGACTTCAAATGAAGACTTCCTGGAAAACAGAATTGATAGCAACCAATGTGATTACACCACAAGATCACAATATGAACTTTAAGCTCTCATATTGATTTTTCTGATTTAGCGAAGTTCTTGTTATGGCGAATGTAAACATTCAGGCCGCTTAACACCAAAGCAGTTTTTCGACGTCCAAATAATTTTCAACCACCAGTAACAGCTTCTGGTTCGTTATCCAGCAGTTAGCTGATAAGGCACTGCACTGTCTTCTTTGTAACTGGCCACTACAATGCTGTGCATTTGGCGGTTCCAAGCAAAACATAATTAGGGACAGGTCAGCCCTGAATACGACTCACAAAATGGACAGGCTAAATCCCAGGTACACACACATCAGACAACACGCTGATCAGTATCTTTGAAATGCTCTTTCTTTCCTTCTTCCTAGCATCAGAGGGCTAGATTCCCGCTGCCACACCCTGGTGCAAATTTGGCCGCTTTAGTCCAGACAGGAGCCTGCCTACTCGGCATTTTTTGCATTCCCCAATTTGATACTTTTTAGCCATAATTGAAACCAGTTCTTTGTTATTTTTACGCCGTTCTAACTCCCGCAAAATGGCCACGGTGGTCTAGCGGTTAGAACGCTGGCCTTGTAATCCTGGGGTCTCGGGTTCGATTCCCGGCGGTGCCCGAATTTATAACTTGTGTTGGGCAAGGCCGTGGTCCAGGCAACACGGAGTTTTCCTCCGGGGGCTTCCCCGGTTTCTCCGTGGCATCCCAACAATTACTCCATTCACACACAGAAGAAGGCAATGGCAAACCACTTCTGGATCATCTGCCAAAAACGTATATGAACAGGTCCCAGTCCGAGAAAAGGATGGAAGGATCCTGTTCATATGGACCTGTCGTCAGACAGAACACTAAATAAATAAATAAATAAATAAACTCCCGCAAGGCGAATTACAGAAAATTCACAAAATAAAAAATGCAACGCAGGTACAAATAGACTACGTAATTATGTTGTAATTACAAAATCAAACATAGACGAGCAATTAATGGACAGACGTAGTACGTGAATCAGATCAGGATGAAATATGGTTAAGTGAGACAAATTGTTTCTTGAATACTGTAGGCCGTATAATAATGTTGGACATAATGTTCTCAAGGGGTAAAGATGCCGATGTTGTTCTTCCATCTTCAGGGCTGAAGATGGAGATAGTGTGTTTCTCCGAAACGTTGGAATCTACATACGAGTCGAATCCAGAAAAACATCATCGCCCATCTACAAATGGCATTTACAGGTTTTGCACATCTCTGGCAGAAGAGCGAGTTATGCGTGCACCGAACAGGGGAAATACCCAATATTTCGAGTAGGAATAGAAATATATACCAACAGTTGCCATGAGGGAAGTACAGAATTTTAAGCCACTGTAAACATTAACGAGAGAAAGATCATGGAAGTAGTGCCTTCTTGCAGATGAATACGAGTTACGTAGTCTAGTCCTGTGTAATAAATGAAATGGTTTATAAAGCATTCGCGTGGCTGTGTTGCAGTCGTTGAAAAAAGTGGTTATGGCAATGCAAAATTCCGAAGTGGTTGATGCCTGTTTTGTTGGATGTAGGTAAACGTGTTTCTTGACATCAGCAGAAGGAATGGAATTGCGTAGACTAGACATACTTCGGCTTAGAACTAAACCAAAGTAAAGGAAAACACTGTTATAAGTATACCATTGAAATAAGAAAAGCGAAAGACAATATATAATCAATGTGTTAATGAAAACGAAATTGCGAATCAGTGAATACTCCCAGCTGTTTTATAGATTTCGTATGGTTAGAACAGCATTTACTAAATTTAATACTCAATTTTTGAACGTTATCCAACATTTCGGCACAAATTGCAGTTTTTTGTCTTAAGGGTGGATATATTGGTTGGGCCAGCTGTTAAAACTTTCGATATGGCTCCTCGCCGAAATTCGAAGTTTGATATTGAACTCCAACTGCGTAAAAGTAAGGATAAGAAGGTTCTTTTTTATTGTGAAAGAAATAACTCTGGTTTTATTAACATTGAGGTTTGTCTTGTCAGCAATGCACCAACCACCTACTGAGTGTAATAAACTTCAGTAAAACAAAAAGAAAGCATTTATATGAACAGATTTTATGTCATGGAAAATTTTGAAGTAATCCAAAAAATGAATATTATTAGGTAAATTAATTTTCGATACAGAAGTTGTTATTAAAAATACTGAAAAGCAAAAGGTCCTCATGGAACAGCCAACAACATACCAAAAGGCGAGGAGAGTGTCTTTGAATAACTGGCACGTGGTTGTCTGTCGGTTAAGTAACTCCAGAACCAGTTTATGTAACCAGTATACAGTCTGCAGTAATTAAATTTATGACGAGGAAAGGTATGCGAAAACAGGTCTAAAATATGTCTCACTGTGAGGTGACATTGGGAACAAAACCAAGATAAGTAAATAAATTGTGAATGGCAGATTTTGTGAGATTTCAGGTTTTGACGATGACGAGTGCGATAAAATGGACCGACGTTTCAGAGGTGCTTACTTCCTCGGACTACCTCCAAACGGTCACTTTTTACGAGACTACAAACCGCGACGTCCCAGATTTTCGTTTAGCGAAGGCATGCCCGACAAGAATGTAATTTAGATGTAAGATAATGAGAAGGATGGTCATTCATTTCACATTCGTGTACTTACGAGAGAGATCGTGGAAACTACAAATTGGTATGTGCGTTAATACTATTTGAATTCAATTCTTTGTTTTAACACGCTGAATGAAACAACTACAGGAGCACAGAATCCGGCTTATGGCCTAATAAGTGACAGTATAATCTTAATGACAGCCACGGTGGTCTAGCGGTTAGAACGCTGGCCTTGTAATCCTGGGGTCTCGGGTTCGATTCCAGGCGGTGCCCGAATTTATAACTTGTGTTGGGCAAGGCCGTGGTCTAGGCAACACGGAGTTTTCCTCCGGGGGCTTCTTCCCCGGTTTCTCCGTGGCATCCCAACAATTACTCCATTCACACACAGAAGAAGGCAATGGCAAACCACTTCTGGATCATCTGCCAAGAACGTATATGAACAGGTCCCAGTCCGAGAAAAGGATGGAAGGATCCTGTTCATATGGACCTGTCGTCAGACATATATATATATATATATAGACGCCTTAATGATGATAGCTATAATAATTCAATTCAGTTTAAAGACCTTAACAGTAAAGAAGCCAGATGAAGGGTGAATGATGATTATGATGATAATAATTAAGATTAATAATATTAACAACAATAGCATATTGTAAAATATACTGCAGCCTTGTAGTTGTTTATAAACGTAAACTCAGTACTCCCTTAACGAGGGCTGCAGTCTTCTGCCTGATATTTGAGGTTCTCACGGCAGAGAGGAGGTTGATTGTGGTTTCTTGGTAGTGGCGCTATGAGACGTCATATCTTCACAACCCAGATGGCCACAATGCACTTTTTAAACGCTGTCAAAACCTTAAATCTGATACCGGCATATAATTATTATGCGACTGATACAAACAAGCCTTTCGTTGGAATTCTCCGTTCTCTTCCAGCATCTCTCGTCTCTTGTATGGAAATTGGTAGAGTATTCTGCCATAGTATGCGTGCGTGCGTGTGAAGCGTTTAGTATCATCTGCTATCTGGCTGGGAAAGCTAATACAGGAAATTTCGAAGGAAATTGGAATGCCAGAAAAGATAGCACGGATTTGATATGTCTTATTGTGAACGCATTCTCGTTTGGAATGGTTTTTGCAGGCAGGATGCAGGTAGAACGGTGGACTGTTTGCTGTCTGCAAACAGATACGAGAAGAATGGTACAAGGTTGTCCTTGTTATTTTCGCTATTTACTGGTGCCCCGCGTAGGGTTCCTAAGAACCTTCCAAAAAATGTGCAGTGAATTGTGGTTTTTACCCGAAGAGTCGGCCTATTAGAACTAGAGTACATGTCATTGTTGCAGCCAGTTAGCAGGCAGTACTGTTGTAACGGTGAGGGTAGGGGGCGAAGCGAAAGAACCTGCCTCTCGGGAAGTCTAGAGACGGGACACGTTATTGTGTGAAAACAATGCTTCTCGGACTCACGAGGGGATGAAGCAGTAAGGAGTGGAGGAAAATGCGGTATTTACCGGAAAAATGTACTCCCCAATCTTAAAGGGTTAAGGCAAGGAAGAAAACATTTCTGTATTTCAGTTGGGCCAAACAACAGAGTCCTTGAGAAACAGTAGTTAAATGAAGATTTCTGTCTTCTGGGTTGTTGCGCTGTGTAGTCCGGTCGATGTTAACCAACGTTTCAGAGGTCATACTGCCTCCGTCATCAGGGCGATGAGTATGAAGATTTCTGTCTTCTGGGTTGTTGCGCTGTGTAGTCTGGTCGATGTCAACCAA
>NW_019059762.1:205153-244618 GCF_000696155.1 Zootermopsis nevadensis
ACACAAGTACCCATAAGTGAAATTCATGCATCACTATTTACACAAGTACGCATAAGTGAAATTCATGCATCACTATTTCTGAAGTAGGAAGCCTGGGGGGAAATTTCCTGCCTCGGTTTGAAAATCGCAGTGAAATGTTGGTAAATACGACTTAAATTCAGTACATGCTTAAAATCCAGGAAATATGTTTAATTTCTGATCAGCCCTCTATATAAATTAGTTAACTGCCTAGCTCCTTTATGGTAGAACCTGAAGAGTTAACTCTGCCAATATCAGAGCCTGGCAATGGATGTGATTTTTAGCCAGTCACATCCTCATAACCTATTTCTGCAAGACCCACTTAATTGATTCTTTGCTTAAATTCCTCTCAGCTACTATGGTTATATAGAACCATGGACTCATAAAAATTGCAGTTTATAATTATTAAATATATAAAACCAGATACATCTTTTGTTAATTTGCATGATTTTTATGCTAGTTTCATGAATGTGATATTTGCATTAAGATGGGAAAGACTTTATTAACTAGACTGTTAGTTTAGACATTGTCCATTGTATTGGTTATTTGTTAAAAATCACAAGGTTTAGGAGTCTTGATTTGTCTGTGTCATCATGTTCAGGTAAGGAGAAAAGGGGTTCTTACTCTGGTGGGTCCCTTAAACAGAGCTGATCCAGTGATGGAGACCCACCAGAGTAGACACCCCGGTTTATCCTTACCTTAACCTGAAATGGAGACAGATGCAGTCTCAGTTTCCTACTGGTTTTTAACAAATAACTAAGATGGACAGTGTCACATAATAGTCAAGTTCATTTGCAACCCACCATCATCAGAACCCTTTAAAGATATCTTGAAAGGCTTTATGTGGCACATCCTACCCCATTTCACCCCATAGATCACATCAAGGAGATTTATGTAGTTGTAATGCCCCACACTTGTGTTCAGGAGTGCCCTGCATGAATGTCAGTTCAGATACCCGCATTTTTGATTGAGGCTTTGTGGTTTTACCCAGTTTCCGCAGATATTTTAAGATAGTGCGTCATTGGCACTCTTCATTCATGAGAGGATTAATTTTGATATAATCTTATTTGCTTATCATTGTTACAAGGGATTATTTTACAAGCAGTTTCCCCTTTACTGTTGTGAATGTCCATTTAATTGTAACTCCCCCTTTTTGACTGCTGTAATTCATTTATAATACATTGTACATTTTTGAAGATCTGTTTTTGGAGTGGGAGGTTCTAAGAAGAAAAAGGTCGTATCAGAAGAAATAATAGAAACTGTTGAAGATATACATAAATCCAGTGCACTTGAACCTGCAAAGAAAATTGCAAGGCTGTCTTATGATGCCAGTGCAAAATCTGATATTCAGGTAATTATATTGTTTCTTGCTCATTTTATTTAACAGTACTTTGGATCTTCATAACAGGGGCTGCATAAAATTTCATAATGAGGAGCTTTATACTCTGTAGTCTTCATCTTATATTATTAGGGTGATCAAATCAAGGGACCTGGGAAAGGGAGGACATGTAATGCACGTGGAAGAGGTGATAAATGCATACCAGATAAACTTGACTCATTTCTGCACTCTGTAGTTCAAGTCTGGTCTAGATATGATTTTCCTGATCGTAAAACACATTTAAATGAAAAATCCTCTTTGTGTTATCATACACATGTAAGTGGGACAAAAGTCTAGCTTTGAACACTTGTGGACCCAAGGCCATGTGTGCTGGAGAAAATGTGAAAGACATGACAGATCTGTTCATGAAGCAAAATTCAGCAGCGCTATCTTGTTTCTGTTTGGTGGGTGCTTTTGAGATCCTGTGATTAGAAGAATTCAAGGTTATTGCAGATAAGGAAGGAAATAAAGATATTCAGACAAATCAGATTTTAAGGTATGAAATTAGTACAAGTATAATTTTTAAGTTTTCACATAAATTGTTTGAATGTGTTGACGGGATTAGGTAACAAGATTAGTCGTGTTAAACTCATTAAATAATGAACCATGTTTTCTGGAATCGGTCACTAACTCTGCTAAAGTGAATATGTTTTTTTATTTTCAGGAATGTACATTGTTAAAACCATCAGATACATCACGGGGCAAAAGTGTGGGTGCGTCCAGCAAGAAAGTAGGGCTGACAGGATTAGTTCGTCTGAAGTCATCTAGTGATTCAACGATAAAACTTACGTCAGTGCCTGCCCTAACTAGCTCTAGTACCACTGTCAAACCAACTCCCAATGGACTGTCATTACTGGGTACTTATTCTGGTAGTGACAGTGAATGATACAAGGATTAACAGGTGGGCTATTTTGTTGTCATTAAGGCATTCAGACAACTTTACCATCTACTGTACAATGTACCAAAGAAGGGCAGTAAGAGGGAATTGACTAATGTATTAAAAGTTAGAATACCACTGAGGGAAACAGATGTGAAAAAACTGTGGACTGCAAATACTTGTTTTGTGGACACAAAATAAATGTTACTGCTATCATCACTGCATAATTGCTATCATAATTAAGTGTTATTATTTTCCTTTCATATTAGGAAGGTAATAGCCTTGATCTTTGAACTGAAGGTCTGCTGTCTTGCTCGAGTTTCTTTCTACAAATATTGGAATTATACTGCAAAATATTTTTATGGTAGTAACAATTTTCAGGCAAAATATGAGGCTGTTTCTTTGCTTGTGGTAAAGGGACCAGAGAGTGATGCTGACCACTCAGTCCCATCTAATTGCAATGCCTATAATACATGAAGATGCCCCTCTGTGTCTTCATGTTAGATTTAAGCACAGGGACAACCTGTTTCATTTATTTTGTCAGTTTAGTGATAGAATGTTAATGCCTGATTTAACTTCAAGATGAAATCAAGTCTGATTTGAAAATTTTGTACTGTGGTCTACAGTAGCTGGTCATAAGACAGAAGTTCTAAAAATGTGTATGGCCCATGGACTCTGTGTTCAAAGGTCCTAGTTAAATTATTCACTTAACCATGAAGTTGGGTCATATTGCCACTAGTGAACCAGACTGTGAATGCAACTTCCCATTGACATTGCTATTTGCAGGGTTGTATTCTCAACCCCTCATCCTCACCCCATGAACAGTAAATGGTGATGGGAAAAGTGGTGATAGGGGATCGAAAGACACATGAAACATGGTATAGTAAGGACCAAATTACTTGCGAGTTCTTGGCACGGGGTTTGAAGAGCAAGGTGATAAGCACTGTGTGCGAACCTCCACGCTTTTTATATCTGTTCTACCCGGCCGTTCCGTGCACTGACCAGGTCATTCCGAGTGCAACTATCTACAGCACTAGGGAGCAAGTAATCTGGTCCATACTATACTTAATATGTATTTTTTTCTTTTTTGGCATGATTATGAAGTATGGTCTGTTCCTGTGAGGGAAGAATATTTGTAAATTACAGATATATCAAAATAAAGTGCTGAAGGAAGTATTAGGACATAAGAGAAATTTGTAAGTGGATAAATTAGGATTTTACATTACACGAAACTTTGTAATTTCTAAAGTTCACATAGTATTTTTAGGTTAGTGGAAGCAAGATGTCGGACTTGTTGTTCAGATGAAGAGACATGAAATGCACATGGAATATTGGAGGAGAATCTCTTGGAAGTTAGGCACTTAAAAGATGGAAATGGATCTTATGGAAATTGGTTTTGAAAATAAACGGTTAAACCAGATCAGGATTATGCCAAGTGGCTGACTATGATAATGTTGGATTTTACTTTGAGAGAGTTGGTTGTATCTTGGGGAGAATGTTTTGAGAACCTACCTATGACTGCCCAGCTGAGGTGTAGTAATTAGGGTTCTCAGGGTTGATTGATGGTAACTCAGTGAGATGAGTCCCTCTCTCAGGGAATATGCGTGGCTACATGACTAGTGGCTCGCAGTTTGAATAAAATAATCACACAGATATTTTGATATTTAGATGAAGTTTATTTCAATTAATGTTGGAATGCAGCAGTCGCTGAGTTTCACCTTGGTCCAGTTAATCGTGATTTTAAAGTTTCTGGCACATAATTCTTGGACAAAGAATTTAGAAACGAGATCAGTAATTAAATGCACCTGTACCCTCCAAACTGTGTAAACAAAGTGTTGACCCAAGCCAACACATACATAAGTCATAATATCTATTGCTACAGTTACACATTAAGGGGTCTCTCAGGCCGAAGGTTGTCACTGCTTTCCAACATCCAGTCGCCAACAGATAGAACACTCTCCACATGTGTAAAGAACCTCCAACACAATTCTAATCTTAAACTTTGATTAAGAAAGGTACAATGCAGTATAAATCTATAAGTAGCTGGCTCTATGTGAGTACGTTCAGAATAGCTGTTTCACAAGATCTCACAGAACACAAAATATATAAATTAAATTGTGCTGGTTGAGCTGAGCAGAAAGCAGTATGTAGGAGATGAATAAGATGGCTGTCTTCTGGGTCATAATGCCATGTAGTCAGGTAGAAGTTTGTCAGTATTTCAGTGGTCCTTGCTGCCTCTCTCATCAGGGTGATGACTCATTGCCCTGATGGTGGAGTGATGATGGAGTGGATGATGTGTTGGCATTATCTGTGTCTACTGAAATCATGCATGTGTTACTTTTATCCTGGCTCCCGGCAGGAAATCCATGACACACTGTCGAATGCTAACAGCAGTGTCTGCTAAAATTATTTACACAGTCCTGCAGGTGTGTCCACTATTGTGTTAAATGCTGGTTATTGTTGTGTGTGGGTGGCTATGGTTCAGTTACTGTTGAACAGCATGTTTTCCTGTATGAATCGTATGTGAAATGTGGTTCTGCTAGAAAGTATCGGAGAAAATTTTGTCATAAATTTCCCAGGACAATGGGCATCCATGAACTTATTAATAAAGCCAGGTGTACTGGGTCTGGACAAGAAACCTGCTAAAATAATGTGCACATACTAAAGATAAACCAGATGAAACAAAAGCTAGTTTAGAATACACAGTACAGAAATCACTGAGATGCCTTAGAAGAGACAAGTATCTTGAAATCGTCGGCAGTCAAAGTGACGAAAAGGACAATTTCATTCTATTTACATAGTACCATTACCTCTGTTCATGTTGTTTGGGTCGTGTTTGACCTGACCTCAGTAGTCTCCTTGCTCATCTGGATGTTGTGGAGAGGATGATGGTGTTCTTGAGTTTGATATGATGGCCCAGACTAATGCTGTGTTTGGCAACAGCTGATTTATTTGAATGCTTCAGAATCTAGATGAATGTGCCGCTAGTTCTTCTTGGCCCGGACCTTTATTCTTTTCTCTTTATTGAGTTAAGTGCTATATCACATAGGACCATACTCCACATAACACCAGGTCCTTTCCCTGATCTCAGTGGAACTGGTCAGTCAGCTTAGTATCAACCTGACCACATTCACAGGGCATGCTGTGCATACCCAGAGTCTTGAATCTTCAGTTATCCTCCACAGGCTGAAGGAAACTGGGGATCTTCCTATGGGATGGCCCACAGACTTCATGTTGTGCCTGAACGGATAGCGGCCTGGTGATGTGATTGAAGGACAGTGATCAGGAAAGACTTTACTGGGGCTGGAGCAACTTTTTCCAGCCATCAGATCTGCTCGTTGCTGAAGCCGTTCTGCCTGAAAATGGCTGGAGTTTCTTAGGACCACTTTCAGTAAAAATTGCTACAGCGACCAGCAGATCTGATTAGTTCTGAATTCACCAAAGTTGCCCATTCTCCCTCTAATTTATCTTGGTTCTTTTTAATTTTTTTCAGTCTTCTCTGTTTGCTGCTGTTGAGTCCTCTAATTTCTGTCTACAGTTGATTGCAGTTGCTTAATTCTGTTTGCATTCTTATTTCTCACCTTGAAAATAAATAGGAATTGTGTAAATAATTAGAATAGTTTGCATGTTGTCATTTGATACATGTTACCAGCTGCAGTGAATGTAATAAAACTTAGGATATAGAAAGAGTTTAGACTAACAAGTCTCATAATGTCATACAGTTCTAAAAAAATCAGAAAGAGTTTAAACTAACAAGTGTCATAATGTCATACAGTTCTAAAAAAATTTAAATGATGTGGAATAAGGGTTGCGACTCTGACTCACCTGCTGTGATTATTCAAGACTGTTGCTGCATTTAATAGAATAAGCCAAGATCAAAGGTTATGAACTAAATTTAATTTAAAAGGCCTCTGACTAAACTGTTTGTGGCCTTACTCAATCTCTAAAGATAAATGTGAGGTTAGACATTAAAATAGGCCATGATGCCTCTTCCAGATTTTTAACTACCCACAAGTCATGACCATCTTCACATCTCATTTCATAGTATTTGAAATTTAAATAACAACATTACATAATTTATAAAGCTGTGAATAGTCTAATTTTTAAAAGTACTCCCAAATGCATAATATCTGGTCATTTTATTTGAATACCTTCTTTGCATGTATCCCCGCTCGTGTTTTGCAATGCACTGTATTTATGTCCCAGTGCTAACTTTAGTGAGCCATTTACATCCTTCATATTATCTAATTCACTCTTCAGCTCATTTATTACACGTTCCATCTGTTTAATGCCCATCTCCTTCTTGTTTACGTCTTCCTGTAACTCTTCATTTTTCTTAATGACTTCTGTTAGTGATGCCTGCAGGTCAAGCAGCTGGCCCCACCATGCAAAATAAAGTACATATTATGTAAGATCTGAGGTTTTCACAGCAGTGACTATGAAGATTTCTGTCTTCTGGGTTGTTTTTGCGCTGTGTAGTCTGGTCGATGTTTACCAACATTTCAGAGGTCATACTGCCTCCGTCATCAGGGCGATGAATATGCCAATTGGTTGGGTGGGGCTAGGTTTATAGGAGCCGGACAGTGAATGGAGTAGCAGTAGTAGTAGTAGTAGTGTTGAAGCAGAGTAGTTAAAACTGTGAACAAATTATATAATCCGTTGTATTTTTCCTGGCCTCGTTTGTGGATGCACTATGGGTTTGGGCGAGTTCACATTCCGATATTACTTCACAAAGGGGGTGTTTGGGTTAGTTGTGTTGCAGTTGTGGACATGTGAGGTTGTATTGCTGACACTGTCGAGTTGTGATACTAACGTACAAACATTCGGCCGCTTTTGAGATGCCTCCAATTCAAAGTAAATTGCAAGGCAAAGTTGTTAATAGCCAATGTTTTGTATATACATTTATGAAAAAAGAGACTGATGCAGGAGTTCCCATGAACATTAAGAAGACCCAGAAAAGAGTAGCAGAGGCGATAGGAGTATCGGAGAGGTCTGTCAGAAGAATAGTGAAAGAAATGAAAACCATACAATCCGGTGCATTCACTTCGTTTGCGACTTCTCATAATGAGAGACTTGTATCATCTCCTAAGTCAACGCTGGACAACTTTAATGAATGTGTTATCTGTAGGACTGTTAATGACTTATATATAACCGCAAGCAAAGATTGACGCTGAAGAAAATCCACGCAAAGTTGGTCCAGTCAGTCGGGTTTACAGGGAGCCTTTCAACTTTAAGAAAATTGTTAATGAGGTTAGGTTTTAGATGGACTAAACCAAAGAATAATTGATGAATCCTCATGGAAAGCCATAATATGAGAACTTTGAGGACATCATATTTAAGGAGCATAACGAAGTACAGACGTGAAGGTACACTCATAGTTTTTATGGATGAGACATCCTTGGCTCTCACTCAGTGCCATTCTGTTGGAGTAACGATTCCATCAGTGGCCCGCTTGCTTCTGTCTCTAAAGGGCAACGGTTGATTATAGTACATGCTGGCAGTGACCAAGGTTTCATTCCTAACTCATACATCCGTTTTAATGCCGTCAAACTACAGGAGATTATCACAGCGACATGAATTACAAAAATTTTGAGAAGTGGTTAACAGAGGCTAATTCCAAATCTACCTTGACACGGCGTTTTGGTATTAGATTGTGCTCTGTACCACAATATTCAAATTGATTCACCTCCAACATCGAATGTAAAGAAAAGCGCCATGATATTTTGGCTGAATGAAAAAAGAATTTCAAAAAAGGAAGACATGCACAAGCCAGATTTGTATGAATTAATAAAAACCCAAGCCCGTGTATCGCGCGTATAAGACAGATATAATTCTGGCAGAACATTATCATTCAGTCTTGCGTCTACCACCGTGTTACCCAGAATTGAATCCGATCGAATTAATCTTGGTAACTGTTAAAAATTGGGTTGCTGATAGGAATGTGACGTTCAGAACGGAAGACATGATCAAACTCGCAGATGAGAAATTCACTTCATTCACTAAAGACGACTGGGAACTAAGATGTAATCATGTTACTGCTATAGAAGCTCAGTATGTCACGAAGCTCTTCACGTGCTATAAAAATTCTGAGTTGTTTTCTGCGTGTCTCGAGTGTTGGGTACGTATGGCAGATGTTTTCCCTTTGTCTAGTAGTTGTAAACCAGCATACTGCAGTGATGTTCGTTGCTTCTGAGAAAGTTCCCCCAATACCTCTCCCTACATTCCCATAACACGCGGGCCAGAAGCCAGGAAGAATAATACGGACTATATACAAATGGTTGTAATAATGTATGCTGACAATTATGCATGTTATTTTCTGTGGCTATGTTATGTGTCCTCTTATTTTGTGAGAATAACAATAGGACCGAATGGAAGAGGAGAATTGAGGAGGCCATGGACCAAATATGGACCGGAGAGCCATAGAATAATAATAATAATAATAATAATAAGAAGAAGTAGAAGTGTCTAGTAAAGTACCTGAAATCAATGAAGGATAAAGTGGAGAATTAAAGTGTTAGGAAGCATAATAAAATTACAGATATCAAGAAATCACATTCTTCACATGCAAAATGACACACTACCAAATGAACTTCGTACCTGTATTTTCAGACCGTATGTATGTAAAGGAAAGAGAAAAATGAGAAGTCTGTGCAGAATGTAAGGAGCAATTTATGTAGTTTCAGAATAGCTCAAGGTGGTCTAATACGTTGAGGTAAAGGTGATATAAATACCAGTTTGTACCTTGAGATATGCCAGATGCCTTCTTCCAGAGTTTTAACTACCCACCATTCATGACTATCTTCACATCTCATTTAACATTTGTAGTTCAAATGGCAACATTTTTCACAAATTTGTGAATAGTCTAAATAAAAGTAACACTTTCTTATACATAATGTTAGGTAATTTTGTTTGAATACCTTCTTTTCATGTGTGTCTTGCTCTTCCATGTGTGTCTTTAATAATTCATTTAACTCATAAGAAGTGTCCGAGATGAGACAATTCCTCTGTTCATTGCCCATCTGTTTCTGATATAGGTATTTCTGGAACTGTTCAGTTTGATTAATAGCTGCTGTTCTTGATGCCAGCAGGTCAAGCACCTGGCCCCCCCACCCATGCAAAATAAAGTACATACTGTTGAAGCAGAGTAGCTGAAACTTTAAACAAATAAATACATCTGATTGTAATAATCTATGCTGATAATTATGCATGTTATTTTCTGTGGCTATGTAATGTGGCCTCTTATTTTTGACTAGATGATGTATTCCAAGTGTCAGGAAGATAGTGTACAGTAAACTACCTGGACCGATAAGGGAGGTATAAGAAAATAATGATTTATGTACTTTATTCAGTTTTAGTGTGTGCGAACTGAGGTGGATTATAGTGTGTTTCTCGTGTATTCATAATGATAGATCACAAAATGGACACTCAGTATAGGTGGAGCAACATCTGGGAAAGCAGCTAATAGTAACTTTGAGGGATACAGAAAGAAATTAAGAATGAAAAAAGTGTTATGATGCTAAAGATCTTCACAGCTCATTTAACATTATTGCAGTTTAAATGGCAACAGAAAAATGTTTACAAATCTGAGAATAGTCTGAATATGTAAAAGAACTCCCTAATGAATGATGTCGGGTAATTTTGTTTGAATACCTTCTTTGCATACGTGTTTTGTTCATCCATTTGTTTTTGCAGTGTTGCAATTTTATGATCTTTTTCTTGCAATTGACTCTTTAGTGAGGCAATCATGTCATCCTGATCTTCCAACTCCTCGTATTGTTCATTTATAATAGACATCTTCTGTTTAATGTCCATCTCCTTCTTGTTTAGGACTTTCTGTAACTCTTCGTGTTTCTTAATGACGTTAGTTAGTTTTACCTGCTGGTCAAACACCTGACCCCACCATGCAAAATAAAGTACATATTGTTTAGGCAGTGGCTAAACCTTTCAACAAATAGATTTTCATAATATATTCCGTAGCTATGTAATGTGGCCTCTTATTTTGTGAGTATATGTATTCCTAGTACCAGGAAGATAGTGTACAGTAAACTACCTGGACCGATAATTGAAAAAGTAAATGATGAATACAAGGTATAAGGAAATAATGATTTATGTGATTTATCCAGTTTTAATGTAGACAAACTGAGGTGTGTTATAGTGTGTTCCTTGTGTATATGTGATGATAGACCACAAAATGCATACTCAGGATTAAAATCGGATGGAACATGTGCAATATTGAGGATTATGTAAAGGTATACAGGTGTTTCAATTGCAATAAATATAACCACAGGGCACAAGATTGTAAAGGGGGACTTGACTTGCCCACTTTGCGCGGGAAAACATTCTATGCGCGAATGCAAAGCAACAAGAGAACAGTTCAGATGCATCAACTGTCTTGGCCACAACAAATACAACAAGAAGCCGGTAAATGAGAACCACTCAACATTGGACAAAGACTAGTTGTTATAAGGCAATGTTAATGGTATATCCTCAACACTGACTACTAAGATGGATACAAAACGCAACTCAAATAGTAATAATAATCAATCAAAATCATTGCGGTGCCTACAACTTAACTTGCAACATCCGCGAGCGGCCACAAACAATCTTGTCCAATTAATAAATGAACAACAGACTGCGAAAAACTACAACAACCAAGGCGTAAATTAATAGATGCAATAGCCAAGAATGGTGGCACATGGCCAGTGTTGCATGAAGCACTTGTTCAAAAATATTTAGGTCATTTTAATACATTCATTAAATCCATAGATTATAACACAGGTACATAGGTACAAACGGTGGCAATGAATCACGATATTACAGTTGTGTAATCTGTTAATGTGTTATACATTAATGCATGTAATATTACAATCTTGTAATGGGGCATGCTGAATGAATAAATAAATAAAAATACGTCAAATACGCATACTCAGTATTGGTGGAACAGCATCTGGGAAAGCAGCTAAGAGTAACTGTGAGGGATACAGAAAGAAATTAAGAATGAAAAAAGTGTTATGATGCTAAGTGAAATTATGGATAATGTTGAGAAAATCAGGAAAAATCACATTCTTCTGATACAAACTGACATACTACTAGATGGACTTTGGGCTTATATTTTCAGAATGTATGTTATATAAAGGAAGGAGAGTTTAGAGAAGAGTGTATAATGGATGGAGGTAAGAAGAAGCCAAAAAAGAAAGAGTGAAGAAAGAAGATAATGGTGATACTTATTATTGATGAGTAAGGAGTAGCAGTAGATATATTTTCAGCAAACATTTAAATGTAGAATATGTACAAGTCCGTTACATGAAATTAACTCGTAGTGACATACCTGTTGTTCAAGCTCTGAGACTTGGCCTTGCATCTCTGTATTCAGATTACTGTTGTCCACCTGTGTGTTTATTTGCTGTGCCTGTTCCTTCACATATTTACGAAGGAGGTCATTCTGCTCTTGGCTGCACACACAGAGAAAACAAGAAACACATCAACATTATGTGTGAAACAGACCACTTTAGAAACTTAGGCAAATATGAGGGGAGGATAATAAATCTGATGAGAGAGGTAGGGAGAAACAGATTAGTTAAGAAATAACCTGTTGCTACTGTCATATATACTGCCCATGGGACTGATCTGTGTCTCCATAGTGAGAAAATGGTTCCTAACTGGCTGAGCTATGGCACAGATAGTAATTTAGTCAGTGAGATAAACAGTTAGTCATATAAGTCAAGAAGTCAGTCCATTAACTGCATATATAGTGGTTTCAAATACAGTTTTTTTATTGACATGTTACATGTGATGGAGGAGGAGGCAAACTTAGTATAAAATATTCCATACATAATAGTGTTTTTCATGTAGATAACTTACGTGCTTGAAAGTTGGAATGTTAATTTCTTCACTTCCTTCTGCAGTTGCTTCAGCTCCGTATCTTTTTTGGTCATTTTAGCGTTATAGTCCTTGCACATTTCTTTTAAAATGGCTTCGTTTTTTTCCTGAAATGCCAGTACTTACATGTCATTACGGAGCAACTGTCTCACAAGTTTGTGTACTTACTGTTAATAGATTGCATTCATTCATATTTCTTAGTTTATTTAATGATGCTTTTCAGTTGCACATGTTATAATGTGTTTAATGGAACCAAGATTATAAATTATTATTTTAATTTAAAATAATGTGGAAAGAAACAGTAATGAGTTACTTTTGTGCTGTATCCCATTATTTTTCTGGACAGACTGAGAATAAATTGGGGTGAGAAAAGATGTAGTTGGTCTAAGAATGGAACCCAGGACTTCCTGAATATGAAGACCAATGCAAGACAACAGTAGTTCACTATCAAGCTGATTATGATATTTACAGGAATTATAATGAATGATGGATCAGAAAATTCTGGGCAGAAATCTATTGTTTAAATAGCTCACCCAACATCTTGTCAAGTGGGTACCAGGTGCTTTTTTCCTGGGACAAAGTTACCAGTGGATGAAAATGACTGTTCACCTGCAGGTAGTGCTGAGTTTTTAGAATGTGTGGAGCTTTATTCCCACTCCCCCTATATGTCTTTATGGTGTGGTGCTTAGCCACAGAGACCACACATCTAATTTACCATTAACATTTAAATAACAAATGCTGCAAGAATAACAAGTTCTGATCAAGACAAAATTACATCTGGAATTGCACTTATTGCTTACAGTTACTCTGGCGATTGTCTCCTTGAATTTTGCTTTTTCCTCCCCCCTAGCTGATTGCAGCTGCAGCTTAGTAACCCGCAGTTCATTCCGGAGATCGGCTTCTTGCTTACTGTATTTTGATTCTGCACATGAACACAACATAGAGTAAGTCCAGGAATGGCCTGAATCCATGACAGAATGGTACAAAAGACATAATATAAGAGTAGGGGTTTAGTATGGGAACATTTTAATTACAAAGGAATATGACATTGATATCAGTGTACATATTACAGAATTAACAATGTCACACCACTCACCATGCAGCACTCTGCCATTTAACTATTTGGTATTGTTACTGTCATTACCAACACACAATTGTATACATCCAAGTGTGGTGGGAGACCTGTTGGAGCATTACCGGTGTAATGGTGTTGAAGAAGGTGATTTTTACCTTTTAACTCACCAACAGGGTGCATTGGATTTGTGCTTGGCTGTTCTTTTACGAACGACCACAACCAACTGTCACACATGGTTGATCAGGATGGGACTTGTGAGAAGCAAAATCATGTCATTCAGTCCGCAATCAACATTGGTTTTTCAGAAAACCAGAGGTTTTAGCAGAATAATGGGTTGATACCCTATCTTGTTGCAAAGTTACACTGTTTAGAACACCCACATTATCATTTTCTGGAATTAGTCAATGGAACAACAGCTCCAGACAGTTTTCACTAGTCACACACATCAAAGAAGTGTCCAATATCAATTCACTGGTGACTCCAGCCCACATCATAACATGATGTGGACGCTGTGCTACTTCATCAAGATATGTGGATTTGTTTAGCCCAGATTGCCAGGGTCATGAAAACTACGTACCTAATTGCTTTGTGCAGGATCTTCTTTAAGCAATTTATAACCATTTAACTGATAGAGAAATTGTCTCTTTGTTACAGAACCCGAAGATTTATTACTGCATTTACAAATAGCTTTACTGTATCACATACAGAACTTCATCTGTAACATAGTCTTCTTTGTATTTTCTTGAATGCTGTATGTCCCTAGAGTTTTTGCTTTCCCACTTACTTTAAAACATTTTCCTTCACACTGTGTTTTTAAATACTTACAATTTTAAGGAGTTCAGATGCCTGGTAGTGTCATCAGAACCAAAACTATGACCAGCTAACCATTAGGCCGTAAAAGAATTCTGTCCCTCTTAACTTTCTAATGGACAAATCTAAAAAAATATTGTTACTGTTCTTACACTGTATCATATGCAGTATGACCACACAAGACATACTGGTTCTTTATTCTTTTGCTACAGATGAATTCTCTCCCTGTACAGGATATCTGAACTGAGTTACATGACCCACTCACTCACTCACTTATGTAACTAGCGTATTTGCAGTTGTTGTGGTGTTGGAAGAAATACAGGTGAAAATAAATGGTTTGCAGTTGTGGTGAAAGAAGTGACGTCTTTGGAAGAAATACAGGTGAAAATAAATGTCATTAACAGTGAGTGGTTAAATCATTGTTATTCTATACATAAGCATACTAAATTCAGTTTACCTTCTCCCGTAATAGTATTTGATGTTTCCCCAGCCATTTCGTGAAACTTTCTACTTTTCCCCTTCATCTCCATCATGTGCTCTTCTCTAGGCTTACGTTGAGTTTCTGCACTTTTCCTGTGGACATTACATACCTTATTTAATATATATATTTATAAGTATCTTAATTATACTAACTAAACCAAACTTAGTAGCTTCTAATTAACTACTGGCAGAGTGTAATACTTTTAGAAGTGCTAACGAAATACTGATGAAGGGGGAAGGGGGTCATGAAAATGTTGAAAATTGAGTGTATACATTGTACAAGACAATTATACAAATTTGAGCTAAGAATGAATAAAGTTAGCAATAATAGACGAAAGTAATGTAAACTAAGAAAAATGATTAGTGGCTACTGAGTGTATTTTCTTCACTGCACCAGTTCTGTGTGACAATTTTTTTTGTTGTGAAAATACCTATCATGGAGTCTCAGAAGTTCAGACTGTTTTCTAAGTATTGAATAATTTTCTTCTCAGGTGTCATTAATGATAACTTTGTGAGATTCTCTTGAGTCTGTGTTCTGTGTGGGTAAATATAATCCATCTTCAAAGCACAGAATGACCACTTGACAGACACACTGGTTGTTGCGACAGTTAGTAACACAGCAGGTAATTTTGTGACTTGTGGTAATGTGGTACTTGGGAGATGTGAGTGTAAGTAGGATGATGATATTAAATAGATTTTTTGAGAAGCAGGTTGTGAACTTTAATCAATTATTTCAGGATAGAATCAAATTATGTAATCTTGTAAGTACAGTGATGATCATTTTGAGTTGAATGACAACAGTGAATTTCTGTGACCAGATGAGTATAAACACTCCAAGGAAAACTTTGTGTCTTAGAATTAGGAAAATTATTTCAGGGTTGGATTGTATCATGTAGGAGAGAAGTGTGAAACAAACCTCAGTTCAAGTTCTCATATCATGTAGAAGGAGAGAAATCTGTAAAAGAAAATTTATGGAAATGTGAAACAAACCTCAGTTCAAGTTCTCGCTTTTGCTTCCTAAGTTTTATCACTTTTTCCTCTGCAGACTTGTTCATCTGCAATCCCACTGCCTTGGAATAAAATTCGTCTTGCATCTGTAGTAGTTCCTCCAACTCTTTATTCTCAGTCAGGAGCTGAGCAATTGTAATTTCACTTTCACAAAACATTTGCTCCATATCGCGCAAATTCTGTTTCGCAGTCTTTAATTCATCTTCCAGCAAATTCTTCAGACAGGAAAAATAAAACATTTGAATTTGTTATGTTATATACAAATAAAATTGAGCCTGTGTCACTGGATTTAAATTATAATGGTGTTTGGTTGGGTGATTATGTTCTTTCATTAAATAGAATGTGGTAGGTGATAAATCAAAAACTAAAATATAACTTCCAAATTTCATAACAATCCGTCTAGCGTTTCTCGAGTTGAAATATGAAAACAAACAGACGGACGCGATAACCCTCTGTTTCCATTTCGTGCAAAGAAGGCATAATACTGATAATAGTGATGTAAGAAATGTGGTCGGATCAAGAAAGGTAAGATAGTATTATGCATAAGGAAAACCTGCAGGGAAAAGACCACTTGGCAGACCTAGGTATAAATGGGAGGATAATATTTAAATGGGTCCTAAAGAAACAGCATATGAGAATGTGGACTCGACTTATCTGGATACGGTGAAGGTCCATTGGCGTGCTCTTGTGAACACGGTAATGAACATTCGGGTTCATCATTAGCTTAGAGCCTATCATATTTTCAAGGAGGAGTTAATTTTACTAGAAAAATTACCTTGGATCTACTTTTCACCCGAATTTGGTTGCTCCGACTTTTACTATTTCTTTCGTGCTCTGCGTCCAGAAACCGGGAGGTCTTCTGTTTGTCGTAAGGGACGTGTCCCTTCACTTGATTCTTGTTGTGTGGGGCATACTTTGTCGGAGGAGGTGCACAGCCTAAGTGGTACCACATAATAATGTACTTAAAACTTTAAATTGTATTCCTATTTTACAGAAAGTGTACTTTAAAACGAATTTTACGTTCTGGCGTGGATGTGATAAATTATCTCTTTGAGGAGGGAACACAATTCATGAGTGTCTGAAAATCTGTGACCCTAAGAAGCATAATGATGATCGTGATTAATACCGATCACCTAGAACCATTGCTGCAGCAGAGGAATCAAGGGCTCGACATGAAAGACAATATTACGAGACTAATAATCATGTTTGTATATTAATTTCTTTAGTTGGTACATGGAGTAAAATATTCACATTTATGTACAATACCGATGGTCTGATGGCTTGAAGATATCTAAATATGTTATCGTTTTAAACTGTACACTTTAATTAATCCATAAAGTTAAAGTTTGTATTGATACAGACAGAAGTGAGAGAATAATGTACTGCTTCTACATGTTGATGACTATGTGTGATGAGTTTATCGTTTTAGTACGTAATTGGTATAATAACGGATGTTCAATGGATATAATATCATACTGCTGCTACGTAATATTATTTAGCAAATGAATTGCATTATTTCTGGGTGGGTTTGGCAAACTTGGTTATGTATTTAAATTAGGCAACAAAATATACAGCCACCATACTGGGGGCAGACCCCTAAGGTTCGAATACCACTACCACCAAAGCCCGCCGTTGGAAAATATCCTGAGCCATCTGTATCAATCTCCCATCCTCAAAAATCAACTCAAGATCCATCTTATTGCTATCCTAGCATTTTATTTTCGTCTGTTTAATATAAAAAATATATTGAACATTTAGAGTTAAAATCTTGTAATACATGTTCCTCTCTCATAGTAATATCACATTTCACATTCATACAAAGAACTGGCAACATTTTTGTTATATACATGTATTGTTCTTTAATATTTAAGAATTAGACGTGATAAAATATTGTTTTAAAACACATCTAAGGAATATTGCAGTTACATTTACCTTTACGAAGTATGTATAAAAAACGTGAGAATATGAAAGGGCTTGCATTATTCCTCGTGGACATATTAGCGAAATTAAAACAGATTTAGCAATGGACTGAAATGCATTAATAGTTGTTTGATTAGGAATAAACACAAATGTATTAATATACTTACTAATTCTTTCCTGAAACCTAGGTGTCTTGGATTTCCAAAAGGCCATTTCTTATGTTCATAAAAACGTCTCTTCTCACTGTTGCATGGTAACGACAATTTGTTTACCGAATGAAAGTTGGAATATGTTGTTGTTTACGAGGGAATTTTCATTGTTGACCAGCAAACCTCTCCTCCCCCTCCCCCTCCCCCTCCAAGGCTCATTCTACAACGACTCGTAGTAGTAGTGAGCTACACGCCGCCGATCGGCTATGTGCACGCCAAGGTGGACAGAGTGTGAGTTAAAGGCAGACTAAAGCCGAAAGGTTATGTTTGTTCTTTCCTATTACAGAGTGCTTATACTAAATATATGTTATTTTAATATTTAGATATTGAACATTTATAATTCACAAATTAAGTTCAATTTAGCTTTGTAAATGTCAAATTTCTTGGACATAATCTCAAAATCCACATTATCGCCAAGATTGTAATTGTTGGCTGTTAAAGCTATAATACAATGTTCTACATTTAGAGTAATATGTTATGGGCCGGAAGGGTGCAAAAATGCTGTGCAATAAGTGTTTGTGCAGCAAAGTGATGTTACAACAGCTCAAAGGCTACACCTGAAGAAATGCCACATTTGCAGCAGGCCTCAACACTTTTCCATAGGTAAGGAACACTACACATTGACTTAGTTACAGTGCTTTGTTATAGCAGTGGTTAATGACCATAAATTAAGCAAATTTTCCCAAGTAATTCTTCCAGAATCTGGTTGTGATCAGAAAAATATCATTGTCATTTATTATTAATCCTGTGGAGGAAATTATATATGACCTTGAGAATTTTAAAGACGTCTCTCTGGCACATAACCTAATCTAATCCAACATACTGATCTGATCTGACCTAAACTAAACTAATCTAAACTAATCCAACTTAAGCAACCTTACATAACGTAACATAACCCTACCTAAACTAACCTAACCCAACCTAACCTAACCCACCCTAACCTAACCTAACCTAACCCAACCTAATTCAACCTATCCAAACCTAACCCAACTTAACCTAACGCAACCTAACGTAATCTATCCCAACACAATGTAGGCACTGAGTATATATTGCGACCTATACATGACTTTGACATACCCATGACCTTTAAATATTGTCTGCAATGTCACTCAGATTCGTACAGTTCACTATGTATATGCGTGAGAAAATAGTATACGAATGACCTTGAAAAGTTTGAGGTCTTCATGCAACAATCGATCCAGTGTTTTTCAATCAATCCGCGTCTGGACACACACTAAATGACTATGACTGTGCTTGATTTGTTACGCTACTTCTTTGCAGGACATGGGCCGTTATCATGTATTTATATGCACACGACGTTTCGGATGTTGGCTCTCTTCCCATCTTCAGGAGATTATCTTTATAATATTAGATATTGCAGGTTCCTGTAGCTGCCAAGAAAAAGTTTGTCAATACAGTAACGAATAGTCACCTGAAGATATTTACATATAATACAAAAATCATAACGTTTATTAAACCCACCCTCAATAATTTAGGTTCAAAATAATTGCAGTGTAATAAAAGATTCATAAATGGTTGTTGATATTGTTTTGCATTGGTCAGTGAGAGTCTTATTTCCAGCTGCATTTATCCTCTTTCTTATGAACAAAATGGTGTGGTTTTGGCAGCTGGTAAGTAAGCGTTGGCTGAGAAAGTTTAATGGTTCAACATAGACGCAGATCTTCACTAATTACTCTTCCAATACATGGCTCAGCAGAGCGATTTCCACAAGAGTGAACACGAGCATAATTTATAACACAGTGAAGTAATTACCATGTAAGGTAGCGTACCATCGGACAAAAAAATATTGATACATAGGAAGAAAGCTTGGGAGAAAAAAGGTAGAAAACGTATTGTTCCTAGCTCAGTGTGCTTACGATCGTTATATTGGTTCTGTTGATGACAGTTCGGGGTGTGTACACGGCACTGTGCTCATAACACGTTTCTACAAGACCTATTTCTCGGTGTCTGTAATCGAACCACTGCCTAGACGGACAGACATACAGCATGCTGTGAGTTTCTCAGCCGCTAGGTCACAGCTTGTCCCGTCGTGCTGGTGTTAACCGGGGCGTAAAGACTACTATCCATGATGTAAAATACCTTAAAACATTTTTGCGGGAACAACTTTACTTTTACTCTATGTCTCGTACGACGTACATCTGAGGAAATGCAATGCATCTAAGCAGCAATTTGTTTCTGTCGAACACCGAAACCAGGCAGGGATGTAAAGAACGCATTGGGCGTTTCTTGTTTTTATTCCCTGTTGATTTTGCACTGAATGACCACAGATTAAAGTAGGGGAGACCCGTCTAAACTGGTCCGTACTCAATCTCTTCTGCTTGTGATCTAGCGATCGAATTTCCTTCATGTACGTAAGGAACATAGCCACGGTGGTCTAGCGGTTAGAACGCTGGCCTTGTAATCCTGGGGTCTCGGGTTCGATTCCCGGCGGTGCCCGAATTTATAACTTGTGTTGGGCAAGGCCGTGGTCCAGGCCCTGATGCAAACCCGAATGTTTATTACCGTGTTCACAAGAAACCGCCATTTGATTCCGTTTGTCTAAGATTCGTTTTAATAATATCTTCCAGTTTACGCTGTGATATCACAAGCAGTTACTTTCCCCGAGGTTTTCCGATAAATATTTTGTGCACACTCCCCATCTTTCCAGTGCATTTAAACACATCCCGCGTAACTCATCGTCGTTAATTTGATTACCCGAAAATATTATCTGAAGAGTAAAATATATTAAGCTTTTCATTGTGTAATTTTCTTCATTCTCCTGTTACTTCTCTCGTAGATCTAAATATTCTCAGTACCTTCGTCAAAAACGAGCTTTCCGTTAGGATGGAGAAGTTTCACATTGATATAAAATGGGTATTAATTATAGTTTTCTGTATTTTAATGGCTTCAAAACTTTCAAGGTGAATCCTTCGGCCCCAATCATTGTAGGTACCCAGCGTTCTTCGATATCAAAATTGTAAGGGACAACAATTTGCGCGTGCTGTTGCCTGTACTGTTTTCCTTGCGTATGGTGGTGTCATCTGTGTGTAGTGCCTGCAATGACGCCTGCGACTACTCTTGTTCAGTTACGCGTCGGATCCCGTCGAGTTTGGTTGGGTAGTGGGGAGTGCTGTTGACAGTGCTGATCGGCGCGGCTATCTGTACGGAGGTAGGTTCGCATTTGTTTATCGCAGTGTTTCTCACCTTCCCCACGTGGTGTCGCTTGGCGTGATGTATCTTATCATGTATTGCATTATTGTATACTTGTGACGAATTCATCTAATGCTATTAGAATGATTAATTGAAGGAGGATTAGCTCGTCTGGACTTGTAGTATGCATGGTGACTGCTTGATTGATAAAGATTTTAGTCAAAAACCTCAACGGAAGATATTACTCGGGTGGCCCACAGGAGCAGATGGTGGGAGGGGGTGTTCTAAGTGATGCAAACATTCTGGTTTTATAAAAGGACATTTCTTGGACAGTTCCAACCTTTATTGTGTTAGCAATAATTATTACCGTCGGAGTAACTCACTTGGTTATGGCAACTTTATTTGTTCTTGTTGATTATACATTATAGTCTACACGTGCAGATTTCGTTCAGCCGTTACATTTTCATGTTTTACATGTTGTACACCGTGCGTAAAAGGAACGCAAAAATGGATATGTCGTTTCAGTATGTGTGTTTCATTTCCTAAACCATATGACGGATTTTGTTGAAATATGGTAGTGGCGGTTTATACTAAATCATATCGGACATATTTGATTATGGTTCTGTCAATCCAAAATTAATCATGTGCAATGCATTTAAGCAGTGTTCTCAAACAGTGACGTGTTTTTGCAAAGAAACGTGATTGGCTACTTGATATAAAATACCGATCTATTTACAGTGGGCAGCCTTAATTTGAAACTTTTCCCGTGTCTTTAATATTTAAAAGGAGTAGTGACTTATCACACTCTGGAGTGTGTTAATATTTGTGGATATGAATTCTTACCCTTTATTTCTTCATACAATGTTTTATTTTCAATTGTATGCCGTAGAGAATTCCTCGTGAAGAAAAGAGTTTTCTTTGTGCCCAAATTCGGCACATGTCCACACGCTTTAGTTTCCATCGGCCTGTGAGTTTATGTGCAGTCCGTTAGCCTGTATTATCGCCATTTGACTGAGCTTTCTCCTTTGATTCACATATACAACAGGGAAACGTAATCATCATGGAGGACATTTGGAATTGTGCTGCTTTTGACAGTTCATTAAGCTAATCAGAACCTCACCGAGAAGCGGTAGAACGCTACTTAATCTCCTCTGTCACCACTAGATATCTCCATTCCTTGACTATATAGACAAGAAAGTTAAGTCCATGTGACAAGTAACAAAGGTGAAAGTTAATGTATAATTAAACGTTTTTATTACCAACACCTACAATAAATTCAGGTTGGACTTCCACATTTTTTGGCAAGAAGTGGGCCTGATTTTTATATTAAACGATGCTTACTTAACTGCGCATGTCGAATTGTGAGATACTAAAAGAAAATGACTATACCACCATTTGACTGGAGGGACTGAGGGAAACCATTTAAAATCTCAGATGGAATAGCCGGTATTTGGTATTAATGGCCTGGATACTTGGACGACCCGTTCTACAAGTGCCTGAGCACTGCGGGTCCCAACTTTTCCTTGGCTCGATCTATAGACACTCCGTAGGACTCCTTGGACGAGGGATCGGCCCGTCGCAAGGCCTCTACCTGTACACAGGACAACGCGGACAAACATCCATGGCTTAAGTGGGATTCGAACCCACGGTCCCAGCGACCAAGCGGCACAAGGCCCATACCTCAGACCGCGCGGCCACTGCGGACCCAATATTTAATATGTCACATCTATATTAACGCCTGTAGTTAATGTACCGGTAATTTGTTATATAAATTAATTGTTTGAAAGGAACAAACATCAAATGGTGAACGTATTTTGGATAAAATATATTTCGTTATACATGGTGTTAACATAAGTTACAATTAACTACACACAAACGATATTTTAACTGAAAGAGATTTTAATTCAGTTTGTTCGTGATGCCTGAAAGATTCTTATTTTATGGGAAAGACAGTTCTGCATTTTAAAAACTCGGATATCGCATGTCTTGGTCAGTGTCTTCATTGCAGTTCTTACACCGGGACAGCTATTATAATTAAAATGTAAAGGTAAGACCCGGGTGGCAGGATAGAAGAACGTGGTTCATCCATTTACCTGAAGACGAAGTGTGTGCAAAACTGGCAAAAAATAGCCTGAAGACGTTTCGACCATCGACCCGTATGAAATAGGGAACTGGAAAGAAATAGCCTGAAGACTTTTCGACCATCGACCCGTATGAAATAGGATCGATTACAGAAGACGACATTGTGCTCCTACCTCGATTGTTTAATCAACAGATGGCATATATTGATGTGGGGAAGTATTTTTATAGAGGGCGCAACTTTACCATGTATCGTGAGTGACGTAGTTTATAACTATCGATATAAAATCAATTTTCGGTATTATGATCGATTATGACGTGAATACAGTAAGACGTTTGCTTGCTGGAGAGTGGTTTTGCGTTCTAGAGTTGGCATGTTTGAAATGTTAATTCATAATTATATCGGTGGTGTGACTTAATTATAGTTTCAATTAAGATTTTAATTTTGTCTTCGGAGGAACGAAATTATATATTGTAGTGGTATACATATTTATTTGTATAGGCCACTATATTCTTATTACTACGTTCTTCATCGATGTGTGGTTCATTTTGCACTGGAAAATAGATCAAAATCTAGTGTTACCATCCGTGAGTTAACGTGAGCGTACGTATTAAATCGTAAGACTACTTGCTGCTGTGATGAAGTTAATTTGTGATATTGGATGTTTTGCCTTGTATTACTGAAAGTCGTGGGATAAGCTAATGTTGTTTGAGAGCAGTCAAATTTTGTTCCGTGAGGACTACAGATGTCGATTGGCTTTGTGGTTTAGGTATACTTCGCTGTGGTGATTTTTGGAGGACAGATTATTTAACGTTGAATTTTGTGAGACATCATGTTTATTCTTTTATTTAACGGCGGTTGCTTCACACTTTAAAACATTTAGCGTAGATTTTTTATAAGACACTGCGATAATGATTAGTGAAATGGTGAATTGTGTGAGAGAATTGATAGTAGCGAATAGGAAGTACCGAATTTCATTACAGGTGCAGAGGAAAACTACAGGAAATCTAATTCAGGGTAGAAGGTTATATGATCGAGATTTTAACCGGAATCAACTGAATATTAATCAGGAAAGGTTCGTTTAATGCGCCACTCGGTATGATTAAGGATGGTTCTTTACGGTGAATTGAAGAATATAATTATGATCTATATCTTAATTGCGTCATGTTTGTGTTTTATTGATACAATATTTTATTTTCCGTCTATACACAAACTTAAAATAATGTTGTTTAAAATTACTTAAAATTATAACATTCTCAGTAGATACTGCATCTTGTTACATTTTTTGTCAATATCCAAAATCACGATTTGAAAATTAATTTTACAGATATAAAACATCCAAGTACAACCTCCAAAATGAAATTAAACAAATAAAAATTAAACAAATCAAAATAACCAATATACGCAACGCAAAATGTACAACAGTTTTTAAAATATATTAAAATTGATAGACCTGATGATGATGTGATACACATTGAAACATGTCGTCGATACAAAAAATGTAACAAGATGCAGTATCTACTGAGAATGTTATAATTTTAAGTAATTTTAAACAACATTATTTTAAGTTTGTGTATAGACGGAAAATAAAATATTGTATCAATTATGATCTACTTCAGACTAACAACCGAGGAAAACCACGATAAAATTAAAATAACCAGTGTCCTGATCTAAATTCGATTTAGGCAAGTTTATTGTGTCAGTTCAAGTAAAATGTGTTATACCTGAAGAAACATGCCTGTTGGCTGTGGATTGGTTTCCTAGGGAATGAGGTCGGCTGAAACAGGCTTGTGATTCTGTAATACGAGTGGTCGTGAGATGCTTGTCGAGTATTCGGTGAATGGACTTGGTGCAGCACAGCCAGCTGAGTACCGGGGAGAGAGAAAAGAAAGGCCAGTCAAGTGGTTTTTAATTCATGTTCGCTAAAGATTACATTTATTTTATTACGCGCACATTAAATTTTCACTGAACTGAGAAACATACACCATGAAATTGAAATTGAGGGGTATGATCTGAAGCTTTCGGCTGCCGGTCGTGTCAGGTGGTTTAATGGAGAAAACACCAACGTTTCGAGAGTCATATTCCTCCTCGTCCTCAGGTCGTTATCGCCTTGATGATGGAGACAGCAAGCACTTCTTAAGCATCAGTAAACTTCTACTAGACTTACACGGCGTTACAACCCAAAAGACAGCCATCTTCTTGTGACAGGACGAACCTCTGAGGAATCTAAATAGAATAGTATGATCGAATAAATAACATTAAGTCAGCTTATGACGGAATTAGTTGTATACCTGTAAGCCTAAGTAAGTAATATGTGTACTTTAAAAGGGAGCCGTGTGCTATTCAAGTACTCTGATGGTAATGTGTAAGTTCATAGATCCCATCGCAGAAACTTAACACTTGGATTTTTATGGCCTCCAAAGCCATTATAGTCAGGGTGATTAAAAATATCATGTTACTGCGAATCCAACCTCACGTGCGTCGTAGACAAGGAAGTTACCATCTGAACTATCGCTGACGACGAAAGTTCGTCTACTTTTATGTGACACATGAATTAACAGTAAAGAACGTGACAAATTGTGTGTTACAGAGAAACATATGAGTGTTTATGCTTAATATTTTGGCCAGGAAGTTTCTCTTTTTTTTTGGGGGGGGAGGGGTCACTGCCATACTACAGAACCTGAGCCGAATGGGAGGGTTGCAGTCAACCGGGTCTCTTTATTAGGGAAACAGGGTTACCTAACCTAACCTAACCTAACCTAACCTAACATAGTGTGTGGATTTGGTTTGTCCGGCTCAGGATGGGGACTAGTGACGGTTTCTTATGAACACGGTAATGAACTTTCGGGTTCCGTAGAAAGCGGGTTTTGGCTAGATAAGCAATGTATAGTTAGTTACGAAATACTAACCACTAAGTCTAAAAGTGTTTATTTTAAGACGTTCATAATTTATTTAATTTTGTTTTCAAGAAGAGTAATGAAGGTCAGTTTATACGAGCGTGGTCCCAATGAAATGGGATGCCAGAAGTTAGCAGTCGAACACCTGCGAATCCATGTTTAGACTACATGCTCAGCACTTCCGTCAGAGAAGTTGCCTCCGTCCATGACAAAGGGGCAACTTCTTATTTCAATGACTATAAATAGTTTCGTTGTAAGATGTTTTTAAGGTATTCAGGTGTGATGCATAAGAAATACAAAGACATAAAGTTGTTAATTTGCTATTCAGTAAGCACCACACCATGGAATGAGAATTAAAAACTGGAGGTGTAGGATCCGTGTCGGAAGATGAAACAGGTGTGAACACGTTACATGATTCTGCCAGTGTTTTACGAGGTCATGTGCTGTCTGTGATAATGTGATAAGGAGTGAATCCTGCAGGTTTCGGAAACACTGCACGTGGACATTGACCTGTTGTTAAATGACTGGACTCCTACGTCAGTGGTTCCCAACCTTTGGGTGTCGCACTTGTGATAATGATTTTTTATACGTAACGCTAGAATTAGAATAGAAAACTGAAATTTATAATAAGCCTACTCCTATTTATAGAACTCTTACTTGGTTTTGCCCCGATCGTAATGGGTTTTATTTAATAGTATTTTAACATTTTCACTGTCACATTTTCTTGTAACATCTGTCCATATTTAGGGTAACTACTTAAAATAATTATTTTTAATGGAACATTTTCACCACAAAGGGAGCTACACTCAACACAGCTTTCGTAAGCCGTGAGCGATGGAGGACCTTGGCTACGCAGATATTTTAACCATTTGACACGGCATATAGCCTGAGAGGATTTTTTTAATTGGGTTCGCCTTCAGAATTTTGTATTCTGCCTAGACTTTTGATGTTCGTGGCACACTGCCTCAATCGGAGTCCATACGAATTTATTTAAGGGAGGGGGTGGGGCGAGACTCCTTTATAGCCATTGTTGTACCAACAGTTTATTTATTTAGTGTTCTGTCAGACGACAGGTCCATATGAACAGCATCCTTCCATCCTTTTCTCGGACTGGGACCTGTTCATATACGTTCTTGGCAGATGATCCAGAAGTGGTTTGCCATTGCCTTCTTCTGTGTGTGAATGGAGTAATTGTTGGGATGCCACGGAGAAACCGGGGAAGCCCCCGGAGGAAAACTCCGTGTTGCCTAGACCACGGCCTTGCCCAACACAAGTTATAAATTCGGGCACCGCCGGGAATCGAACCCGAGACCCCAGGATTACAAGGCCAACGTTCTAATCGCTAGACCACCGCTACTTTTATTGTCACAAATTTCTGCTTCCAACTTTCAAATATAAGTTAATTGTTATGCTTTAACTAATTACTAAACTATAATCAATTACTGATAATAATGTGATATTAACAATTATTTAAGTTTTTAATTTGCATATTTAATTTTATATAATTGATCTTATATTCAAACTTTTAACCCAAATTGCGCCATTTTATCGATTTAAAAAACATTAGGAAACTTATACATTCTAACTAAATATTTAGAAAAAATATATTTCCTGGCTAAGTAATATTAGGGCTTCCAGGTGAGATTTTTGATAGTTTGGGATTTCGGACTTCCCAGTTGGTGCTGATATTTATTTATTGCACATGCAAATCCCTTGTTGACAGCTTTTGATCCGGAATTTTCATTTTCAAAGCCCGCTGCTAGCGAACTGGTTTCCATAGCACAGAGCCCACTCCAGTAGCTTATTCTTGGCCCAGGACAGACTTCATCCCCTTTGGGCAGAAAGCCAACAGCAACATTCGCTCATTTATACCAACACATTTCTCTGCTAGGGTGAACGTAAAATTCTCTGATTGGTTGCGTTTTCTCTACAGGTATTTCCGACTATTGTTTCTCTTTCTTTCTTAATCCATTCTTTATTCATTTATTTCTTTGCGTAGATTTGTTACAAAAATAGCCATAAAACTGTGGACTTTTCAGTTTTAACAGGGAAAAGTATATTGTGTTTTCAAACTTTGTGTTTTGATTGTTTGTTAACATTTACGTGTTAACGAAGAACATAATGGACACTTAGTTTTACAAAAGGACACGTTTCGCGAAGGTCTTTAATTAAGCGAAAAATATTGTAAAGGAAAAATTTCTATTATTTTAGTGGCAGTCATTACAGGTAATTGAAGATGAACACGTAGTAATACATTTATTGCAATGAACAGTAGTTAGTATGAAACGAGTAGTATTATGTACAATGAACATATCATTTGATAGAGAGAATTCCTCCACAAAAGATGTACTGATTTTATCATAATGACTTTGTCTACAAAGTCTCGTTTGTGAAACCGGTTTGTGACGTATGCCGATAAGGTCGTAAGGCACATTCTGCCCATTGCACATCGTGAACAATGGATGGATATGCCAAATGAATAGAAATGAAAATGGGATGAGGGGGTGGGGGGTGGTTATGCATACATGTCACTGTCTTGAACCCAGGACCACATGGTGTCGCTCACAAAGCCTCTCTGTCAACTAGTTTCTGCACATGACAAGCACACAATATGTATCATTTCCAGCATTGTTTCATTCCTTCGACCTTCTCCCACTTCGTAGCTCCATGACTGATAGAGCTGGGGGCCTGTGTCTGGATTTTCAGGAGCAATTAGTCGGGCGGGGGGCGGACAAGTTTCTAGTAGGCCTATTTGACTTGCCTCAGTACAGTCAACATCTGATGTGGACGTGCACGTGCGTCACAAAAATAATGATATATATAATCAGACTGCGCACAGTCACTAATTATACTGAAGATTTATGTCTTCTGGGTTGTTGCGCTGTGTAATCTGGTCGATGTTAACCAACGTTTCAGAGGTCATACTGCCTCCATCATCAGAGTATGAAGATTTCTGTCGTCTGGGTTGTTGCGCTGTGTAGTCTGGTCGATGTTAACCAACGTTTCAGAGGTCATACTGCCTCCATCATCAGAGTATGAAGATTTCTGTCGTCTGGGTTGTTGCGCTGTGTAGTCTGGTCGATGTTAACCAACGTTTCAGAGGTCATACTGCCTCCATCATCAGAGTATGAAGATTTCTGTCGTCTGGGTTGTTGCGCTGTGTAGTCTGGTCGATGTTAACCAACGTTTCAGAGGTCATACTGCCTCCATCATCAGAGTATGAAGATTTCTGTCGTCTGGGTTGTTGCGCTGTGTAGTCTGGTCGATGTTAACCAACGTTTCAGAGGTCATACTGCCTCCATCATCAGAGTATGAAGATTTCTGTCGTCTGGGTTGTTGCGCTGTGTAGTCTGGTCGATGTTTACCGACGTTTCAGTGGTCTTTGTTACTTCCATCGTCAGGGCGACGATGGAGGAAGCTGTAAACTTATACCAGACTACACGGCGCAACAACCCAGAAGACTGCCATCTTCATGCTGTATAATACTGTATAATGTAATAATAATAATAATTCATACTATTGAAATGTGAAAGCCCTATAACCAATATCTGGTTTTATTTCAGTTTCACAAGATGCGAGGAGGGGCGCAGCTCGTCACGTGTCTGCTTTTGGTTAGCATTTCGCAAAGCTTTTGCGCATTTCGATGCGATCGTGAGCCAGAAGGTCACATGCCACCCAAGTCAGAGGCCGACTACCGCTTCAAAATCCACATCAGTGGAAATCCCGACAAATACGAGCCCGGAGAAATTTACACAGGTAACATGTTTGCGCCTCTGTTGAAATGTGCCGTGGGACGTAACTTCGTGTCGGTTGCTACAGTTCGGATTCTTTTTCGTGGCCTGTGCCTTGCGCGTGAGGAGAGGTAAGATGTCACTGGTGGGGGGAGGGGGGGAAATTGCAAAACAGCCGAATAAAATACAGTGTAAGCAGAAGTTATAAATCTGCTGGTAAACATTAACTATTACATTTGTTTGTGTTGTTTCACACAGACTTTATGCTGTTGAGCCATTACATTTTTGACTTATCTCTGTGTCTGTTGTTTGACTGTTTACATTTTGAGTTGGCTGAATGCTAACATCCGATATTTTATACACGCATCGCCGTGGCAAACTCTTCTCCACAGTCGACCCCGTTGGAACGTAGGTATCTTAACCCTGAAAAGAAAGTTTGGTGTCACTGAACTGCGAGTTGTTAACTTGCTCGCTCAGTTGGCATATTAAGTAAGGATACAAAGTTAGTGTATGCTCTTATTACAGATGCATTTGCGGGAAATACCAACAGCATTAAACCTACAAAGTTTTATGTTTTAGAACCCTAAAATGCTTCACCTGAACAGCTGGCTTTCTAATATTTGTTTAGCCTAATTTTTATGATCGAGAAATTGAGATGTTTTTGTTTTCGAGTGCCTGCGTTTGAACCAACCGTCGAATTGTAATGAAACGTGGAAGTATGGCGCCACTGAACGTTACTCCTGTTTTGTATTTTTTGATTTTCCTGCCATCATGAACAACAACATGGCGTTACTGCGATCTTCTGAGGTGGAACTTACACTGGAGCAATCTAGTATAGTTATAAAATGGTGTATCGCTGTTATCCGAAAATAAAACATTCGGGACATACCATAAGTTAAATTAGTCATAAGACAAATAACGAATTATTGATTTGCGCATGTCAAATTTTGTATTGAGATTGATCATGAATGTACTAATTATGACTAGAAAAATGGTTCCATATTTTTTTTAAAATTACAGGAATGCGACGCGACTACACGATACTTTTAAATTTATTGTAATCAGAAGATGACTTGTCTCCTGGGATATTGCGCCGTGTAGTATAATAGACGTTTACCGACGTTTCAGAGGTGATTGATGCTCCGTCATGAAAAGAATGATGACCCTGAAACGTCGGTAAACTTTTACCAGACTACACGGTGCAACATCTCTGAAGACAGAAATCCTACTCGTCGCTGTGAAAACCTGAAATCTCTCTTTGGTGTGGTCGAAATTTGCACTAGTCTTAATTACGTGCAAAAGTGCATTGCTAAGTAATATTACTATTAGTTTATAGTTTATGTTTGTATGTACATACGTGTATGTGTTACATCATGTACATGTTCTGTATGAATCCACTCATGAATAAGCTTTTGAATAAATGTTATTCCCGGAGCTTATTGCACGCAATTGAATGGGCCCTTCGCTTCTGTTTTCGAAATTGCAGTTTATAATCTCGTTGATTCTCGGCCTAGCAATTAGCAATTCCCACTTCTTAGCGCGAATCTTTCAAAGGGAATATAAAATTACGATAGGGATATCTTGGTTTTGCTGAGCTGTTAAGTCAAGTAATAGCGTCTACAGGTTCCTTGGATTTGGAATGGTTTTAATCAGGGCCTTGTAACTTGACTACTGTAAGGGAGAAGCCGATAATAAAAAGTGCTGGAATTAATTGAATCCCAAGAGAAGGCACAGAATTTTTGGAGTAGCTTTTGTCCTGTCAGCGGCGTGTCACAGGAATAGACAGTAAGAGACGCAGACGTAGAGGGGCCTAAAGAACTGCTTGGGATGTAGGATTTGAGGTTTTTGATGGCGGTGAGTCTGAAGATTGCTGTCTCGATCATCAGGGCCCTGCCGAAAAAATATTCGTACGAAAGTTGCAGATACTAATGAGGACTATATTTTGTTGTGTATCGTTTTGAATGAGTAGCCGTTTTAAAGAGAATTTATGAAACTGGACTTTAATTTTCATACGAACACATGGGAATATGTGGGCAGATAATAAACTTTTGTAGGCGATTTAAGGGAAAAGAAGTGTGTTCAATAATTTCGGACAGAGCAACGAGATTTTCACAGCATACAAAACAGTACGTGTAATGTATGCGTAGGTGTTAATGAACTCAATATAATGCGACAAAAGAAGGCAAACGTTTGGAAGAAGAAAGAAACATAGAAACTATTTTATCACTGATAAAAAATAAAAATACGAATTGAAAGAAGAAAGGAAATGGAAAATGTAGAGTAATTTACTGGTATTAATGCTAATCTGGATTGAACGATAAAATCTGTTGAGCGTTTAATTAGGCTCCCTTCCTGCGAAAATAGTCCGATATGAATTTAGAAATTCTGATATGTATTTTGTGTTAAAGCTGTGGGTAATGGAGAAGGGGTGGGGGGGTGTTCTGATCACTGGAATGAATGCCTTATCCAACTGATATCAAGTCCGTTCGAAGAAACTTTCCACAAAATAGCTTATGACTTATATCGAAGAAATAAGTTAGGAGGAAGAGATCTGATAAATTTAAGGAAAGGAGGGTGTGGGGTGGAGGGAGACGAGGAATGGACGAAGCAGTGAAAGTTAGAACGAACAGAGATTACAGTCGCTGTTTGAGAAGGGAATTTCAAAGAAATTGAAAACGAAGTAGGGGTTTCTCATTTTGTTTGCCAGTGCTTTTCTGCGAAATTAATTAAAGTGTCTCTGCTTTTTATGTTATCATACCGTTGGTGGAAACTACAAATTGAACCGAATAAGAGAAACGTATACGAGCTAACAGGGCGAACACACGATCAGAGTTTGAAATATTTTCACATAGATTTGGCTACTTTAAATGCATAATGATGAGCTTCATAATTTGTATTCTTTACCAAATGTTATTGGAGTGATAAAATCACGAGGATGTGAAAACCAGAAATGATTCGACCTTTATCTTTGCCACCACCTCCAGAACGAATTCAGTGCCAAATTAACTCTTTGATTTGTCATTTAAATTCACCGTATTTCGTTTTTGTTAGAACAGTTCCTCATTCATGAATTCATTACTTCTTTAATTCCTTCAGTTTTTTTCTCTTTCCGAGTTTTAGTACGCTGCTATCTGAAACGTAAACATTAAAAAGAAGTCCAATCTGCTCTGCGTTTCACGTTAAGTGAAGAACGCAGATTGAGGCTGGCTGAGGGATGAAGTGACTGGAGAAAAACTGCGTAATGAGATGCTTCATAATTTGTACTTTTCGCCAGATATTATTAAGACGATCAAATTAAAGGACTGCAAGATGGTCGGGGCATGTAGCAGTTTATGTTGGGAAGCCTGAGGGGGCGAAACCACTCTTAAGACCTTGTCGTGGATGGAAAGATAATATTAAAATGAATCTTAAAATAGGGAGTAGATGTGAACTGAATTCGTCTGGCTCAGGATAATGTCGTCTGAGGGCTGTTGTGAACACTATAATGAACTTTCCGGTTTCTGGAAAGATGGTGAATTTCTTGAGTATATGAGCAACTAACTGTTAGTTTCTCAAGAAGGTATCTGCTCTACGGAGTTTGTTGTTTATTTGTTATGTTTATTAGACTGAACGTGTTTGGAAATGTTGATTGAATTTATGAATGATTATGAATTATTTGTATCTGCCGATTTACTAAATTTACGTTGTGGAGGACTTATTTATAAGTTAAATGAGTTTAGGGACATGTTTCATTTAGAGTTTCTAATCGCAATTAGTGTGATACCAACGTTTCGCAGATGCATATTGTCTCCATCTTCAGGGTGAGTCACATCCAAGAACAGCATTGTCATCCTCACTAGGTTAGTCTCTAGTCCGATACAATATGTTTTAGTTAACTGGGGATGATCAAGTACTGAAGATTAATTTTCCAGTTCTGAGTCAAACCACTCGACAAATTACAACAGAGTGGAGGTCAGAGGTTACTCGAACAAGGACAGCGATGTGACAGAGACGTTCTATTTATTTATCTCTGCAAGAAACAATGTTACTTGCATAGGTTTTAGAAAGGAAGTCGGTATTACTTCAAAACTCAAAAGAAGTGTCTCGCAAGTTTCAGTCACAAAGAGAGTGGAGCCGACAAGACAGAAACGGAATATCGGACTTCGTTTGGTTAGTGCCTTTAGAAGTAACAGCCTGCAAGATTAAAGTCCATTCTCACTGCTAGACAGACTGTAGGTCATGGCCCCCTGCGTCACATTATGTACAACTGACTTTCTTCAAATTGCACAGCGTGTGGTAACACTTTTTGCTGGCAGTCGTGGCCTTCTACTGCATTTTCTCTGCATCCAGTTCAAAAGCGTGCTCTAAATTCTGGTACAGGTGACGACAACCGGTGAGCCCATAGAATTTTATGAAAGAAATTCCAGTATTTTGATACTTTGGCAGGCATTTAGAAATTGGAAAATTGTAATTCTGAAACCTACAACGTTTCGGAGACCCCTTGTGTCTGCTTTGTGGGGCCCATTGAATGAAGTCAGTCTTCGAAACGTAGAAGATCGGCACGGTTGGGGTCGAACCCAAGGGTCATTCAAATACTAAGCTAGAATGCTATGCACTAAATTGCTGTTGTTAGTTGCACACAGCGAATCGAATAAATGTGTAATGGGGAGTAATGTCTTTATGTCTGTTCGAGTATTACGTACCCAAGTTCTTTGACGGGTAACAAAAATAAATATGGTGCTTGGTGTCTTCACTGAAAGTTGTCGCCAAATTTAATTCTTGTCCGTTTCGATTTAATGTAACTCTTGCTATTTCTTGGTGCTCAAAACGAACTTTAAACTATTTGAACGTTTGTGTTTGTTTTTATAATTGCGGATTATCTCATTCATATCCTTATTCCCTATTTTTTTTGGGTGGGGGGAAGATATGTGAAGGGCTATATCCCTACATACGTAAAACACTAGGTGAAAGATATTTGAGATTTTCACGGCGGCGAGTATGAAGATTTCCGTCTTCTGGGTTGTTGCGCCGTGTAGTCTGGTCGATGTTTACCAACGTTTCGGAGGTCATACTGCCTCTGTTATCAGAGTATGAAGATTTCTGTCTTCTGGGTTGTTGCGCCGTGTAGTCTGGTAGTGCAGAATTTTACTGACGTTACTGCCTCCATTATCAGGGCCCTGACGGTGGAGGCAGCAAGTTCCCCAGAAACGTCGGTAAACTTCTACCAGACTACACGGCGCAACAACCCAGAAAGACAGACGTCTTCAGTAGATGAATGACTCCTATATTTTAAACACATTCGGGCAATCCGAAAGAGATTAATCTGAACATTAAAGTTTGATGCTTCACCAGGGTCAGTGCGTGTGACACTGCGCTGCAAACTAAGCCAGTAGATCGACCTTGACTGCTGAAGAATCTGGATTATTTCTTATCAGACGCTCTCATTTGAAATTCGGTTACAGATTTGTAGATTTATTGTGTAAACACATTCGAATCCGACACGTATGTAGTTAGTTAATAAGCCTACATACAACGACGTAAAATAAAAATAATTTTTATGCAGTGTCATATCTTTAGTGTGGTTAGCTTTGCAATTTACAATTTTACGAAACTGTGCTTGCCCTCCTTCTCCTCCCAATCTGCTACAAATTGTCCGAGTCGGGGCAAAATATATTCGTTGTTTATTGAAGACATTTTGTTCATCGAGGCATGACGTCGAGTCTTGGCTACATAACTGCTCTGTGCAGGAGTTAAGCGGTTATATATTTATGGTTTGGAAAAAACGTTCAGTTAATTAACAGGGTTCTATGCTGTCCGTGACAGTCTTTGTTCGCTTTGAAACATCGTGGTCGATGTGTCGGATATTTTCTGATAATGCTCGTGTAGTCCTTAAATACACACGACTGACTGGCTGACTGTGATTTACGAAACTATTGGATTGGTACAACGCTTGGTTACTGGATTTCAAATCCATTCAGTTACAGGCGTTATTCGCTATAGCAAAATCATTAACAAAATCAAAGTCAAAACTTGGAAGTTCGACTTTTCTTAATGCAGACACCTATCACTCGAAAAATACAGAGGACCATGTAAATTTGTATCTCTTTTTCAATTTACGAACATTATTTTCGCTACAACGAAGAACCAACCCTCGTCAGAGGGCTGAGTGTCCGCTTCGTAGCGAACGCGGAGGAATATAGCAACTTCTGATGTTTATTCTCTAACTACATTAACTCCCGTACAATGTGAACATTTTATTTAACACTTCATTAGTTCTTTAGTTAAATAGACAATAACTGTGATTAAAAGTTATACTGTTCTTATTTTTATGACATATAACATATGTGTTGATTTTTATTGGAATCGGGAACCAGTTACAATTTTTTACATTGAAATTAATGAGAATTTAATTTTCGATTTACGAATTTTTACGTTACGAAGTTTTTATCGAACGAATTACGAATTTAGGAGTATGACTCATTTTTCTGGTAGGTCTGTTAGGTGATGTCATTTACTTAATACTAGATGTGGCATAATGGTTGTTTGACCATTAATCAATCTTCTTGAATTATTGGCAGGTCCAGACCGGTCCTGGGGTTCACTCAATTTCCTATCGAATGTGTACTGGGGGTCTCCATTTCTAAGATAAAGCAGCCGATGTCTGAAGCTGATCACTCGATTGCATCTAGTGCTGAGATTAATATGTGGAGTTGTACCTCCATTCCCCATATGGCCTCACGGCGTGGTGCATTAAATATGAACGACCAGTTTAGCATAACTAGACCTACATACACAATTTAATCCAAATCCGTCGATTTATTTGAGGCGAAATAATTGTGTAGGTGGGCGAAATTACGTTCACTGGTTCTCTCTCAAGAGCAGTTGACGTGCCACAATCAAGATATGTCGTGCTAGACCATACTTGTGACTTTGAGAAGTCGATAATCGATAGCGAGATATTTACCAGACTTCTGAGGGTAGGCAAGAAATGGATGAGGGTGAACGAGAGAGAATACTCTGACGAGAATTATTTTGTGGGGTGGGGGGGAGATTGTGTTTAAATATGTTTCGATCACATCATATTTTAAACGGCTTTTATGATGGCTCTGTCCCTTAGATTTGTATCGAAAAATTGTTTTGGAAGTATTTATTGCTCATTCTTATAGGTTTCGTTAAGTGATTTCATTTACAGTTGCTTATTTATTTTGATTGGTTGATTATCGAAGTCAGTAACAGGCATTCTGTTTTTGCGTTATTTGGTAGTAAACTATTTTAATATTATCCTTTAGAGCACTGAGGTTCTTTCATTATTAGTCTGTTATCAGAGTAAGCTGTTAGCTATACAAGACACTAATTTCCTTCTTAAATACTGGAGTTTATTTTCCTGTTAAATATTTAAGTTGTTTAAACTAAGATGTTAAATATTGAAACTGTTTTATTACTCTGCTAAAATGAAGCTCTTTTACTTAATTCTTAAATAACGAAGCTACTTTTTGTATTACTTTGATAACTACTGAAATTCTCTTGTAGTAGTCTTATTAAAAATATGCAGACCTATTAGAATTCAGGTCGTCATGGCAGCACATTCAGATATTAACAGAATAATTAATAACTGTGTTTGTAACTTGAATTTGCCTCATTGACAATGTCCGTACACACTACAGGCCTTACAGAACACACGACAGAATCCATGTAATCGTGTGATTTTCATTTTGCTCACACAAAGCCGCCATTGTAGCCACTGCTACGCGCTGTTTGTGTATTCGACTAGAATATTTAATTCAACAAACGTTTCCTGGCGAAAAAAATGTTATTCAATTTGCGGTATTTCTGTAAATTATCGAAGCTAGAGGGGAGGGGTGAAGTTTTAATTTAAAAATCAATTTTTTGTTTACGTACGAACATTTATTGCGAATTAAAGGGACGATACAAATGTAAATTGTCCTTATGTTTGCCACAGAGCAATCAAACGCATGTGCAGTGCAGTTTTATGTAAAGGCATTCTTATAGTTTTGGTCTATTTGATATTTTAAACAAAAGTGGATTAAAGGCATACAAGTTCTATCTTGTAAGATTTGAGGTTTTCGCAGCGGTGAGTATGAAGACAGAAATCTTTAAGTTCTATCTTAATAACTTTTGAGACATGTGATATATTTTGAAGAAACACAGACGTCTTGCCGCTGGGGCGGGGGATAGTTATGGACTTTGGTACTCCAAGTTTGTACCCCCCTCAAATTTGAGTTATGATAGATTGAAAGAATGTGGAACCTTTGTAAAGGCGCCAATCTCAAATATCAACATGACGGCAACGGAAAGTCTATATTTATCTTTCTAATTGATGACAACTAATGAACTATGACAGCCCTGAAGATGTCGGCAGTATGTTTATTCGAAACGTTGGTATCCACCTACAAGTCTACACGGCGTTACCACCCAGAAGACCAACTCCGACATCTTCATCGCCGTGGCAACGTCAAATCTCATTACAGCTCGGAGTTTAAAGTTTGGCACTGAATTAGCTAGCTTGTATTCCTCCTCTTTAGGGAGTGGCATTTTATGCACACCAGATACAGAATAACTTAGCGGTTCTAAACCTTTTCGAGACGGGGGATTACATACACCCTTTCTAACAGACTCGCGGGCAGTAATTTGACAACTTTTTGCAGTTTATTACAAATGCCACTAACTTAGGCATACTGTTACAAATAAGTCCACATGTTAGAACTATAAAATACTTTTCTTTAACAGAACAGAAAATAGGGAAATGACTCGGTGGCCTGAGCTTCGTTTGTAATAAGCTCGGAAAGTGTATTCCGTGTCTGAATGCACACGTTCTTTGCAACGAGCATTTAGAGGCATTATATGCGCCATGTTTGACAGTTTCCACTTCGGCCGCCAGTTCGCAGCACCTCAGTGTCTACTTCACGACTTTTCCTTATCTGTAATTTTATATCATCGCTCTTAGGATATTCAAAAATTCGTGCAGGATAGCACAAACTCCACAAAATTTTTAATTGAAATCCGTCCACTGGTTCTCGAGTCGAATCTACTGTACAGATTGACAGACAGAGACGGACAGACATGACAGCCCATAACGCATTTTCGCTATGCACTTCGTACAAAGATCGCACGATAACGGCTTGTGCCAGTTTAAGGTGATGATATAATATAATATTGACCTAGCCTGCCTCACACATTCGTCTAAATGAGGAATCTGGGAGTTACCTCAGTGCTTCTTGTGCTCCGAGAATTTGCTTTTATTTCATCTGTTCTAGAGCCGTTATCCCGCTCTTACGCTTTGTAAATAATTGATGAAGAAAATCTCAAGGAGTTACAAGAAAATTCGAGGATTTCTGTTACCGATTTGCTTGTGTGTTTCATGCAGATTTATTTTGCGACTTTCATCAAATTCGATGTCTGTAATTCTCGTTAGTTTGAGTTGTTTGGTGGCTAGAAAGTCGACTCCAATGCATTCGTTATACCATGTCATAGAAACATCGAATTCATAAATTGAATACTAACAAAACCTGTATTTCTGGTAATGGCATTTCCTGCAATAAGTGCATGGTTCTGGACTGTTTCTTGTAAAAAGTGATAGTCTCCTAACTGGTTAAGAAATTTCAGATTTTAATGGAATTCAGATGCTCATTACAGTATTCACAAAAGTCTAACATCAAATCCTATCTCGAGTTAGTTGCTTTTTTAATATTACATTTCGGTATCCCAAGTGTTGCCTTCCCTTGGAGTTCTCTGGTTCTTCTATGCATTCTACACGTCCCGCCCATCGAATTCTCATTGGTGTGATCGCCCTAACAATATGTGATTCAATGTAAACGATGAAGTTCTTGAAGATTTCTGTCTTCTGGGTTGTTGCGCCGTGTAGTCTGGTCGATGTTAACCAACGTTTCAGAGGTCATACTGCCTCTATCATCAGGGCGATGAGTATGAAGATTTCTGTCTTCTGGGTTGTTGCG
>NW_019059762.1:248253-280279 GCF_000696155.1 Zootermopsis nevadensis
TCTCATCATCCTCTTCTCTCAGTCCATGGCATATGGCTCACGAAACGTAAAACCAAAATGCGAAGTAACAATAATGGGGGGGGGGAACCATTCCAACTTCGGTTTGTCTTGCTGTAGCGCCGAACCAACTAATTAATTCGCCATTAGCGTAATAACTGTCCGACTGACAGCAGCACGGGGTCGTCAGATCCTCTGCATACCGAGAGCCGGTCGCTTCCTGTCAACCGACGAAAATTACGCACGCAAATAACTAGTAATGAGATTCCTCGTCAGGAAAAGGGGGTTTCCCTTCTCGTCACGACGCCCTGACCGGCTCTGGGCCCACTCATCCAATGCGTAACGATGGCTCTCTCCCCAGGGCAAAGCCGCCGAAGTGTGAAATTGGCAAGTCACTTCCATCTGGAGCCGATATCAGGAAGGGACCGCTCTTTAGCACTAGTCCGCAACATGCCTTCACGGCGCTCTCTGTCTGAAGGGTATAGCGGCCAGAGCTTGAAGCCGATATCTCACCTTCATCTCGTGTCGAGATTTAGAATGAGTGGAGCTTTATCTCCATGCCCCTGTACGCGTTTATCGCTTACGCACAGCGACAGCTTCACCTGTTACCTCACGTAATTAATCTAGTCAAAGTATTTTACCAAGAAATCAGATATTTTTTTGTAAAAACCTGTAGTCCAGAATCGAAGCAGGGCATTTGAATGTTTGTTTCTTGTTTTCTTTCATAACGCTGTTTTAGCTGCGAAGGTTATGTTACGTCATCGGGGAATGGCAAGATGATTGTGAATGTTGGATGCAGAAGACTTTCGAAGAAGCCGTCGTGGCCTGTTTTAATGTACTCTGCCGGTATTTCCCTTTAGGGACAGTGATACAATTGTTGTTTGATCGCTTCTCCATCTCTCACTTTGTTTCTTTCAACCATGGAGTAAAATGTCCACCTTTTAAGTCTCATATTTCCCCCGCTAGGAGAACGTCATGTCTCACGAAACATAAGTCAAGCGGTGAAATAACATAACTGCGGGGGGGTGCGGGGGTGGAATTGGGGTCGCAACCACTGAAGCGTCGGTTTTCCCTCAATCAAAATTTGCCGGCAGCCCTGTCAAAAGTCGAACTGTGTGCGTTCCGAATACAAATCAAGAAAGTCATCAACTTACTCTGCCTTCTATATCTTACGAATCAATCAGTTCGCAAACAGAAAATAGGACACTGATGTTTTTAACCAGGTCTGTAAGTTACGTTAATTTGTCTGAAGTATGTATGAAGCCTCTCTTCACGAAGTAAACGTTCCTTTTCTCTCTTCAAAATTACAATTCGTTCACTTTAGCGTGTTTCAGATCAATGGATGGGAAGAAAAGTTTTGTTAATCTTCGCTAAATTCCTATCACCTCCGCCCCCTCCCATCCGCGCCCCCACGGTGTTCCCGTTGTAGTTTGTGTGTCTCGTTTATTGGTTAACAGGTTTCGAGTCTCTGCAACTCCTGTTGTTATACGTGACTTTCAGCATGTGAACAAACTAAATTTAAAATTTAAAATTTAAAAAGTACATTAAATGTAACCTAAAACATGCGAGTTTTGACGTTTTTACGGTAGTGGTTGTTCATTTGTCTTCCGGATTGTGACACCGTAGTCTTAGAGGTGGTATGTACTGCTTCTGTTTTCAGAACACGACCCAGAAGACCTCAAGTACCCCGTTTTTCAAATGGTCCCCAGTCATTCTTTTACATAATAGATTCTTTTGATGTAAACGGTCTGTTTCTTTGTTAGATAGCCATCTACATATCTAGTTATTTGTTAGTTAAAAGAAATAATTTGGTTAACTACAGCAGATGTTTTCTCAAACGATTTCTGATACCGAAAACAGAAAAATAAACTTTTTTGCAATTCTTTACAGTCAATCTGAAAGGTGAACGAATCCTGCAATCCCCTCAGAAGTTCACAGGTTTTATGTTGGTGGTGGAACCCTGGGTAGATGGCCCTCTGAGGGGTATGGTGGTCCCTGTGAACGACTACAACACCCGAAACGTGGGCGTTTTTAACTTGTTTGGCGACACCTCAACTAAATTCAGCGACCGATGTCCCAACGCTGTAATACAGACGTCTTCAATACCCAAGTCTGACGTTCAGGTGCTGTGGACTGCCCCTCCCAAGGGCAGTGGCTGTGTTGCATTCAGGTAATCTATTCGTTTTGTGATTACAGAGGGTACTGATCTGATGTAAAGGTTCATGTAAAGACTGTCCTGTAGGCCATTGTTGCACTGGCATCCAAGGTTACTGTTGAGAAAGTGTGTTCCAACAATATCCATACCTCATTGTTGCAGTAATGCGATCCGAGATGTGTTGTGCAAAAATGTCTTCCAACATCGGCTCCCATTGTTGGGCCAAATGCCCTGTCATTGAACTAATATAGTCCAAGAACATTGTTGTGCAACTATGGTTTAAATTGTTGTAGAACGATGACCCCTGGTCATGCGTGTTTACTGCCTCCAAGGAAAGATGTGAATGACGGAAATGGATGAGTCCAAAAGATGTTCATTGCTCACTTTTAGGTGTAAAGGACACCTATCTAGGGGTCTCTTGAACATTATTTGCACTAATGCAGTATACATACATATTTTATTAAATTCCATGGATCCATAAGATAGTCAGATGACAATAAGATGTGGAAGGGGTCATAATAATAATACAATATATATTATAAAGTATGAGCCTGGATAGCTCAGTCAGTATAGTGACTAGCTACAGGCTGGACGGCTGGGGTTCGATCCCCGATGGGGGGCAGAGTTCTTTTCTGGGGCCCACCCAGCCTCCTCTACAATGGGTCCTTTCCCGGGAGTAAAGCCGGCCTGGCCGTGATGCCGACCACTCACCCCCATCTAGTGCCGAGGTCAAGAAAGAGAGGAGCTATACCTCCACTCACCCCAAGCACCTGTACAGCACGTAACAGGACAAACTTTACTTTACATATTATAAAGTACAATTCATACTATTATATAAATTTCACATAATACAAACAAAGGGTTCACCTAAAGTAATGATGGGGATGTTCACGGTTGATCTGCCTGCATGTATGAGTCCATGTTTCACCTTTGAAACTACTCAGCCAATTTAAGTGGGATTTGGTGCTGGGAGTGTAAAATATCAGTAATAAACTCCATGGAGCAGAGTCTTTAGAAAATGATGAACACTGTTAGTAAAGAAATTTGTCGCTGTTTATGGAATCCAAGGATTCATTATCTTGTTCACAGCAGTGATGTAAAATACTGTCTGTCTTTGGAATTAATCTGTCTTCATTTATCTACAGTAACACAGTCATTACATGACGTTCTCATCAGCCTGAAAGAAAATACTGTGTCACTGATGTGTTAGAAGTATGGAAGAATTGAGTGACACAGAACCTTGCATGCACAAATGTAAATATTTACTGTTTGTGGCAGACTTTGTCAATACAAATTAATTTTTGACCAGGAGTGGACCACGGTTATAACGCCATCACCATTCTGTGAAATTTACTGCATATTAAAATAATATAAACAAATAAAACATAATGAAGTGTAAAAAGTAACGTGAAAATAAATTACTTGAGGCCTGATGATAGAAGCAGTATGGTCCTCAAAATTTTGGCAACAAACTAATTTCTGCGTGGTGTGAGCTCCCAAAAGCAGATTGAGCATACTTATCATATCTACCCACAGTTTTATTTTAGTGCACTGCAAGTGATGCTGTTGCCATCACTTGTGGTGAGGAAATCTGTCTTAGAACGAATTTCATGTCTTCAATCCCTATTATGGAAATCTTATGTAGTTATTTGTATTTGTCTTTATTCCCTGATACAGGGCAACTGTTGTGGAAAATAGTGATTTTTGGTACATGGATGATGGTCCACTGAGTCGCTTGCTTTGTGAAGCTGTTGAAGATAATGACGATAATCAACCTGAAGTTGTGAATCCTTGCTGTGCTTGTGATGAAGCCAAGTATGAGGTAACAAACATTAAACGCTTAACCAACTTTATAACACAAGTGTCTGCAGGTGGAATCAGACCTCGTTGTTGAATGGTTGGCATAATGTCACAGGATTCATGGTTTGAAACGACTTTGTGACTGTACTGAATATAATGCCAGTATAAAGACAACCAAATACCTGAAGGTATAAGTTGAATCAGTTTCCAAAAATGTCGTACGTATCAAATACGTCAAACAGTGTATAATGTCCAATGTGACTGTCTTGTACTGTTACACGCAATAAAAATAAATTTATTATTACCAAATTGGAATGTTTGCTGGAAATAGGTTTGTCCTCTCATTTAAAGCTCTTTGTACGTATACCATACTCTATTCATGATGGCTGTGGATTTAATGTAAATGTATGGTGGATAGGTACTAACAAAATTCTGGCCTGCTGTTGGCTGTCAGTTCTGCAACTTACCAAAATTACAGTGGATATGATGTAACTGTACCTTACTGCAGAAAATCAACTAGGCCTGACATCAGTAAAGGAAGTACACATATAGTGGTATAGTTTGTGTTTTAATATTATTAAGATAATAAAGGTTGGTTAGGATGATAAGTGGTTTCAAGAATTTTGCACCTTCTTTGTAGCGACCATCAGCTCAGGTTCTGTATTTGTCACACCAAATACTTTACAGGTGAAATGCACTTACATATTTTCTCTTATTGTAACTGCTTGTTCTAGAAGTGTAATGAATTAATCAGTTTATAATAATTATTGTTGTGTTATACAAGAGAAAAAAATAGTGTTGGTGAAGGAAGGTAACACATTACTTGGGAAATTAAAATAAAATTATTAAAAGATTTTATATTTGTCCTTTACCTGAAATAATCAGGCATTTCATGAGTGGACTACCTACATATTATATAGACTGCCTGAATTTCATATTTTACTTGTGATATATACACTCATTAGTCATCACCACATTTTATGGCATCAGCATGTGACTGTTGATTACATTTAGGTGACTTTTGAGGGTTTGTGGTCAAGGCACACCCATCCAAAAGATTTCCCAACAGGCGGGTTGCTGACAAGATTCAGTGATGTAATTGGAGCTTCTCATTCTGCTGATTATTGGTTCTGGGATTATGGTAGCTTTGCTTCAGAAGGTTTGCGCCAGGTAGCAGAGAGAGGCGCCACTCGTATGCTCGAAAGTGAATTAAAAGCTCAGGTGAGTTTAAAAAATAAGATTTGTATGTGTTTTGTATGTGTCTGTACTGTTTATTTTAAGGAGTTTGTGAAGGTACAATTGTCCTTGTGTTTAATTAAGCCTCACATCGTGAAAACATTCCTGTGCTTTTAATTAAGGGCATAGGAGAGGATAATATTAAAACGGTTTGTCATGAATCAGAATAGGATTCAACTGACTCAGGATGGGATCATGTTACAAGTTCATGTAAACTTGGTATTGAACCTTTGAATTTCACAAAAGGTGGGAAATGACTAGGTGAGAGATTGTCAAGTTCTTAAAAAGGACTCTTGTTTCATACAATTAGTTAGTAGGTTAATTAATAAGAATACTTTATAAGAAAATGAAAGAAATGAGCATCATTGTTAATGATAGTAATGATCAGACAGGTTCTGGAGTGAACCCAGTGTTTTGTAGATTTGGTACCTAGGATTATTTTCCTGGATGTGAAGTGGTCTGGCCATGAAAGTGATCACTCATGTCCATCTAGTGCTAACGTTTAGGATATATGGAGGTTTACCTCCATTCTTCCAATACAAATGTATAATTTGGTGCTTAGGCATAGGGGAAAATTCACTGTATTTCATTTTATTAACCAAATTTTTGAGGAGGTACATTAATGTTGATTAGTGAGATTTCAGTTTCTCATGGCAGCAAGTTTTAAGATGGCTGTATACTGGGTTGATGTGCCATATAGTCTGGTAGAAATTTACTCATCATCCTGATGATGGAGGTAGCAAGCATCTCTGTAATGTCTACAAGACTACATGGTGCAACAACTCAGAAGACAGCCATCTTAATAATTACAGTGGATTGTGCCTACAGAGATCATTTAATGGAACTGATTAAATGAAACTTCTCTTTTTCTAGAGTGAACATATACGGACAATAATAAAAGCGCGAGGTATTAGCTACCCCAACGTGACTCGCAAAACATTTGCAGTGTTCCGAGTGGACAGGAAGCACCATCTCATGTCCATCGTGTCAAAGATAGGTGAATACAACAAACCTAACATTGTCTAAATTAACAGCGATTAAAACTGGGAAATGCTCGCATTCTTCACTTAAAAATATTTTGTCTTCTGAAGTATGATTTAAAAGCCTAAAAAATGAAATTTGAAAATGACAGTTTTACATTATATTTTTCTTAAATCTAGACTGTTATTCTAAGGGAAGAACATAGACCGAAGGTGTCTGAGAACAAAATGATGAGAATGTTTGATATTTTCTTCCACATTCTAGTAATAAGAGTCTGATAAAAATTGCTTAATGCTGGTTGTACTCTTCACCAAATATTATTAGGGTGATCAGATCAAGGAAGAGGAGCTAAGTGGCCAAGTTGTATGCACAGGATAAATAAGAGATTATAAAATGCTCAAAAGAAGAGACCACCTGGGAAATATAGGTATAGATGGAAGAAAATAATTAAATATATCTTTAAAAAAATAGGTTCAAATAGTGGGCTTTTGTGACCACTGTGAATAATATGAGTTTTATAAAAACGGGTACATTTTGACCACATTAGGAACTATCAGATATTTGAGGAAGTCACCCTTAATTGGTTAGTTAGGTATTAATTCTAATTCTAATAATAGTAATAATAAAAAGGTTTTTGTATCTACAGAAAGCTATTATTAATGTAATATAACTTTATAATGTTACTAACTAAATTCTTTTATGCAGATCCATCACCAGATTGGATAGTTGGAGTGTCCCGCCTGGAACTGTGCCTGCGGAACTGCAGCTGGGTGGAACACAAAGTTCTGAATCTGTACCCTTATGATGCAGGCACAGACAGTGGAATCGCATACATTGTGAGTACATTTAACATACCTACAATATTTTTATTAAATGCATTTATTGCAGATACACATTAAGAACTAGTCAAAATTAATTTTCTGGTAATACTGCTATATGGACTTTTAGGTTGATTGCAACATTTCAGGGGAACATACTGCTTTCAGCTTCAGTGCTGAATTCCTTGACTAGTTTAGTTTCTATTATATTCTCGAGAAGGTCTCAGCTTTATGGTTACAAGAGATAGTCAAAAGAATAGTTGGAATATTTAGAACAGACAAGAAATTCTTGTACTCCAAACTAGGAAGTAAAGGTATTATTCATGCTGTAGCTAGTTGCTGTCCTAGATCTTCATTCAGATGTGGGAGAAGTTCAGTTTGATTCTGATGCTTGTTCAGTTATGAACAAAAAATTCCTTGCTCCAAATCTTTTCATATACTAACAATTAGTTATTACTTTCAGTCACCAGATATGCCTACAAAGCCACGTGAGACAATTCGAAACATCACGTCCACCTATCCAAATGACCCAAAATCTCCATTTTATGGTGAGGAGATGAAGCCTCTGGCTCGTTTGTACCTCACTCGTCAACGGCTTTATGAAAAGAGCTGTTCAGATGACACTTCTGGGGGTACTTCTGATGATGATTCTGTATTGGATGAACACACAGTATCTGGAGGTACATCATTTTCAGTATTTAGTCCTAATACTATTGTGTTCTCACCTGACTGTTAGAACGGGTAACACACAGGCATGGTTCGATGGTTGTGGCATGTCCCCCATTTGTGTTTGTGTTAATCACTTTATAACTGTGAAGCATCACAGGATGAACAATGAAATAACAACTTGCATGACAGAAGATGTCTACAGAATTTGTTTGATAGATTTGAGGCATTTATTTTTAAATATTAAATTTGATTTTACATAATTGTTTTTATACACAGAAAGACCAAGCAGTATGCTAACAGCCAATCACTAAGAAAGGGAATATCATTTATACATATTAGATAAATATGTGTAACTAAAACTATTAATATATTAATATATTAGTTTTTATTATGCCCAGAACATGGTTCATGTTAAAGTTTCTGCCATTGTTCCTGCTGCAGACATGATATGCTTCCATAACACTTTCATGCATATTTGTATTAAGAACCACACTAATTCATAACAATAATGAGATTTGTGTTCTGTCTTTGCTTTTCTCTTATACCTCTTCATTCACTGGAGACCACTATTCCTTTAAGTTATTCATATAATTTATTTTTTTTAGGCCTGAGTTAATTTGAAATTATTTGTCACATTGAATTGTGTTTTATCTTATTGTTATAACCTATAATGAAATAGCCAAGTCTACAAAACAGTTAATATTGATTTGCCCACAGACTGTGAAGTGAACGAATGGGGTCCATGGAGTGCGTGCTCTGTTTCATGTGGTAAGGGTGTAAAGTATAAACAGAGATCTTACATGGACACTACTAAGGCCCAGATAAGATCCTGTAATATAAAATTAACAGCTAAGTATCCCTGTCATGGTGCACATGAGACATGTAGGTATGTATGCAGATTTTACTTGCCCAGTTGTATGTGATGCAGTGTATGGTACATTGACTATATTTAAAAGATTATACATCACAGATTGAATGCCTTATTTTTGATTTATTTAACATAAATTTTTCAACTATGTTAACATGTTATGATTTGTGAATGATGAATCTAAAGGAATATGAAAGGAAGAAGTCATTTTCTGTTTTAACATGTTCACTTCCACTTGACACACACATACATCATGCAGCTCCTAGTATGAGTGCCAGTGATGCACATGTGTGATTTCAGTCTCAGTAGCTTTGCCTGCGTGGACTGTTTCGCACTGTGGTTAGTTTCTTCTTGGTACATTACTAATCAGATTGGATTAAAGTTATATGTGAGCAAATTTGATTCTACCTCATAACTCTCATAAGTCTAGAAATAATGACAGATAAAACTGATAATTCTTATAACTCAGCTCCAGGTCTTTCATAACCAAGACTAATGTGCTGCTGAAGCTTACAAGCCTGATGCAATTTTTGATTTATTAGGAAACATTTTGGGTGGTACTAATACAAATAAATTCAGCAGTTCTAGTGTCACAGAAAGCAAAAGTGAATTTGAAATTGAAAGTACTGTTCTACAAGAAGTGTATTGTTTATACACTGGGAAAGACAACTGTATTATGATTTCAGACTTTCTGTTATTTGGCATCTGTTGTCTTTTTACTCTACTATAAAAATGAAACCCAAGTCACTCAATGTAAGAAATCACTTGCTGATCAAGTGCAAAGCAAATGGAAAAGGGAACACTTTGTGGAAATTCTTCAAAGTACAATATGTAAATGGAGGAAGAAAATATTCTGTTTAGACTAATATTGTACCCTGTATCCAGGAAACACTTGATTTGTATGGAACAAATTTTTGGATTATTTCAACATGAAGACAATGTTTTTCACTGTGGCTAAATTTTTCGATGAAATTTGAAGGTACTTTGTTTTTGTAACACAACACATAATACAACTTCATTAATGAATGAGAACTTTAGTTGTACTGAATTTCTTGTTTTTTAAAAGTGTAAAGTAATTTTGTATTTGTATGTAATTATGTGGTGTTCTAAACCCTTATAAATTGATGATGTACGTGCACATCAACAGGCATGGGATGTGAGCTGACATTTGTCTATGACTTTGACACACTTGTGCTTCCTGTGATATTTTGAAGGTTTCTTTGAAGAAAATTACAGTCTGGTACATTACATCGCACGTAAACCTCTAAAGATACATCACCTCCTTTGGTCAGTCATGGCAACAGGGAATGTATTAACCCTATGCCAACATTTGTCTGAAGGACTACCACTGAAAAGTTGGAGTGCTGTGGAGAAATTACAGTACTTGTGTGTTATATTTCAGTTTCCGGGCTGATGATGCACTGACAGATGCACCACTGGACTCCATTTGTATTCCGACAGAATGGAATTCATGGTCAAGCTGTTCAGTCACCTGTGGAAGAGGTGTGCGCACGAGATCTCGTAAATATGAGCAGCGTGAAGCGTACAAACGCTGCTCTTCACATCCTAAATCACCACGTCTTGAACAGAATGTTGTATGTTATGGAGTGGAGGGAGAGACATGTGGAGATTTTGCAGAGACTAGTAAGGTTAGTAATGATATAATTTGGTATATTATCTGGCATATCTTCAAAATGGAAGAAAATGTTTAAGATAGTTTGTATTTACAGTGGAGTATAAATATTTTTTGAATATATAATTTTATATTTTGGATGTGTCATTTGCCTTGTTGCTGATTTATTGCAGACACTATTCTGTTTTGAGGCATTCTTTTTGTAAGTGTGCATTGGGATGGAAGATTCAGATATTTCTCTCACTGTGTCTCGCTGACAATGCACAATTTCACTTCAATTCTGTGTTGCCAAGAATACTCACAATGGAAGCAAGTGTAATAATAGACTAATTATTCAACATTTCTTAATGGCAAATATATCAGTGCATTAATACATCATGTATGAATTACAGGTAATATTAATACTAATTCATACAGAAAATACAGGGAATGAGATAGAGCATTGTTTAATTAGAGATGAAACAGTGTGTTTTTAAATTTATAAAAACTATTCAGATGAACTAGTTGATTCAGTAAATCTAAATTATAACAATTACTGAAAATTTTTCAGTAATTGTTGTAATGTAATATTATTTAATATATATTATATGATAATTTTTACCAATTAAAAATTAAAAAAAATATGTTATGATAAAAATATAATTATATCATATAGGGGTCACTGTACTTTTTGGCTGGTGAAATTTTCAAGCATAAGGCTTAGAGTGAGTTACTTGTGTGATAGTATAATAATGTTCCATCATCTACCAGTAGGAAGTGTAATCTCTGCAAAGAAAATTGGACCTGATTTATACTTCTGTAGTAGGTGGTTATAATTTTTTAAGGAAGTTTTTAAAGCAATAAATGTTTGGTTATAATAATCACAAATGAATATAGCTAGTGCACTGGGAATGAAAACACAGTAGGCCACTGTTACTTTTATCATCATCTGTTGATGTTTTACCTATATGGGCTGCCCTTTAAAAAAGCATTTTTCATTCTCTTTCATTGTTTTGTTCTTCTTGTATATATGTATGTCTTTTCCTATTCTCTTCTGTTCATTTTCCTTTACTTGGCATTTCTACGTTGTCCATCTCCCAAGTAGCTATTTATACAGCATCATCATTTTTTAAACTGTCAGAGGAATCCTGCCATTGTCCATGCATAACAAATGTCCATATAACTTTATCCTTAATTTTACAAAATTGTTTGTAGAATTTATACTTTCAGATCTTGTCTAATGTGCTGGTTTATTTAGTACCAGTTAAATTGAAATTAATGGCAGTGTATACATAAGTTTGAATTTGGACTCCTGTTTTGTTATGCAAATCACTTGACCATGCTATTGATAGTTTTAAGTATAGTTGAAATGTTTTTTATTGTAGACAGAAAAGCCAAATTGCCCATTAACAGAGTGGTCTGTATGGAGCCCCTGCAGTGCTACTTGTGGCAAGGGGAAACGTATACGAACACGCTTGCGAGTTGTATACAACGAGGAAACAAGGACGATGTATGAATACATGGAAGAAGGTCATAATGGCCCTCTCAGTATGAAGGACTGTGCAGATGTACAAATTAAAGATGAGGTTGAATGTGATGGGGAGTTTCCCTCCTGTGAGATTACACCATCAATGGCAAGGGGTGAGTGATCAAACTCCTCACATATAGTAGGATTTGAGGTTCTCATGGTGGTGAATACAAAGATAGTTGTCTTCTGCTTGCATATATCTCAGCATTCTTTGTTAAAATGTTTATTTGATTGAATCTGATTCAGTGCATTATAATCATGCCCCTTAATGGTACTGCATGAGATAATCATCAGGTAATTAAAACATGAAGAGAAGTTGTGCAAAAGGCCATTTGTGCCATTTTATAGCATGATAGCTTTTGTAGTTGGACAGTGTTAGTCCCACATCCTACACCCAAGCTCATATGCTACTCCTTGTCAGCTGTTGCTGCTTTTAGCATAGTCATAGGTACCATCCATACCTGATATTTGGAAGTGATTTAGACATGTTTGTTTGCAGAGATATGCCAGATGGCAAAAGATGAGGGTTTGTGCACTGGAAATAACAGTCGCTGGTACTTTGACTCGCAGGCGGAAGCCTGCCTGCAGTTCTCATACTCGGGATGCCGTGGTAACAGGAACAGATTTGAAAGTCAGGAGGAATGTGAGAGAATATGCCAACAATACAAAGGTATATGCAGGAATGGGGCTGTAAGTGACATGACTGTGACACATAAATGAGTCCTTCTGTTTGATGTTTGGTGATATGGTAATGCCTCATCTAGGCTAAGTTATATTGACTGTCAATTATCATAGCAGTAACAGTTAAAGACTTGAAACCCAGCGTTGTGTGGTTGAATCGTTCTCTGTCCTGAAAGCAAAGCAAAGCTGCCTCTTATACACACCATGGATGCACTTTATGTGACAGGAGGTTAAACTACTACTTGCTTGTGACCTTCATATTAGAGGGTGGTGAGTGGTCAGCTTCACACCCTGGCCACACTTTATCTGTGGCGATGGGACTATCAGTACCCATTGGATAGGAGGCTGGATGGGTGCCAAATCTGGTCTGGATGCAGAGGCTAGAAGAGATGTTCTTTGCTTCTGCTGGGGATTGAACCCCAGTCATTTAATCTGTTGTCAGATCCTACACTGACTGAGATACCTTGGATCAAATCAGATAGTACCTTGAATAACCCTTTGTCAAATGCCCCCAAATCCATACCTACTCTACTCATCATTCATCTTCCAATTGTACATCATACTGTATAACATGCATCTGAAACAGAATCCTTGCTTAATTAAAGACACAATCTTTATATGTACAAATTAGGAAATTGTCTTTCTGAATCTGTAAAAAAGAATGTTTGGCCATTAGTAAGTGACTTCAGCATGGAATGTTTATATTTATGAGTTGTTGCAATGCATTTGTATCATCTGTGCATGCTTACACCTCAAGAGGAACTGAAGGCAAACAGAACAGCCCGCTTGCATCATTATGGTGTCTCCTTGTCTGGAGTAATATCATATCGTCTTCATGGACATGGAAGACTGGATCAGAAGTGTGGTACTAAATTCATTATATGCATATTTAAAGTTTTTGTATATATTGTTTCAAAGTTATTTTCTGCATTCGTATTTGTATTAAACAAATAAAAGTTTGACACATAAAAATTCAGTTATGAGTTTACAATCAAATGAGCATCAAGACCACTACAGGTGCAAAAATACCAAGGAACACATTTTGAAAAGGGCAGACATGTATGTGCTTATATGTAATGTAAGAAAACATTACTAAACATGAATGGAAATTTATACTGCATTAGAGTACACAACCGCCACACACATATGCACATGTGTACATACAAGATTTTACAGAAATATCTTGTGAGGCTTGGATCCAGCATATTGTTTCTTATTTGTCTTTTATGTTTTTACAAGATTTCAGTACTTAAAATGGGGCTCAGAAACTTAGTTCACTCTCCAAGTCTCCTCATGTCTCTACACATAACAGACACCTGTATGCACAGCTTTGGAAACACTAGGAATTTTTCTGCTGATTGATTGGTGCTGGGTTTATTTTTCATATCAAAAGTGCAGTCTTAGAGAACTGTGGTTGTAATTGGCCTAGTCAACTATCGACTTCCATGTTACTCTGCATTGTGAACTTGTAATATTTATTTATGCCATAGGATCTCAGCACACCTGTAACAGAACATGAACATGTTTCAGTGGAATGACTGGTCATTACTGTTTCAGAAGGGGAAGAAGAGGATATAGCCATAATAACTACTGAATCTCCTGCATTGCATGCTGAAAACTTCCTGTTTGGTCCCAACATGAGCTCTCATACTCAACTTGTAGATGCTGAAACTGATGTGACAGTTATAAATTGTGTTGTCGCCCGCTGGTCCCCATGGTCTGCTTGCAGTGTCACCTGTGGCCGAGGAGTCAAGACCAAGACTAGGACAATCAAGGTAACTGTTTTGTCCCTCCATAAGTTTGCACTGTTTATAATTTTTTTCATTATTTCAATCTATTTGATTTACTGCTGTCATTCCAATAGATTTTAACTTCTCCACATTTTTCAATAATCATTATCATTATGATTATTTCTGCATTCTGATGTTAATAGAGTTTCTGTGATTTTATTTATGGTTTTTGTTTTTGTTGAATAAATTTATGTTATCAGCACAGACCAGAAGCTGATGTGTCTCTTTCAATTCCAGTTCCTCCTGGTTTTCTTGGATCTTCATAATGGCATAATCTAAACTAAAGTTGAAAAGCAATGGCAAAAATTTATCTTCTTGCTTCAGACTATTCTGAATAGGCATCAAACAGATGTTTACATACACAGATTTTAGTACAGTATTCATTTAAACAAATTTTAATCAGCTTAAATAATTCCATAGGAATATTAAATTAAATCAGAATATAAACTTGTATATTTCTATCCTAACCAAATCATAGGCTTTCTTGACATCTATAAATGGTATGTACTGTCCCACTGTACTACCATTTCTTCTTTCATATCTGACAAATGGAAAATATCTTATCAGTAGCTAATTGATTTTGACAATATCCTCAAATCCACAATGATGGTTCCTAATATTTTTGTGTATGTATGGAGTTTACCTTCACAGAAGAATGTTTAATAACAGTTTGTATGTAGTTGATAAATGCGATATTTTTCATTACTTGTTACAGTTATAAATAGGTGCAATAATAGATTCTTTCCACTGCTCTGGCAATTCTTCTTATTCCATATAGAATTAATGTGTTTAGTTTGTGGATCTCTGAACTGACTAAAGCATTATACCTTCCTATTGCTTGTGTGTTCCAGGTTCAAGCAAAAAATGGTGGGAAGCCATGTCCAAAGAAATTGAAGCGGAAGAAGAAATGCAAACGGAATTGTGGTGTGTATTAATAACTCAGTATATTAACTATGTATTTATTTTAATTTGGTCCGGTGGAGGGCTTTGGTTAGTTCGGTGATGAACCTCTGGGTTCCGTAAACCATCTAGTTAGTTAATTAGTTCAATTTAATGGGTGAAATCATAAGTACTATTAACCCTATTGCTGTGATATTTGACTGAAGTTGAACAAACAACCATTACCATATGTGACATTTGACATACTCTACATTAAAAAATGGTTTTCTCCTTTTGCTGTGTTATTTGACTTAATTTACTGAGCTATGAAAATTATTTTTTATTGGTCTGCATAGTGCTGCCACCTAGTTTTAAACATTTGAAGTTTTATGAAGAGGATACATTACATTAGGAAAAATGTAAATTTTTATATTTTTACCTTAAAATTGCATTATTTCAGGAAAGTGGCACAAAATGGTTAAATGAATGCTGAAACTCGTTTAAATGCTAGGAAGGAGGCTGGTCTAGAAATAAATGAAAAATCAAGCATATGTTCATGTCTCATCACCAGAGTGCAGGAAAATCCATAATATAAGAAATGTTTGTAAATTCTTTGAAAACATGACAAAGTTAAAGTTTTTGAGAATGGCAGTAATTACTTGTGATTCATGATAAAATTAAGAACAGATAAATTTGGGAAATACTTCCTGTCATTCAGTTCTGAATATTTTATCTTTTCATTTCCTGTCTAAGAAACTGAAGATTTGATTATGTAATGTCAGTTTTATATCTTGTTTTATGTAGGTGTGAAACCTAATCTCTCACTTGGATTCTGAACTGACTAATCAATCTCTCACCTCATGGAAACATCAGATTTGATTTATATAATTAGTATAAAAGCAGAATGTCCTCGTAGAAATATAATACTTGAACTGCAAACTGCATGCATATGTCAAATGACAGGGTGGGTGGGAAGTAAGTAGGCATTGAGAAATGGTTATAACCTCTACATTTCCAATGCAAAGATAATGAAAATAATTTTTACACACCACCGATGCGCGAATTATGAAATCCTATTTCGTGACGTATATGTACACATTATTTTCATTAGGATTGCATTAATATTACAAAACCTATAGCGATTATTTAATGCCTACTTACTTCCCACCCACCCTGTATATTCATTTTATATCCATAGAAACTGATTCTGACTGCCACACTGCGAGCTGCAGATTCATCCACTATGGAGTTACAATTGTAACTACTTCAGTGTGACACACTCAACACATACATCTTAGATTTAATTGAAACATTAGTATAAGAAAATTATCTGTAGCATATCCTAACAGTGGACTTCAGATTTTTAAACTTTATTAAATAAATTGAAAATGTATGAAGAAATATTGCTTTTACAGATTTGGAAAGTCTAATTGATGAGAATCCTACATGGGGAGATGCTAACCCAGTTCAAAGAGGTACTATATATGTGCATACCTGTATGTTGAAGCCTGTCATGTCATGTATTTAGCAATGTTGCTAACAGAACTGTCAAAAATAATTTTTCATATTATCCATTCTAATATGGTTACTCGTCTTCCCTGCATTGTGTGCCTGTGACTCACACTCATATTTTTGTTTTTGTGTGTGATATATTATAAACTCTAAAACGTGAACACTTATTCACTTTCAAGTAAACTCCAGTCTGTAACTTTCAATTTTGCAGGCTTTATACTTCTTTTTCTAGCAACAGACTTAAGATCATTGCCCTTTTTAACAGTAAAAGGAATGCATATGTATGATGTATGTTTTTAAACATTGTTCTTTGTGGCATAGATGTACAAATCAGATTCTATCTGCATGCATTTACTCAAACATTTACACATTTTGAACTCTCATTTGAGACTATGTTCCATTTTTTTTACAGACAGGCTTATCATATTGTCATATGATGTTTCTGTCATATGCTAATAACCTTTGAACCAATTCATGGTTTATGAATATCATGCCACTATAGGCCACCCTACCGTTGTAGCTCTTAATTTCCTATCACTGATAATACCAATATGGTGGCTGTGCAAACTTCTGAGATGAGTGTAACAGAAGTGCCAGTTAATGTATGTTTCATGTGGTACAAATGTTTTAAAAATAAATATTTCTAATGGAGTTAACTTTTTTGCATACTATATATTTTGATTTTGGTTTGATTATGAAATTTTGTGTAGAGATAGAAAATAACTTGATAATTTGTTCATATGTTAGTAATAAAACACTGCATTAGAGTGAAGTTTGTAGATTATATATGGCATATTTCATATAATCTGATTTTGTGCCAGTGGAAATTGTGCTCAAGAAAGGGATGCTAAATTATGTAATTATTAATTTATAGTTATTCCCAACTTCACTGTACAAAATGAAGCACTTGAAGGGAAGTATTAGTTATACTTCCCAGAAGTTCTTGTTTGAGTTGCATATGTCAGCAGTAATTTAAACTGGATATTATGTGAGCCCTTTGAACCTGTCATGTTTCTTACAGGTTACTGCACAGCTGGTAGTAATTTCATGTGATAATGATATTACAATATATTTTTAAAATTTTCCTGCAGTTCAGCCTATTGACTGTGTTCTGTCCGAATGGTCTTCTTGGTCTCTGTGTTCCCACACATGCGGGATGAATGCCATGCGGCAGAGAACAAGGAGTGTGGCTACTTCCAGTAGTGGTGGTGGATTACCATGTGGGTCACGTCTGGAGGTCATACCATGTGAACTGCTTCCTTGTAATGACTAATCATTACAGGTAAGTGTTGTCACAATACATTATTAATGATTAATTCATAGAATAGAACACCAAATACTGTTTTGTAGTATTAGTAACAATTACTGGAAATGAAGATGAATGGAAAAAGACCCAGGGGCAGACCATGAACATGATGGATAGAATAAGTGAAGAAATATGTAAAGAAGACTGGAGGAACATAGATGACATGTAAGAATGGACAAATTGAGACAGTTTGAGACTCCTGTGCAAAAGTCGACCCAGAAATATGGATACAATGTAAGGAAGAAGATGGTGAAGAGGAAGTATCAGTGACAATAGTTGTCAAGTGGTTAGAACTCCTGCACTTTATTTGGGGGGGCTTCAGTTCCAAGTTTAGTTCTCAGCCTAGAATCAAACTATCTTGTCTGGTATTTTGTGTGATTGATTTTCCTCAGTCTTTCCAGTGAATACTGAATAATACTTAAAACAGATCATGAGCATACCCAACCATATCCATTCCATTTCATTATGCACAGTCAGTACTGTATACTCACAAATTATGTTGAGATAAAAAAAGTGTCATGAAATGAATTAAATTTAAAGAGTAGTGGCACAACAAGTTTGGAAAGTAATGCTTCTGAATTCTGGGATTTTCTGTATTTTGTGTCCTTATATCCAAAGTTTTTTTTGTGGGTAAAACAGTTGACTTAATTGTTGATATTGATAATATTGGTAGTGAAAATGATGAAAAACTCAACTGAGGTGTCATCTGTAAGTGTCTATCAGATGGAGAATCATGGAGCATACTTTAAGTAAGACCTGCCTGCAATTTAAATAAATAAAATCAGCAATTTAAGATTTACAGATTTCAGTTACTTTCAAATTTTGAGACACCAAATACTGAATTAATGGACCCATTACTGTAGTAGTGGTAGTAGACACGATGGTAATAATAATAATAATGGTTGCTTATTTTGTTTTTATGATGTTGTATGAACTGTTGAGGTTATATAGTGCTGAAAAAAAGGGTAGCATCAGTAGGGGTGTGGGAGGTAGTGTTTGTGCCCTAATATTCACCTGGTAAGAATGAGGAAAACTACAGGAAAACATACTTAGGGTAGCTGATGTAGTGGCTACAGTTTGAACTGATATATATATCATATGAAAAGCAGGAGTTTATTAACCACAACAGTGTGACAGTATGTTTAAAGTTATATTGTCCTAGATATAGAGTTACATATTTACAGAGGAACTAAGAATTTCCTAATCTTCGTAAGAATTCCTAATTGTAATATATTTTTCTTCCAGAGAAAAGATCTGTTCTACAAACTCAACATCCATTCATCTACAATTTTTATGTTTTCTTGTACAATGAAGTTTGTAGATGGCCATGTACAGACTGATAATAATTAAGTCATATCATATCAACGGTGATCTTTCAGAGTTTCAATTTTCTTGTGATTAGTATAAGTATATAAGAATAATAACTTTATTATTTACAAAACTATTCTATAAGTTTAATTATTAACAGTCTAATGTAGATAATTTCTGTAAATAATGTACCATTTGTTAGGTAATTATGTCATTTGAATGTTTTTTTATTTTTCTGTATCCTTCCAGTTGCCATATAATTTATTCTTTGTACTCAAATTTCTCATCCTGCTTCATTTAATATTTTTAACCTTATTCTTAAGTAAATGTATTTTAACCCTTTCACTTCTCCACTTATAAGGAACTAACAAGGTTCTCACATTTAGGGTTCTTTCCTTGCAAAATATTGCATATGTTGCTCGAGTAAGTTTGTGAGATTCTATAAATTTTAGAGGGAAAAATTTACTATATTTTCAGACCACTGTTTTTTTAATATTGTGCTGAATTTAAATATTCACACATGAGCACTGTGTTTTACAAAAGGATATGTTCCTTGAAAGCAATTTTTAAATTAATATTTAGTAAAGGTAATAAAATTTTACATTAGTTTAAAGGAAATAAGTACAGGAGAGAGCCCAAGTTAAAATATATGAGTAGAAAGGGAAGGTAGATAACTGTATGTAGTGTGCATATATGTATTTATTTATTTATTGTCATAAATGGTAACTGATGATCACTTTGGCCACATGGTATAAGATATGTATGGTTTTAGACTGCTCAATCTACTGAGAATGTATGTTTGAATCTTATTTGAGGTATGGACATATGTACATCTGTATAGGCAGAGGCCATGTGATTGACCAAGTGCCATCCAAAAAAAATCCTTCTGAATATGCAAAGATTCATAGTTTCAGAATTAATTTTGAATTGGAATGGGCCAAATGGCCTAGCCCATGAAAGCTGAAGAGTGTATAACAAATAATTAATTTTAAATCAACAGTTATAATTAAAAAAAATTAACTGTATAAAGGAAAAGTGAATATTGAATCATGGAGGGCAAGATTTATAGATAAGACTTATAAAAATGGCTAACAGTACACAATGAGCAACACGGCACAATGCTGCCAACTTGCTGCAAGAAAAGGGGGAGGGATGATGGACAGGACTGAAAACATATATGTATGATCCTGCGTGTTTTCACTGCAGTGAAAGTCTATCATGCATCAAAGACAATTAATATTGATATATTAAATATGTTAGTGCAAATATTTGTCAGTTGAACCTTTGTCAAATGAGGAGTTATTGTAGTATAATAAGTGGGAAGAACGAACAGTCAGAAAAACATATTTGGGGGGTTGGTATGGCAGATCGGTATTGGTTGTATTAACCCAGAATTTAGGGGCTGGCATTGAAAGGGTTATATATACCTAAAAATATAAATGAAAATTGGTACATATTTCATATGTAGACAATAATGTTGTTGTATTATATAAAACGTGCTTGTGACAGTGATGACTATAAACTTGTCAAAATAGAATGCATAATAACCTAAATACTATAAAGGTATAGATGTGTCTGTCACACACTTCACTAAGACCATAATTTTCATACTACTTACATAATATTCAAACCAATCCTTTATGTTCCTATACTTTCTTTTCACGATTAGATAATATGTAATTAGTTTTGCACAGAAATCTCTATTATTCAGGCTATTGGAAGGGAGAGGAGGCACAGATAATAAGGAATATAGATAATTTAAAATTACTACCATTAGTGTCATAATTAGTTTACACTTTTAATGTGGCACAGTATCATGGGACAGGTTAATTTTACACTTCCCATGTAACATGATGCTATAGGTCACAGAATGTAGATTCTTGAAGAAACACATTATGGGGACATTGGGAAGGGGATAAAAGTATTGTTCACAAACACCTGTGTGTGTGGGATAATGTGTGTAGTCTGAAGGAAAGTGGTATTTTGAGATACTGTTCTGATTCTCCTGAATTGCCTGAGTAAAAACAACAAAAAGCTACAATCAGAGTAGCCTGTCTTCCAGCTATAATTCAAACCAGGGTTTCTAAAGTACTTTGCAGAAGTGTTAACCATGGTGAAACAATATTTTGTAAGAAGGATTTATGATTTACCCTCTTAACAACCAGTCCTGAATATTCCTCTTGTCAATTAAGCAGGACGGTGTAGTGGCAACATTTCATCTTAGTATTCAGGCTGTTCCCCAGTCTAATGTTGGCTAGGTTTCTGGGCATACGGATAATGTGTAAGTTAAATGATTAAAACAAATTTTTCTCACAGAAGAATGGGAACTGGTTACTGCAGTATGAATCATGTAACTCTCCTGTACGTTTTAAAGCACCACAGTTTGCAGTTGCACCACTGTTTGGTTCATTTGGTCCCCATGGAGCATAACCTGTAGAATTCAAAGAATCACCTGCAAAGAAACATGAGAATTTATTTTAAATCATGGTAACTAGTTTTAGCATGTGATGAGATTTGTGTCCTTCATATTTCATTTGTAGGTTATCAATATGTGTACTGTCTGTTTACCATCCAAATATCCTTACTGTTTGATGTTAAGTACAGTGATATCTTAATTTTGCTGTTCACCAGAACTTCTAATATTTTTTTTTTTTTTTTGATGCTGTTTGAAAAATCATTTATCTCTATTCACCCCATAAGAAGTAATATATATTTTTTCAGTTATGTGTTTTAGATGGAGTCTGCTCTGTGTCAGATTAATATGAGAACTGTTCTTACCCAATACAGTGACAAATACTGCTTCCTTATCAAAATCATTAATTCCAATATGAAGGAAGTCTCCTTTCACTCCACTTGCATCCCATATCTTTTTCAGTTCTGTGAATTCCTTGGGTGAATTCAATATCAGGAGGTGGCCATTTTCTGCTGTACATGTTATTACAGCCTTGTACCAAGTGACAGGAACATCATGGAATCTGTAGTAGCCCAAGTCAGGCAACAACTTGTACTGCACATGTATATGTCGTGGAGGTACTGGAAAACATTAGATACATGTGAGTAATATACAGACATGTCTATGGTAGTGAATTTTTTGTGTGTGGGAAGTACAGTTTGGTTATACTGATATGTCAGACTATTGTGGTTTTCTCAGTCACTGTTAGTGGGACTAGTTATAAGCTTAGCAAAGTTACAGTAACTGTATTACTCCTTTAGATATAACAATCTGCCTAATACCAAGATTCCTAATTAGATGTCACTTCAAATGAGATCAGTCTGCTCCACATTTTCACAATCCATTTGCCAAAGACTCATTTTAATAATGATGCTGATGTTATTCTGTGTTTTGGCACCATGTAAACTTGCTGGTACATGCTAACATTTTGGAGTAAAATGCTCTATCTTCAGCCCTGAAGATGCAGACAGTATGTTTCTCTAAAATGTTTTCATCTACCAATGAGTATACATGGCGCCAAAATTTAAAATAACATCATCCTCACTGTCATGAAAACCTCAAATGCCACATTTAAATATTACCCTCTAATATCCTCAATGTTTCTTATGACTTCATTCCAAGACATCTCACGTTATTCTCCCATCTGCATAAGCAGTGAATAATTATTTGTTGAGTGGCATTTTCAAGAGCTGACAGCAGAGTTTGCTGTATTTGCACTTACATTAACAAATATAAAGTTATGCAGAACAGAAGTGGTTGGTATTTCTTGATGAGATATTTCATGGAAAGAGTTAAACTCAAATATCAGTTTCATGGCATACATAAAGTTATGGATTTGACATCCCTCAGCCCTGGAATACCTGCTATTGTTGCCACTAGGTGTACAGACTCCTCCTCATCGCACTTTTCTACTGAGTGGTCCACATCCAGTTCCCATGGACCTTCTTCATGTTGATACGCCCCATGATTCAGTGATACCTAATTCCAACAGAAGGTCTATGGATTTTAATTAGAAACAGAGTGTCATCTACTAACTTTCTCAAAGCTTATTAGCAACTTTGTCAAGTAATTAATTTGTATCATTTTTGGAAACCTAGTTGTATGAATCTCACACAATAGGCACCCTTCTGTTTTATATGAAGACAGAACTAGAGACAACATAGGCAAAGTGGTCATACAACATGGATTTAATTATGTGTGTGAATATAAATATGAACAATCATTTGTCAAATGTGAAAAATCTCATTATGTGTGGTCTATCAAACATTTTGCAACAGGACACAAAAAAAATACTACTGCTGTTTTACAAGCTAAAGATGGTCTGGCTTTTGTGTGGCATATGTATTTAAAAAAAAACAAAAACAACGTGGTTTGTTTTGTTCAACATGTGCGTGTAAATGTTCAGCTCAACAGTCACCTCATGATTTCTTCCTCCTGCATCTTTAACCTCCTCTTAATCTCACAGACAGCATGTAACCCACAGTGTAAGTCTCACATTTTTTACCATTTAAACTTGTGTTGTTTTGTAAGATTGAGTTTCTCACAGTGGAAAGTATAAAGATGGTTCATCCTGATGATGGAGGCAGCAAGCACCTCAAACGTTGATAAACGTCTGCCCTACTACACGAAGCTACAACCCAGAAGATGGCCATCTTCTTGTGTCCTGTTTTTCCACATTTAAATGTTTTTAATATTGCCCTAGGACAGCATTATGGAATGAAAACATAAATATAACAGTGACAATGAAACAAAGGAAAGTCATAAGGTTATGACATAAGATGAGAAAATGATTCTGGAAAGGTTGCGTGGTGGTATGAGTGCAGCAGCAGTTGGCCCAATATTCTGTTGCTATTTTATTTTAAAGCCTAACTTTTCATTGATACTTTAGATTTAAATATCTTAACAACATTAAGTTTATCCAACATGGATTCGCTGAATATGCCACTTGTGAGGATTGCATCCCCTACATTGGATGAGGGTTTACTCTGCTATCATTTTATGGACTCCACAGAATAAATGCACATTCCTTTTACCTGAAGAAGGAGACAGAACCACCCTCGAAAACATTATGTAACTTTTGATCCAGGCAATGAACAACACTTGAATAAAAATCCGCAAGGAAGAAAGATACTGACGGACCTTGTAAATCTTCAACTGAAGCTGCACCAGCCTTACACACTGCTCTTGGAATATGTAAAACACAGAAGGAAAATGAAGAGTAAAGAGCAAACAAAATAAGAAGAGGAAACAGGAGGAGAAAGTATGAAGTTCAAAGGAGAGGTAAAGGTGGTAACTGAAGGTTGAGTAGATGGAGAACAAAGACAATGAAGAATGGAAGGGTAGTACAAGAAGAAGGATGAGCAGAAAAACAAGATACAGGGTTAGGAGCATAAAGCAGGATAAAAAGAATGAAAAGAGGAATCTTCCTCATTTTTGGGCCAGGTGTTGACCAAGATACTTGTGATTTTTAATGGAAACAGAATTATCTGTCATGCATAAAACTGAAAACCTCTCTGACCTGAGCTACCCAGTGTCCAGTATTGTTTCGCTGGCTTTTGATGACTAACTTTACAGTTTCATGTTGGTAGGAAGAACATTGCTGTCCTGTTGCTATGTTGATCCACCACAACACAGACCATATCAACATAAACTGAGACATCTGGAATAAAGGTAGCAGCTTCATGAAAATAGCAAATTAAAGCCATTTATTGTATGAGAAAACACACATCATAACTAAGTAATATATATGTGTGGCTATTACCAAACAGCAATGTATCCACAGACACAGTTAAACGCATTTATCACTTAACATGTGACAGTTGCATTTGAAGGACGGAGGCATAAAACATTCTTCCCAAATTTTAATATATTATATGAGAACTGTAATGATTCATCTTTACATATGTTACTCACCCTAATTGAAAAGTAGGCTGAATCTGGAACAATGAGCTCACAGCAACTCACAAATGTGTTTAATTTACTGTGCCTTATATAGAGTGCCAGTAGGCCAATTAACAGTTTTTAAGCCTCCAGAAACATGTGCAGATGTTCGGGTACTGTAGAATGATCCTCCCGCTAGAGATACCAGACTTTCAGCAATAAAACCACTATGCAGTGATGGCTCTCAAATGTTGTAGGTATATGTTTAAGTCCTTGTGGTTTTATTATTGCTGACAGTCTGGGGCTTCTAGCGAGAGGATCACTACAATGGTTATGTGGCAAGAAATGGAACTATTCATTCAATAGAATATATTGCTTTGTGACTTTGTATTTCTGTTTTATTAACCAGAGATTTCAATGTTCTTGGCATGCTGATCAACCACTGGCTTTCATCACAATAAACATAAATGTGTAGGACACAGGCGCGCTGAGCATTAATCTGCTAACATTGTCACAATTTTTAATTGTGCGAAGCAAGTAAGCTTATTTAAACTTTTTGATTGGAAATGATCCCAAGAGCACGTAGTTAAGCTATGCATATTCTGTTGTGAGACACTCTGTATAGGATATGCTTTTGTTTTCATTCTACGAACAAGCTAGTGACAGGCGAAACGCACAGTTGTGTCCCGGGTACTTAGCACGCATTTTCCAAAAGCCTTCTTTGACGTTTTGATAATGCTGTTGGTATTCATCTCTACTTATCGCAGATAAAATCTGTTTCACAACTGATCGCTCCCTTTCTCTGTACACATACACATACTTATATATATATATTCTTCTTCTATGGCTCTCCGGTCAGTATTCGGTCCATGGCCTCAATTCTCCTCTGTCCGAGGCTTTGATTGAGGTTTCGAAACATCTTCCTTTTTACGGTGCAAGGTTGTTAGCCTTGCGACCAACCCCCCAACCTGGAGGGCCAGGGTACCTGTCTTAGTCTGACCTCTCCCCGTAGGGAGGCCCTACCAGTAGCTCTTGGGGTCACTGAGGTACTCAAGCCCCACCACCACGACAAAGTGCAGGTACCATTAAGTGGGCATAAATTATTTTATCTTGCATTTCATAAAATATATGCCAACTGCAGTGAAAGGTGTTCGAAATTGATGTGGGATAATCTTAATACGATTATGTTTTATGCGATAAATACATTTTTGTGAGGACATATGCGAAGTCCAATTTTAGCTTTGCATTTTTAGACCACTTATGATGTAGACCCGAAAACCAAATTTCATAAATTGTTATAGAAGGTGAAAGACGTAGACGGACAGACACAATTGCAAATTATGTAGTGTCAGCCATTGTCTATCCTTTAATTTTTGTTGGGAGAGTGAAGGATGTCATTTGCTCCCTCGCTTCCAAAATTTTGCGAGAATGCTGTAAGAAACTGGAGGGATTAAGCCTACGTTTGTTTATTGAATATCACTGTTATCGTTGAGGCATAAGAATTCGTAATTCTGTCTTCAAGGTCAAACTTTTAACACAGGCCGGTAATTTCAATTCTGTTCAATTACTCCGTGACGTAAACACATCTCAATTGCTACTACTGGAACTTAGTGTAAACGTTAAGGAATTGGAATGAATTAAAGTGTCTTGCAAGTGAAGTGCTTTTTATCTTGATAGGCTAGACCAGCGTTTATCAACTTATGGTACGAGTACCACTGGTGGTACGAGAGCTAAGTAAGAAATTCAAAAGATAATATTAACATTAATAACGTTTCCCTGAACGCATTTGTTTAGTGATACATTTAATGTGTTAAATTAGAATTAGTGGTACGCCAGCAAAAAAGAGTGAGAACCCCTAGCTAGACTATACAGTGTGTCCACAAAGTCCCTTCGGGGTTTTGAAAAATTGTGGCGCGCAAACAAATTGAGCTAGCCACATGCGGTTTGCGGCAGATTACAGTGAAACTCTGGAAGTTTTTTGCTGACCTCAGTAGACCTTGATGTGGACTTCTTGAAAAAAATCATGTTCACAGACAAGGCAACATTTCATGTCTCGGGTAAAGTTCACAGGCATAATGTGCGCATATGGGGCACTGAAAACCCACATGTTGTTAGGGAGCACATACGCGATAGTCCGAAAGTCAACGTGTGGTGTAATGCATGACCAGGTTATTGGACCCTTCTTTTTTCAAGAGCAGACGATCAACATGATCACCTTCCTGGACATGCTGGAACTGTACGCAGTGCCACAAATTGAGCACTTACAGCCACACATCATTCTGCAACAAGATGGTGCTCCACCTCATTGGGGTCTGCAGGTACGCGCGTACCTAGACAGGACATTTCCAGGAAGATGGATCGGCAGAGACGGTCCAATGCCTTGGCCTCCACGTTCACCAGACATAACACCACTGAATTGTTTCCTGTGGGGTTATGTCAAGAGCAATGTGTTCCGAACACCAGTTAACGGACTTGATGACCTGAAGACCCGCATCAGGAATGCGATCTCGGCTATTCCAGCGGACATGCTCCACAGAACATGGCAAGAGCTCGAATATCGTCTGGACGTTTTCCGTGCTACCAAGGGAGCCCACTTCGAGGTCTATTGAGGTCAGTAAAAAACTTCCAGAGTTTCACTGTAATCTGCCGCAAAACACATGTGGCTAGCTCAATTTTTTAGAGCGCCACAATTTTTCAAAAACCCGAAGGGACTTTGTGGACACACTGTACTTTCTTATAACTGACGTGTGCAACACAAATAAATTATAGGCCAAATTTTTTTTTATTAAACAAAGGACTTCTAATAGCTTTGGAAGTATATAGGCCTAATAATACTTCAGTAGTGTCACAACGGCAGAAGATTGTTAGTGGCTTATTTGGCATAAAAGATAAAAATATTTTGGAGTGGGAAAATGTGAAGGGCTGGCAAAATTATACTGAAAGTCGACAACGAGAAAGTCCTAAACTCGAGGCCTATATGATTTGTGACGATACCAAACACACTATAAAATGTTTTTCAATTCAGAAATATACCGACTGGACAAAGCTTTAGTTTGATACAATCGATGCAAACTTCGTCAGTTCATGTGTTATGGAACTTCCAAACGGCGAGGACAAATACAGATGATCCTTGCATGAAGAAGTAACAGGGAAACGAATTTTCGCTTTACGACTCTCATAGCGAATTGTCCCCTCATAACGAATTGCTTAGAATGTGGTCTCACTGCACGAGTATTCACGCGAACTAAAATGACCGGATCTTGGAAAGACAGTTTGAGTCAGACAGGGTACTTCAAAGAAAGGGTCCGGTGGAGATCGTATCTGACAAGGGTTGGGTGTGGAGAATTTTGAACAAAGTTCAATTTTTTTTAACGTTATCAAAAAATAAAAAAATGCTGGAAATTGTCCAAAAACGCACAAAACTAAAAAATTGTAAACGTTTAACTTCAATTTTTTTAATATTTCGAAAATTTCTGGTTTTGTGAGCTGTTTAGACAACTTCCAGCGGTTTTTTGATTTTTCGAAAAAAATTAAAAAAATTGAAATTCTTTTTCAAAATTTTCCCTACCCCATCCTCACCAGAACATTTGTTTGCAGAACCCGGTCAAAGCCAGTGTCGCTCTCTGTCTCACCTAGTGTCTTCCTAACGCGGTCTCTGCCGGGCACGGTCTCTGCCTCACCCGACCACTGCCAGGCACCGTCTCTGTCTCGCATGGTCTCAGCGTCTCTCTTTCTCTGCCGGACTGTCTTTTCAACACCCGATCTCTGCTGCAAATGGTGTTTGCAGAGACGGCACGTTTGAGACAGGTACATAAAGAGACTGGATCCTGGAGAGAGAGCCTGTAAGAGACCGGTTACGTCAAAGGGAGGGTGCGGCGGTGATCGTATCTGACAGTGGTCGGGTGGAGAAAATTTTGAAAAAAGTTCAAGTTTTCAAAGTTTTCAAAAAATCAAAAAATGCTGGAAATTGTCCAAAAAGCGCACAAAATTAAAAATGAGAAATTGCAAATCCAAATAATTTTTCAAATATTTCTAAAAAATTTTGGTTTGTGCGCATTTTAGACATTTTCCAGCATATCTTGATTTTTCAAAAAATTTAAAAGCAAGCAGTGACATAGTGAACCAAAGAAAATGGCAAGCAAGGACCGGGTGAGGCACACACCGTGTCTCAGCTGAGACTCTGAAGTAGACTTTGACAGAGACCGGGATGGGTTAGGTCAGATTTAGAAAAATACCTTGCAATTTTTCAAAATTTTCGAAAAATCAAAAAAATGCTGCAAATTGTGTGAAAAGCGCACAAAACCAAACGTTTTCGAAAAATTCGATATAAATTTATAAGATGAAATTTTTCAAATTTCTTTAGTTTTCTGCGCTTCTTTGACGATTCCCTACAATTTTTGATTTTTCGAAAATTTTGGAAAAAATTGAAATTGTTTCGAAATTTTCAAAAATTTAAAAAAAATGAAAACGGTTGCAAATGCCATGAAGAGCGAAGATAACTATAAATTTTCGAAATACATTTTGAACTCAGAATTTTTTTTTAGTTTTGTGCGCTTTTTGGACATTTTCCTGCATTTTTTGAAATTGTGAAAAAATTTGTTAATTTTTTTCAATATTCTCCCCACACGATCCCTGCCACAACCGGTCTCTGCGCACTCTACCGGGATCGGTCTCAGCACGAACCGTCCTCTGCATCCCCTTATTTATGCCAGGCCGTCTGTACAAAGTCCTGTTTTGACAGACCTGCTGAGGCACAGACCGATCCAAGCAGACATGTGAGACAGAGACACAGGCAAGCAAAGACCGAATGAGGCAGAAACAGCGTCAAGCAGAAGCCGGGTGAAGCACACAACGTACCAAGCACAGGCACGTGAGGCACAGACCGTGTAACGCAGAGACCGGGTGAAATAGAGACGGAGTCAAGCAGAGACGGTGAATCACACCGTGTAAAGCTGACACCGGGTGAGGCACACATCGTGTCCAGCTGAGACTGTGTGAAGTAGACATTGACAGAGACCGGGTCCGGCAGAAACTAGTTCTGATAGGGATGGTTTACGTCAGATTTAGAAAAAATATCTCGCAAGTCCCAAGTCGCGAAAAGTCCCAAGTCCGAAATCGCGAAAAGTTGCAAGCCCCAAGTCGCGAAAAGTCGCAAGACCCAAGTAGCGAAAAGTCGCAAGTCCCAAGTCGCGAAAAGTGGCATGTCCCAAGTCTCGAAACGTCGCAAGTCCGAAGTCGCGAAAAGTCATAAGTCCCAAGTCTGGAAAAGTCGCAAGTCCCAAGTCAGAGCCGTGACATACAGAGACCGGTCCGAGTAGAGAACGAGACATGATCAGACCGCATTCGTCAGAGACACAGTACATCAGAAACAGTCTGACAGACACCGGTTCTGCAAGGCATAAGGTGGGGGAATTTTGAAAAATTTCAAAATTTTAAAGAAATCAAAATTGCTGGAAATTCTCCAAAGGCGCACAAAACCAAAAAATTTGAAAAATTTCACATTAAAATTAACCTTCAAAATTTTCAAAATTTTTTGGTTTTGTGCGCTTTTCAGAAGGTTTCCAGCATTTTTTGATTTTTCGAAAATTTTGAAAAAAATTCTAAAATCTCCCCATGAGATGCCTGCCAAACTCGGTGAATGCCTCTATCTGTCTCTGCCGGACTCGGCTTCTATCCCACCCGTTTGCTGCCTTCCTCAGTGTGTGCACCAACGGGCAAGTCCAAAGTCGCGAAAAGTCACAAGACCCAAGTCTCGAAAAGTCGCAAGCCCAAGTCGCGAAAAGTCGCAAGTCACAAGTCAGCCGTGACATACACAGACCGGTCCGAGAAGAGAACGAGCCATGCTAAGACCGCATTCGTCAGAGACACAGTACATCAGAAACAATCTGAGAGAGACCGGTTCTGCAAGGCATCAGGTGGGGGAAATTTTGTAAATTTCAAAATTTTCAAAAAAATAAAAAAATCATGGAAGTTTTCCAAAAATCGCACAAAACCAAAAAAATCGAAAAATTTCGCATTCAAATTTTTTTAAATTTTCAAAAATTTTCGATTTGTGCGATTATCAGATAATTTCTAGCATTTTTTGATTTTCGAAAATGTTTCTAAAATCTCAAAATGAGAAGCTTCCAAACTCGGTAAATGTCTATCAGTCTCTGCCGGACTCGGGATCTATCTCACCCGTTTGCTGTTTCCTCTGTGTGTGCACCAACCGGAAAGTTTCAAGTCGCGAAAAGACGCAAGACCCAATAACCGAAAAGTCACAATTCCGAAGTCGCGAAAAGAAGCAAGTAACAAGTCGCAAGCCCCCAGTCCCGAAAAGTCGCCTTACCCAAGTCTTGAGAAGTCGCATGACCCAAGTCGTGAGAAGTCACATGTCCTGAGTCTTGAGAAGTCGCATGTTCCAAGTTATGAGTAGACATAAGACCAAAGTCTTGAGAAGTCGCATGTCCCAAGTCATGAGTAGTCCCATGTACCAAGTATTGAGAAGTCGCATGTTCCAAGTTTTGAGAAGACGCATGTCCCAAGTCGTGAGAACACATATGTCCCAGGTCTTGAGAAGTTGAATGTCCCAAGTCGTGAGAAGTCGCATATCCCAAGTCTTCAGAAGTCGCATGTTCCAACTCTTGAGAAGTCGCATGTCCCAAGTAATGAGAAGACGTAACTCCCAAGTCGTGAGAAATCGCATATCCAAAGTCGTGAGAGGTCACATGTCCCAAATCTTGGAAAGTCGCATGTCTGAAGTCGTGAGAAGTCAGTTGTCACAAGTCTTGAGAAGTCACTTGTCCCAGTCTTGAGAAGTCATATGTACCAAATCTTGTGAATTCACGTATCAAAAGTCTTGAGAAGTCACTTGTCCCAAGTCTTGAGAAGTTCTTGTCCCAAGTCTTGAGAAGTTCTTGTCCCAAGCCTTGAGAAGTCACAGGTCCCAAGTCTTGAGAAGTCACTCGTCCGAAGTTTTGAGAAGTTACGCGTCCCAAGTCTTGAGAAGTCAATTGTCCCAAGTCTTGAGAAGTCTCATGACCCAATTCTTGAGACGTTACTTGTCCCAAGTCT
>NW_019059763.1:0-68718 GCF_000696155.1 Zootermopsis nevadensis
GACGCAAGAATAGGCAGACAGACGCACAACGCACAATTTTGTCCCACTGCGACTAATTCTGCGCATGTGAGTTGAACGGCAAGACAACTGCAAGGTACAGACTAGTTTTTTAGACGTGGCCGCTGTGACAATGATACTCCGTGGGTTGCTACGAGTTCGGAAACAGAGGTAAAGTAATCTAATCAGGAGTGTGTGTGGGTTAGTGTAACCTCTTAACTAATCCACTGCAACAAACATTTAAATTCCCATTACCCTTCCCCGTACTTTGCCTTCACACGCTTATCAGTGGCCACATCTAAAAAAACTGAACTGTACATGGGTTTCCTGTGGAGTTGATATAAACGGTTAAGTCCTTGTTTCACAGAGCCCCAAAGTTCATCAACGTGTTCACAAAAACCCACCGAACGTCACATTGAATCCTTTCCATTCATGCTTTGTATTTCAAAGGATGACTGTAATTCTCGGTCATAATATTGAGTAAAGTGACAGAATTTTCTTGTTTTCTTCTATATTTACGATCAAATAATCGGGCACTTTCTTAAAACATAAATCGACCTCTTCTTTCTACATCCTTATTCATCACTTCGATTAATTTTCCCATTTAACTCACGTAACTCATATAGTTGTGAAAGCGTCGTTAAATATACGTATAAAATATAAAGTGTGCTCTGTTAACGAAATACCAAGTTACTTGGTATTAATTCGAAGTAAATGTCAAAGTACAATAGGATTAGGGAGTTCAAGTAAACATTTCAGAAATTTTCAAGTGCTACATTAAATGCAGATGAGTGATCAGCTTTCGACTCCGGCCATTTTATCCCCACATACATTTTAGGACACGTAAACCATAACCTAATTTGGACGCACTGGTAAACAAAAATCACTGCCTTGTCTCACCTGAGACTGAACCCCACTTATATAGCTCATAGTCAGTGACCTTACTGCTGTAGTTAAAACATATTTGAAATAGCCTATATTAAAATTTGTTCACAAATAGGCCTACAAATGTTTGAAGATTATATCAGTAATTTTACCACGTTGAAAACAAAGATAAATAAATTCTAAATGTAGAAGACAGAGATGGATCTCAGCTCAGTATTCTTTCTGGAGAGTAAAAATTCTCAACAATTTTTCTATCATCAGAGCACAACAATTGCTTTATCACGTTTATTTTTTAGCTTTATTAAACGTTTAAACAAGGAATTAAACTTGATACATATAGAAATTAGCTTTGAAACTGGATATAACTTCTTTGTTTTTGCCAACCCTTTACTTTGCTAATCTAGATGGCAGCATATGCAATTATGTATGTCTCGGGTAACCTAGAGGCACCAGTGTTTGTTTATTTTGTACTCACCAACAAAATAAATACTAAGTGATGTGTTATTTTTTACAGAGTCAAACAAAAACCAGTTATTGTACAATAAATACAAGTATATACAAAAAAGTTTTTGTTATTATTTATGAACTTTTATTGTACATTACATTGTACAAAGACTATTTTATCCTCATCTATGTAGTTTATAATACCCTTAGAATAATTATTAATATTTGTTGTTGTGAATTATATATTATGTTTTATTATATTTGTTGCATCTAGATTTGGGGGGAACTTGTTAGCCATAAACCATTTACTCATATGAAAAAGAGAACTGTGTTTGAAATTGTACAGACATCGACAGAATTTTACTACAAATTATTATTACACTTGAGTCATCAGTGAATATATGGGCCCTGATAAGGTATTTATTGTTTGTTAAAGGTTAGTTATATTTTAAGAAAAACAAAATGTCCTATATTTAATCTTTGGGGAACTTACATCAGGCTAATACAAATTTGACTAAGTCTGTAATAAATTATATTAAGTTCAGTAAAATAAAGAAAGAACACAGATTGAGGATGTTTGAAAATAGTTTGCATGCGAGAATATATGGACCTGAGAGGGATGAAGAGAGAGGATTGAGAAGGTCGCATAATGAGGAGCTCTGTAATATGAATTCTTCACCAATTTTTGTTGGGATGATAAAATCATAAAGGATAAAATGGTAAAGCATGTAGCACATACAGGAGAAATGCATACATACTTTATTTCAGTCAGAATCTTTGAAGGGAAGTGTCTACTTAAAATATCTAGGCATAAATGGGAAAATATTAATGAAATTTTTATGAAATGAGATGCGAGAGTGTGGGCTGGTCTCAGTTCTCTGGTTAGGGGACAGGGATGAACACTAGTGAAAAGCATCATGAACCTTCAGACTCCATAAAAGGTCAATTTCTTGATGGAGTGAATATTGACTGCTCCAGGATGACTCTGCATCTTACCGATATAAAATAAAATCATTTTTCAAAATAATACATTTTTATTGGGTCGAGAGCTGCATATCCAGTACTTCTTTCAGTTATGGTAAGACAAAACTCATTATAAAAACAGACTTATTCTTAACTAGTTTTACTGGTGACATCCTGAGATACTACATCTTATATATTGTATTACAAATACAAAATTGAAGGCTTTGGTTTTCTGTGAATAATTTATATGGAAATGTAGTTTATAGAGCCAGGACTTGACTTTCTTTGGAATCAAACACATTAATTTTGTAATAATATTTAGAATTTCCTATTCATTTGTAAGGGCTGTTCTGTAGTTTTTTAGTAAAATTTAAATAAGTTAACACATTTAGTTGAGGAAACAAGCATGCGCCATCAAAACTTAATTCCTCTTGTGTACCTGTAAAATATGTAAATTATGAAACCGATTGGTAAATTTTGTTTTAGAATTAGTTAGCCTGAGACCTGCACGCTGGAAGCAAATCTACTTAGAAGGCTGTGGGATGTTAAGAGTAATCCGCAGTGGCGCTGTGGTCATTTGGTGTTGTAGGTCTCTACATCGGGTGTGAGAAAAATTTCCATGTAACCTGCACATGTGATGTTTTGCATTGGAGAGTTGAATAGGTTATGTACGGATTGCTAATTCTGTGTTATATTTAACCGGTATCGGAAATCCCGAATTCATCTTGCCTGTTTTTTCGTTCTACACCTTTGGAAAATTGTTTGCTAATTCTCTGTTATATTTAACCGGTATCGTATATCCCGAATTCATATGCCTGTTTTTTCGTTCTACACCTATTGGAAAACTGTTTACTTTTATATACATAAATGATGTTTTATTTGTTATGACACAGTAATATTTGATGCATTAAAGAAGAAAACATTGCAACCTGTTATGTTGTGCACATAGAAGTGTTTTTTACCTTCTTTCCTTTTCTGTTGACTTTAAATAATATAATTGGTATTTATTATCTGTACATACTGGTACGAGGCTTATATTTCTAACCAGTGTACATCTGTCAAATAACTAAGAATTTAGTATCTTGTAGATCAGTCATTCTGTTGCTATGCCCCTGGGGCATGATATCATACAAAACATTAACACAAAATAAGTATCGTACTGAATGTCGAGTGGTAAACACTCCTACTTCATATTTTGGTCGTTGAGGACTCAAATGTTGACCCAGAGATCGGATATTCTTAATGAGGTTTTTGTGGTTTTCCTCCGTGCCTCAAGATAAGTGTTGGGATGGTACCTTAAAGAGGCCACAACTACATCCTCTCATTCATTACTGCATAGTCTGAGATACTGAAAGTATTATTAAATAAACTACAAATTATTAATAGATATGGCCTACATGTTATGAGTTTCTGTGACTCCCCACCTTTCCATCTAATACATATTAGGATACTTCCCAGGACATATAACAGTGCACCATGTATATTACCAAATTACATTTTAAGCATTTCTTTTGTGTATATGTAAATAATGCAGACTACTTTATGATATGTTTCCACTTCATCTGACAGTCAAGCCCTCCCTTCTGTCTTTTGGTCTTCCTCCCATCTGTGTGACATCTTTCCAAACTTGCTGTTCCCATCTTGATTTTAGTCTTTCATATCATTTCCATGTTCAAAATAATTCTTGAAATGTGTCTATTCCACCTCATTCTCTTATTGTATAGTTTATCTTCCAAGGTATTTAACTTTAGTAAAAGCTGTTCCATTATATGCCATGGTGGTGTTGATGGAAAGGTGCGGTATAGCACCTACTCGTTCTTGACCATAGGACTAGATGGGGAAAGTGCTCAGCGTCACTCCCCAGCCACACTGCCATTGGTGAAAGGACCCCAGTACCCACTGGTGGGTCACAGAGACTAGAATAAAAGTCCTTTGTCCCTGCTAAGAATTGAACCCCAGTTGTCCAGTCTGTAGTCAGGCACACTACTGACTGAGGTACCCCAGCTTAAGTTAAGGATTCTCAATAATTTGTTCCTCCTTCCTAAAGCTAGGCCCCATGTCCTGTGTTGTAGGAAGGCAGACAATGTTCAAGTATGGGAAAGTTTGTCAGAGCAGTACTCAGTGGGGACCAAGTTTGTGTCATCTACAAGGTAGCTTAGAAGGTCTGGCTGTGAAAGAGAATGGCTGGTGGGGTTACAGTGGCATTATATCAGGGTGAGCCTACTACTTTCAAGAAATGTGATAAAATGCAGAAGCCCTAGCAGTACAGTGCTGATAGTGAACAAATCTTTTATACCCCTACAGTTTAAATTCATGATACTTTCCTTGTGATCACTTAGGGAACTTAGAATTTTTTATAATGTTATACAACAGTTGCATTAAGAGGAGCACAGAAAAATTATGCAACATTGATTTGAAACTTTTTGGTGGTGTATATAATGGAGATTTCTATCTGTGTGTAATATTACGATAATACAGTAGTAATGCAATGAAACGTTTTTGATTATTATACTTTCTAGTTTTTGTTGAAGAAAATCCATTATTACGTATTTCATTTGCAATTAATTTCATGGTCAACCTCTTTCTGTCTCTCGCCCTGTGGCATGTTAACGCACTATGCCAACGCTTTTAGGTGTCTCCCCAAACAGCTTTGTCCATTTAGTTTGCAACGGAGAATTTGGAAAGGAGTTTTAAGTAAGGTATTCGAAAGATATTGTTTTTCTGGTTAGCTCTGTGATTTTCTTTAAATGTTATATATATATATGAAAAGTGGCGTACAGAAAAACCAAGAAGTCACAGATTATATACACGGATATTGCGATTATTCATATTCACACGTAGTTCACAATTTAAGTATGTGTGACCTATATATCTTTTCACGTTCCAATTCCGTAGTATCATCATTTGGATTGTGATTAATGTCATTGCGTTGCATTTTGACATTATCTTATGCTTCAGGTACCATTAGTGTAATACTTTAAGTCTCTTTATTACAATAAGACGACCATATTGACATTCTTGATCTGCATGAAGCAACCTTCGAGATGACGGCAAGAAGCAGAAGAAGAAGCTGCTGTAGTGATTTTTATCTTAGAGGAATAATTTTGTACCAAAGAATACATACTTAATTTTAATCTTTTAATAAATTAACTTTACGTTAGAATGAAAATATATGGAAGATTTGCATTTAGTTGTTTAGAGATCACGGGCAATAATCAAAGTTAAAATTGCATAATTTAAAATAATTTCCACATTTGAATGGGAAGAAGGGTTATGACAGGTTAAGCATTCTCCAAGACAAGGAAAAGCGCTTATAAAAAAGTTAGTATTGAAAGTACGAAGTGGAAGCAATGGCAGCTTCTAACCTAATCACGTCCCTGACACAGATAATGCATTCTTGCTTAAGTTATAAAATGCCAGTAACAGTTTACATCTGTTAAGGTAACATCAAAGTTGGAATGCCAGCTTTTCTAACCACCACCACTCAAAGGAACCATGTTCCTGAAGGTTTTTCTTCACGAGGTTTAATACTTTTGCACAATATAGGATTTGGGCATCTCGCACCTCATGGGAACCATAGATATTTCATAGAGAGTATCCACTAATATATTTCCTTTTACCTTTAGAACAATGAAGAGCCTTTTTTGACTAGCTGCTTGACATACTATTTCTTAAACTTGATGGCAGGCTTTTATCATTATACAATATTAATAATGATTTTCCTTTAAATGACTAGTGAAGAGTCAAATTAACAAGTTTTCTTCTTCTTTATAGGTGCATGTAATTGATGAACATAGATTACTGCAATAATAAAATGAACAGCAACAATGACTTTTCTGTTTGTCTGCCTGTGTATTATTTGAGTCTCATTCCAAACAAAATGGCAAACACTATGGAAGTAAGTAATAGTGGAGGTTTATACCACCTTTCTAATGTGTAGAACATGAGTGAAATTATAACTTCAAAGAAAGAGCAAGATATTATTTTCCTACATATTCCTATAACTCCAGTTTTTATCAGTCTTAGAGAATTTATATGCTTGTTTTGGCTTATGCACATAAGATTTTTCTGATGTGTCAGTTTATGAACAATTTTATCTAGAGGATGGCTATCTACTGGGTCATAGTGCCATATAGTCTGGTAGAAGTTTACCACCATTTTAGAGGTCATTGCTGCTTGTCCATTTATTGCCCTGATGATGGAGGCAGCAACATCTGAAACTTTGCTGAACTTCAACAAGACTACATGGCATTGCAACCCAGAAGACAGCCTTCTTTATACTCACTGCTGTAAGAACCTCAAATCCTGCTGACAATTTTATTTGAAATGTCTTTAGAACTGCCAAGGTATACAACATTTTATTGGCTTGTGTTTTTTTTGTTAAGTGGGTTAATTAATTGAAGCAGATAATCTGTATAATATATTAAATAGTATTATACTTACATTAATTTTCCAAGTGGTTTAGGCAAATGAAATTAAGTTGTGATTTGTGTATATGGTAGCCATATGAGTGTTATTTGTACATGTTTATGCAGTAAGAACATAGAACAAGATGATGTTTATGCATACCACAAGGTGAATGTTTGTAAATATTATTAGGTTATTAAACAATGAAGTAAACTAACCTAATTATCATTTTTATCATCTAATAAATTTTAATGGTGTATGTTGTGATGGGGTGGATGTTCATACTTTAACATTCAGGTTACCCCAGAATAATGTTAACTTATTGCACACATTTCTCTTTTAAATAAATATAGGAACACAGCTAAAAAAATTGCATTACTATTTTGTTACCACAGTATGACACTACTACAATTTTTGTTTGTTATTGTATTTTTTATGTTCATACGTTATAAATAGACCATACAAATGTGGTAAAATTATTCTGAGACATTAAGCCATTATATTCACATTAGTGATTATTTGTGATCATCTGTAAAAATCAAATCAAACTTTAACATAACCTAAAATTTGGTGTGTAATTCTCTGTACACTAGATTTAATGATTACAGTGTCTTTATCTTATTGTATTAAGCAGTGGCATTCAGGCATAATGTACCGATGTCATCACCTACATTACTATGGTTGCATTGAGTACAGCCTATAAGATTATATGTCATCATTATTATAGAATGTCACTGCAGAATTACACAAAAAAAAATTCTTTCCAGGCTCTTGTACTTAAGGATGAAGGATTGTATCGGTATATTGATGAAGGAAGTCATCAAACAAGTAATTTTTCTTCAAGGAACATTGGTGGAAGAGACATAAATAATGTTAAAATAATTAGCCATAGCAATGAAAATGGTAATATTGAAGAAGTTGAAGTTGATGTGGATGTTGATATTAGTAGTGACACTTCAAGAGGTGATCTGATAGATGATACTTCAACCCACTCAACCAACATCTTAGAAAGCAACATTGAAGAATTTATAAAACATCATCCCCCTTCTAGCAAGGGCAAAGGACAGTATTACTGCCGAATTTGTTTCAGGAGGTTTACGCAACAGGTAAACCTAGTGACACATGAACGAATTCATACAGGTGAGCGTCCATTCCGATGTAAAATGTGTCTTAAGGCATTTACCCAGCAGTCAAACTTGTGGAAACATGTGCGTACACATACGGGTGAACGTCCTTTTCAGTGTACCCTGTGCTCAAAAGCATTTGCTCAACAAGCTAATCTTTCAAAGCATCAGCGTATACACACAGGAGAGCGACCATACAGCTGCAATTATTGCCCCAAGGCATTTTCACAACGAGCCAATTTGCTTAAACATGAACGTACACACACAGGTGAGAGACCATTTTGCTGTCGGTTCTGCTGTAAAGCATTTGCTCAGCAGAGTAATTTGGATAAGCATGAGCGTGTGCATACGGGCATTAAACCGTATTCCTGTAAGCAGTGTTTAAAAAAGTTTACCCAGCAGAGCAACTTGACAAAGCATGAAGCCATTCATTCTAAAGAGAAACCATTTTCTTGCAGAAATTGTCAAAAATCTTATACTCAGAAAAGTAATCTTCAAAAACATGAAAAGAAATGTCAGAAAACAATATAGGGAACTCTGAAAACATGTACCATTAAGATAGTACTTGCTGAAATTCGTCATTCCGTGAATCCCCATATTCAGAACTCGGTAATTTGTGAACGTCTGTTGAAAGTTTCCCTTGTTAAAAATTACTTTCTCTGCAATTATTTTTATTCTGAAATAAACTATGCATGCTATTAAACTATCTAACTAGATGGCTTACCGAACCTGAAGGTTCATCACCGAATTAACCAAAGCCCTCCGCCGGACCCTGTCCTGGGCCAACAAAATCCAGTCTCCTTCAATTCCTATCTCCCATAGATCCCGCCTGACATTATCCTCCCATCTACATCTAGGTCTCCCCAGTGGTCTCTTCCCCTTAGGCTTCCCAACCAGTACCCGGTGCACACCTCTTGTCCCATCCATGCGTGCTACATGCCCCACCCATCTTATTCTTCTCGACTTAATCACCCTGACAATACTGGGGGAGGAGTACAGATTTTAAAGTTCGTCATTATGCAGTTTTTTCCATGGCCCATCATCTTCTCTCCTAGGCCCAAATAATCTCCTCAACACCCTATTCTCAAACACCTGCAATCTATGTTCCTCCCTCAGAGTGAGAGACCATGTTTTGCACCCATACAAAACAACAGGCAAGATTATTGTTTTGTATGTTTTAATCTTTAGGTTATGCATGTTATTAAACACCACAAAAATTCAACTTTTGGATAGCTCAATCAGAAAAGTGACTAACTATAAGCTGAATAATTGGGGTTCAATCCCCGATGGAGGTAAGGGATTTTTCCTCTCGCCCGTGTTCAGACCGGCTCGGGCCCACCCGGCCGCCCATCAAGTGGGTACTGGGGTCCTTTCCCGGGGATAAAGCGCATCCAGGGCATGATACCCCCAATCTAGTGCTGAGGTCAAGAATGAGTAGGAGGACTGCTTTATTTTACTTAAGCATTCAGAATTGAATGCCATTTGATGTGGCTCATCACTGAAAGCCAGTTACATGTTGAACTTCAGCCGGGAAAACCAAACGACAACATTTTTGTTTATAATATTATGAAGTAACTACCACCCAGCCTCCTATCCAGTGGGTACTGGGGGTCCTTTTCGGGGGATGAAGCACAGTCGGGGCGACTCTGACCACTCACCCGTATCTAGTGCCGAGGTTAAGGATGAGTAGGAGCTATGGCATATTGTGGGACAGCTTTATTTTGCTTTTTACCATAAATTGATATATTTTCAACAATATCCCAGTGAAAATGTAATACAGGTAAATGCATATTGTATATAATGTTACAATGTATTTATAGTGTGAATTATGTGAATGTAATATTATGTATTGTGTAACTGTCATGTAATACACAGTTGTGCAGTGATAATGAAAAATAAATTTTGCACAACTCAAATGGAAATGTCATTCACTTCAAAATATTAGCTTAAGTAGAGGAATAGGTTGTTTAATAAATATAACATTGAAGACCATTTAACTCTTAAGTGGAGGCAGCCATTAAATTGTGTTATCACTGTCATTCTTGCCCTTATGAACATTGCAATGAACCTTTGGATTCTATAAAATATGGAGAATTTCGTGACTAGCTGAGAATACTATCAGCTCCTCAAGAAGGACACATGATCAGCTGAATGTATTGTATAGCTTGCCTGTATTTCAAGAGGATTATTTAGTTTATTATTTTACCAACAACAGTAGTAGTACTTTCACAATGGCAGAATTTGAGGAATAAAAAGATGGAAGAATATTAATTTGGTTGCAACTATGGTGAAAGCAAATTCAACTGCAATACAGATATTTATGGAACAAGTTGATTAAAGATGGCTGTTTTCAGGGTTGCTGCACTGTGTAGTCTGGTAGAAGTTTACAGACGTTTTAGAGGTCTTTGCTGCCTCCATCATCAGATCGATGAGAAAATTCGGGAAACTTCAACCAGATTACATGGCACAACAACCCAGAAGACAGCTATCTTCAGACCCACCACCGTGAAAACCTAAAATCCTACGTAAACTTGATTAAATTCATACTAGAATCTGGTTACAGCTGTACCTCTTGTGTACGCGACGTTCACAACTTTTATGCTTAAAATAGATTATATGAATTCATCTGTGAAAAATTGTTTAGGAATCATTGCTGTACGGTAATTCTTGTAGTGTGTGTGTGTGATAGCATATAGAACCTCAACCTTTTGTGTGATTAAGGAGAGGTTCAAGAGAAGAAAAATTGTCAGAGGGTCTGTTTTGTTAAAGATCTTCGTAAAAAAAAACGTTATCTCTACCGCCACATTACTGAGTAGATTTATTGCTACACATGAGCATTCCTCTCTATCGTCAAATTGATATTTAAAGACGCCATTCTTTGCTTAAAAACCCTTTTACGTATCGTGAAGTCTAATGTGGCGATACATCAACACACTCGCACAGATCGAAAGGATTCATCGATCACATTAATTCGATCAAGTTGTAGTGCCATCTCTACACGGGTCCGTAAATTAGAGTCGCTGGACTAAATCAGCTGACGTACAGAACATCGCATATTGTAGTGTTGAATCAGCTGTTGATGCTATTACGATGTTACGTCGTGTCTTTGAACTTTCTATTGCGTATGCTGCCTGCAGCTTATAAACACAAAGGAAGAGTCAAGGTACTGAAATGCTAATTGTGTGGTAGTGTTGATATGCTGTATTGTTCAGCTGTTCATTGAGAAGGTAATGTTAAGTGTGGGGATTTATTGAACTAGTCTTAATTGTTGAATTACAAACTATTGGTTTAAAGCGCATGGTTTTATAAACGAATATACGAAATCCGAAAATAGCTATGAGGTTCCCGATTGGTATTTTGGAACTGGCAAACTGGCTGACAAAACAGTATACATGTTTTTTAATTTTATAATTAACTCTAGCTATTTCTGTTGGTGAACATATATTTTTAATTAAGAATTGAGCTTCTGGGATTTGAGAAAGAATGCTTATAAAGTGTGTTATTGACGACTCGTCAGAAAGCAAATTGTATCTTCATCCAAACCAAACCAGTAACCTTTGACTTGTAAAATTAAATTTTCAGAAGAAAAAACTAGGTATGAGATACTAAAGAGGAGAGGACACATTTCAGTCAGGATAGCCTGAGATTTGAACCTGGGACTTCCTGAATATGAAGTAGGAGTGCTAACAACTTGGCCCTAGGATTTTCAAGTCCAGGGACTTGTAGTTCCATGCATAAAATTGTGGTTACATTTGACTGAACAGTAAGGCGTGGGTGGACCTTTTCCAAGGCCCGTATCACTGAAGTGCTGCCACTAAGGTTATTTAAAGAAATTTCAGTGTCACAGTAAAGTGAAAGGGAATTGTTAAAAAATAAAAACTTTAAAATAATTTTGTTCTTAAATAAATAGGATAGCACTGAAACTGCCACTGTAGTAAACTGCGTTAGAGCAAGGATACGATTGGTTATCAAGACAACTCTTCATATAATCAGACAGGATCATCTTGAATTATTTTGTGTAATATATTTGATAGTAATTGGAAGGAACATTAGACTTTTGTACATAAAATATATGTGTGTGTTTAAGATTGTGTAACTTATTGATATATTATGATCACCTTGAGCATTTAATGTAGAGTTCATTAAACATTTGATTTTATTTGCAATATTTAATAGTAATATTTTTTAAGTACGGTACATGATAAGTAACACGTGGTAGGAAGTTGACATATACTGTTCATATTTCTAGGCTGCTAAAATTGTTGAATACTGTGAAAATAGATAAATTGCTGAAAACGAAACATGTGGAAGCACCTTCAGCCAGGAAGTTCTCCTGTTGATTGGTGTGAGGGGAACTACTTGATTTCTCCTCTCATTGCTGAATTTGTTAATACAGTAAGTATGCCTATATTACTTTGTGAAATAACAATGAGCTGCTTTTCTGACTCTGTATTATTTTATCCGTTTTCCTTTAGACTCTAAGAAATGAGGTTTATTTTTCTTACGTTTCTATGATTTTATTAAACATAATCACATGCAGTTTGGTGTCTTGTCTTCTTTGCTGCTGTATACGTAATTGGCTGTTCAGCTATTGATGCAGCACACTAAAATAAACAGTTCAATTGAATTATTATATCTTTGGTATTTACAGTGTGGTCTTTCAATTCATATTGTAAACATTGAATTTGAAATATTTTATTATTATGATTATGCAGTTCAGCAATGTTCTGTTCTTCCTGTTGCCTCCTGTGTTGATTCATCTCTTCCGAGAATATGGCCGGTTTGTGAATCCGGCGATCCATGTGATCTGGATCTTGTTGATGGTGGTAGGGATGAGCTCTGCATATTTCCATGCTACACTTAGCCTCATTGGTCAGCTGCTGGATGAATTAGCTATACTTTGGGTCTTCATGGCTGCCTTCTCCATGTTTTTTCCAAGAAGATTCTTCCCTTATTGTTTTCAAAATGACAGGTAAGTCACTGGATAAAATACTGTGTTATATTTAGAATTTCAGCGTAGAATGTCGCAGTAAAAGACATAGAAATGACAGATTTGGTGCAAAAATGAATGTAACAGTGAAAAACTACAGAAATGTTTTCATGAATGCTAAAGCAGGTGGTACACATAATAACCACTGTGCTTCAAAGGATTAATACTCTCAGATATTCCTTTTTGAATTCCAGGAAGCTGTTCAGCATGGCTGCTGTTGTTTTAGCTGTTCTTGCTACAGGATTGGCTGTTTTACATCCAGCTGCTAATGCATTTGCTCTTATGACTTTGGGACTACCTGCATTCTTTCTTTTGATTCATGAGCTTAGACGGTAAGATCTCACACAGATTTTCATCTGTTCTTTATCTAAGACTGCGGACCTGGGGTTTAATAATTAGATATCAATGCTATTAAATTGTAGGATATAAGTGCAGTTCAAATTTAAATTAAATTGATTTTATTAAATTAATTTTAAATTGACTTCTGTCAGTTTGTTTCATAAACCTTTCTCTCTCATTTCATAATATGCTGCAAAAATCCAACATGGGAGTACATGTAGTTTAGGAAAACCCTAAGTATGGATTTGAAATATAATTTGAATAGAAGATAAAAATTATTGTTGTCAGGTGTCGATGTAGCCGTGTGTACCGTCTTGGAATTCGTTGCGCTGCAATTTGGCTGCTGGCCGTAACCTGCTGGATCAATGATCGCTTGTTCTGTGATGCGTGGTCAGCCATAAACTTTCCGTACTTGCATGCATTTTGGCATGTGTTCATCTTCATTGCATCATATACAGCCTGTGTACTGTTTGCATACTTCTCTGTCAAGGATGAACAACCGCATCAAACACCAGTTCTTAAATACTGGCCTCGTGACAACTTTGAGCTTGGGATTCCATATGTAACACTACGCTGCTATTACAAATCTGACAGTAACCAGATATAACTTTACAGCAGGTAATGTGAAGATCACAGCCATCTGGGATAATGTGCAAGTTAACCAACATTTTAGAGGTATTAACCACCTCTGAAACGTCAGTCAACTTCTATGAGATTACATGGCACATTATTCCAGAAAGCTGTCATCTTCGTATGCATACCCATGAGAACCTGAAATCTCACAAGTATGATCTTCATATGTAATTATATTTGTAATGTGAGTGGATATTTACTTTATTCAATTATGTAATTTTGTAGCATACAAGTAGATTTCTAGATACATCGACTCTGTGAAGTAGTTTGTGTCACAACCAGTACTTGAAAATTAAGGTACAAATGTGGCACATATACTTTCATAATGTAGGACATATCAGTTGCCTGAAGGAAATGAATTATAATGTTAAAAGTAAAATTAATCAAATACATTACGGAATAGAATTATTTGAAATTTAATATGACATCTTGTTTGTCAGTTGCAGATTGACTTTAAATCTGTTTCAAATTTGTTACATTCATTGTTATAATAATTATCTTTAGCAATCAGTTTGACAGTGATAACTGATAAATCATAGCTAAGCTTGTGAAATTTGACAAGGAGTCATAACATGCACATAAATTGTGCATGTGTTAGTCAACAGTTATAACTAATATGTTCTTGCCAAAAATATAATAATTAAAAATAGATTCTAATAACAATACATTCGGTAAGAATCACAAATAATAATAATAATATCACTTAAATGGAATTCAGTCACATGACCATCTGCACGTTAACCTAAAATGCTAACTTCTGAGCTACATTGCAATTCATTGCTAAATTGTATACTTATATTAACTAATTATAACATTAACAGCATAAGATCTATATGGTTAGAAATCTCTTGAACAGGAAAGTGGAATTTGTGTTGTACCCGGTATTCCATGTTTTACTACACTAGTCAGTATGATATTTGAATAGGCACTCTTTCTGTTACTCTGAGCATTATATGGTGATAAGTGATCTTTTCATATTATATTTTTTTTAAAATGTTTACCCTCCTTTAATAGAATTTTATTCTTTAGTCATGTAGTAATCAGTCCACTCAAAAGTATTTGATGTGTTGATTTATTGTTAGTTTCTTTAACCCTTTGCAGTCCTTTATTAAATTCTCTGTGATACTATGTGACTCTTTATGTATTTTCTTGGGCCCCTTAAATTAAGTATTTCACTTTGGATATGTTACAGCTCCAATGTGATATTATTATATATATATATATAAAATGTATTGTGGGGGCTTTCTAGTGTTTTATTGTGATATGTTGGCCAGGTATAGTTTGTAGAAAGAAAATTTGTGTGATATTGGTGAATGATGCCCTCAGTTTCATTTGTCCCTACTTCCAGAAGTGTCATGTATTTCTACACAGTTTTCCATGTTTAACTGTTTTTAAGTACAGAAAGAAACATAAAAAAATTACCATTCCCCTCAATTTTATTGAATTAAGGTTTATAATATTGCACCTTTATATAAAGATTCATAATTAATAAGGGAGTATAGTAACATACAGTGGTTCTTGACTCATGCATCCTATAATGTATATTTTTCCAAAGTTTAATACTCTTTCATGAATTTCTCTTTATGTTCAGTATAAATACAGTTAAGAATATATTATAACACATTTCCTTTGGATGAGTGGGAATTTATGTTTAAACACATGGAAGTTGTACAATGCAAAAATTTCATTATTACCCTGTGGCACTACAGAGAGTATCAGATTTGATGATGAAATATAGAAAAATGTAAAGGGACCTGAGAATGGCAACTTTTGTTATAAAACGATTATAAGAGAATGAATAATTGTGTATTAAATCTTAGTTAATTTACCATTGACTTACAGTGGATGAAATATAAATGAATGAGCCATGTTGAATATATATTTTAATAGACTTAAGATGACTATTTCCTTTCATAATGTACATATGTATGTATGAAAGAATGTGTGTTATTTCAAATAGTGTAGTAAATATTTTGAAGGCTTATGTGTTTTAGTGAAGTTTTATAGTTGTTAATCATTTCATCTGAGAACACTGAATATCCTTCAGTTTGAAGGTCGCGATTTGAGATGGTGTTTAGTTTCATTCAAGTGTTGCAAGTTGCCCATCCCCTTCAGACCTATACTTGACCTTGAAAAACGCAAGTAATGTTGTGGCATTGTTTATATCACAGCACAGTAACCTTGTACAAATAACCATACTGTTTTCAGTAAACCAAGGTGAAACTAGAAAAGAAATTCACATTAATGTGATCTAATTGTGCCAACTTCATAACTGGCCTGTCAAACTAAGTATTAGAAATTTTTTTGTGGTGAAGAAGAGCATTTTCTCAGAAAATAACAATTTCAAACAAATCAACTGTCACTCCAAAAATTTAAACAACTTGTTTTTTGTTTTGTTTTTAATATATAGTTGGTTACTCAACTGACAAATGACTCTTGGTACTACACTGACAGAAAGTCAACAGAAATTATCATTTGCTACTTACAGGGGAAAATTTCAACCCCAGAATTGAAATCCCAATTGTGATCTTGGGGTATAATAACTGCATATAAAAATATGTTTGGCATAATTAGATAATAAATTAATTAAAATATACCTGATATACTATCACTTTCATCCCTTTGTGTGGAACACTTTGAGAAAGGCAAAATCGTAATTACCCAAAGCAAAAAATTTTCTAGCCTAATTTTTGGCACCAAAGTTGAACACTGTACTAAATCCTCAGGCAGTTCCATCCATCTTCCATTCTTGTAACCTGTCTTCCTAAAACCATCTTAATGTTACCTCCAACCTCCTCTTGTTTTCCAGATGGAAATTTTTCAAGAGGTTTCTCCACTAAAATTCTGAATGTATTTTTTGCCTCCTTTGGTCTGATGACATTATGGATGAAGGTTAAATTCTGTTCCATAAGCAATCCAGAATGGAATCAATATTTTGGGTGAAATTATTTCTTGAACTGAAATAACTAAAAGACGTTATAAATTTTGTACTCAAATGTCTGGTTGCACAAATATGATAAAGGCCACACTATGCTGAACATCTTGTCACACAGCCATTTTAGTTGCCTGTTTAAAAAGCAAGACTGTGGTGCATGTTATAGTTGGAAAAATATGAATTTGGAATTTTAAATATGTTATCTCAAAATTCAAAATAGTGGTGCCATCTTTCAGCTTCGTGGAGCTCCGTCGTGAGTATTTTCTAGAGCAGTGGATTAGAACGAAGGTTTACAAAGCTTAACCACCTCAATTTCCAGGTCTTACTCTGGTACCCTTTTACTTTTGGGACTACATATGGACAAAATCAAAGACTTGGGCCATATTAAATAAAGAATTGGGGACTAAGCTAATCTGTGGCCGCAGACGTTCTTACTGGGTAACAAGAATTCACTTGTTAGATGTATGAAGATTAACAAAGTAGGCTCACATTGAACCAGTGTTTGTATTTCATTCAACGTGTTTGATGTTCCTAGCGTACATTATCAAGACACAGAAAAACCGTGTATGAGCGAATAAACTGTATATCAAAATATTTCTTGATAAGTATCGGTAAAATTTGTATAATTACCGACTCCTGATATAGTGAAAGTATTTAAAATTGTAATGCTGGTATACTTTTAGGGTATTCTATTTTAGATTATTGTATGCATTTGTAAGATTGCTCATGTGTCTGTAATGAGAGGCAGTACCTTTATACTGTAATTTAAGAAAAATCGCTATTCTGTTGTCAACTCTTGCGAAATATTGCCACGTGGTGATAAATGACACAGTACATGCGCACTCTGTTCTTTGAAATGAAAACATGCACTTCATGTGTAGTTGATATATATAGTTATATATTGGATTTGTTTCTTTTTTAATAGAATTAACAGTTTTAAGACATTTAATGGCAGTAGCTTTGATGTAAAAAGTATAACGGTGCTAAAACCATATAGAGACTTTACTTTTATGTCTAATTTATACCAAAAATGCATAGCCAAAGATAGTAGTTTTTATATGTCTTTATCTTGTGACTCCTTTTGATATGTGTGTTGATAAATTGTCACCGTTCTTTGTGGTTGAATCTGTTATATTTATATCAGTGCACTGGTAATATGTGCTCAATGACTGAATAAAATGACATGAAGACTTTTATGAGATAAACATTTACCTCTAATACAAATGGTGACATATATAGGTACTCAAGTATAGAAAAAAGTCATCACAGCAGTGAATCAGTTGGTTAATTGGTTTATTAAAGTTTACTTAAATGTACCACTTTGGGCAAGTACAAAAATTAGTCACTTTCAAAATAAACATTCAATTTTATATTCTTTTTAAAACACATTTAATGCTTTTCAAGATTATGGAATCATCATGAATCTTAAATACTTCCAATTAATCAAATTCTCCCCTAAATATAACTATATTCTTTTCTGTTTCATATATTTTTACCTCATGCAACATTGTTGGCCTGGGTAACTGTGCCTTCAGGTTATTCCAAATGAATACAGCCACATTCTCTGTGGTGCTAACTAAATTACTGAAGTGAGGAACATCCTTATCTAGGTTCTTGTGATCCAGTGGCTCCATGATCGCATTGTCCATGTACTTCTTTAGATCATTAATATTCATTACCATTCCTGTGTCTCCATCTACTGGTCCACATAGTGTTACTTCAACTATAAAATATAAAAAAATGCATAGTGCATGTAAGTATTTGTACCACATAAATTACTACTAACTTGTTTCTATTTTAAACAAGGGCAATACTTATCATTTTACACTACTGAGTGCCCACAGAATACTGAAGCTAATTCTCATAACATTCATCATCATAAATCTCTCTTGATGGATGATTAAGTCTGAACATGGCCAATTTTATACAGAATAAATGTTTAATGACTGCATTTTTTATGTTATGCATTCCCACATAACAACCATTCCTTGAAAATATTGGTCTTTATTTTGTGATAAAAAAGATGTTACTTCTTCCTTTCTTTCTTCATATACCTTATTCCATATTTTAATTTCAGAATGTGACCGCATGCCATTACAATGCTTTTACAAAGGCTCTATACAATCAAACCAGCAACTGTATTTATAGTTTGTTAATGCATGGCATAAAGCCATTATGAAGTGCTTGAAAGAAGACCAGCATAAGAGACTTTAATAGATTGTGCAGGACTGCATAACATTAAGCATTTGAAGACACTGAACCTGAACATACACTCCGTAATTTAAAAAAAGCATTTGTTAAAGATTCCCTATCACCAGTTTAATCTTGATTTTATCAAAACACAAATAAATTTATGATAATATGAACTCACCAACATAATTATGTCCATGCCCATTAACATTATTGCATTTTCCATAAACTTGTGCATTCTCTTCTTTGCTTAATCGTGGACTGTAAAAAATATATGAATCACGAAACAAAAGCAACAATATAATTTTATAAATGAATGGGCAAAAGATACTGCACTATGTGAAACAGATATAATATGAAGATATAGGTTAAGACAATAACATTTCTGCAAAACATGTCAATTCAACACATTCCAACTAACATCAATGGTTGTGCAGCCTTGGCTATAAAGGATTATGAAAAGTCTGTCAGAATTGCAGGACCGGGTGACAAAGTACTGATAAAGCTTGACAGGTTACCTTGGGATAACCTAAAAAAAATCTTTTATATTTTCAGTTAAAATTAAAGACAATGTAACAATTGCATATAGATCGCAAAAAAACGTGTCTGTTACCTATGTAATCGATGGCAAGCACTAAAAATTTCTTTGCGAGTCAAATATGCAATAGGGGCCTTCGACATTATTACAGACTAAAACTGCAAGAATGACGTCACGAACGAAACGTCCATACTTGTTACGTATCACAGATGAACAAATTCTTAAGCTCAGAAAAGTATTTACGCTGCAAAGTAAAGCGACCATTAAGAATGGTTATCATAATTAAAATCGAAACGGTTCGACAGTTTTTCGTAAAATTTTCCAGAACTGAATTTAGTTAAAATTAGGCTATTCATTCTGCGTACAGTGAATATAATCACTTTACGTCAAATCACCATCATATGAACACATCTTACTTATTCCCACCAAGAATGGTTTCAAATTCTTCGTATTTGAATAATTGCAACATTTACTTGCAGGTCATAAAGAAGTGTTAATGGAAGGAAGCTGGATGGTGGTGTGGACTTTAACCTAGACGTAACAAGTAATGTCCAGTAATTGAATTGACATTGAAGTTTGTGGAATGCGCATATTCTTGGTCTTCCTATAAAAGAATAGTAATAATCAGATTTTGTGTACAACATGTTTTCATCGTCAATGAGACACGCGTCAAAGTCATCCAAGGTACGAAGGCCTGCCCTAGGTTCAAGATAAAAGCAATTGAGATTTGAGGTTTTCATGGAGGTGTGAGTTCATATTACAGTTTTCTGTTTTATGACGCTTGTGGACAATGCCTGCTGATTAATTGTGTGTGGAATAGTATTCTTGTAGAGGGTAATTATATTATTTCAATCCCAGCTAGAAATGCAACACAATGTCGTAACATAGAACTAATTTTTAAATGAAGGCTGAATTTCGTGTCCTTTTTGCATTTTTGAAGCAATGGTGTTATATTTTGTAAAAATAAATGATACTCTGAATAACAGCTTCGTGAAGAAATTCTTTCAAAAGATAAGTCACAAACACTATATGTGTTTGTTTTTACATTCATTGTACTTGTCTTGCCTGTATCATCCTTCATTAAACCATCTACAAGCTATGCTTTTCTTTGGTTAAATGATTTTTTATACTTAGTTTAGTTCTGATGAGACTTCCATCCCTGGGCAGTTTGTTACCTGTGTTTTAATGGTACTTCATCATGCCAAACAGTGTTATTGGGTTGTTAATAGCAATTATTTATGTTTCAGTTCTGTAATCATCTGAAAAGATTTCAGAGCACTCTGGTGATTGCTGAACACAACAATGAGAAACTGCTGCCAATTACACAAAATGCAATATCAGCGGCAGCAAAAGTTGGTGGAGATATATCAGTTCTTGTTGTTGGCACTAAATGTGGTTCTGTAAGTGTTTAGTTTGACATTTTCAACTCTTTATGTTTTCAAACTAGTGTTGCATATTATTTTCTTGTTTCTACATCAGTTTTCTTACCATTACTCTGTACACATAAGCAGTATTAATTCTCTTTCAGGTTGCAGAACAAGTATCCAAGGCTCCTGGCTTAGCACGCATATTAGTGGCTGAAAATGAAGCTTTTCATGGTTTCCTACCAGAAAATGTGACACCTTTGGTGCTGGCAACACAGAAGCAGTTTAATTTTACACATATTTTGGCTGGAGCTAGTGCTCTTAGCAAATCGCTTTTGCCTCGTATTGCAGCCAAGCTAGATGTGTCCCCTGTTTCAGATATTATAGGCATAAAGAGTCCAGATACATTTGTTAGAACAATTTATGCAGGTAAGCATTTTGATTTTAGTAGTTCCAAGGCAATTAGCATCTTTCTGAGATAATTATAATACCAGTCAGAACCTTTCTTACTGAAGAAAATAAAGGTTTTTCAGATACTATATCACTTGGTTATTAAATTTCCTTTCCATTTAGTGAAGCCATAGTACATTATTGTTATTATTGTAGTTAGGTTTTTTTCATGTTCAGAAAATCCTGCAATTAAGGTACCAAAGAAGGATATCTGTCCGTATATTTACTTGTAGGTGTTAATTTTGTTCTCAGGTAATGCAATTTTAACTTTAAAATCAAAAGATCCTGTTAAAGTACTTACTGTGCGTGGAACAAGCTTTGAACCAGTACTGTTGGAAGGGGGCACCACCAAGACTGAGATGGCACCGGCAGGAGAGTATAAGACAGGCTTGTCTCAATTCTTAAGCCAGGAGTTAAGTAAGAATGACAGACCAGAACTTACTGGTGCCAAAGTTGTTGTCAGTGGAGGTTAGTATTCTGTATAGTGGAATAAATTGGTCTGTAAAATTTGTTTAAGAATATTAAGTGAATTTAAATTTGGGACATAGTCATTTATAACTTGCTTTATTCAAATTTCTCAAAAAATGCCGAGTTTTCCCCCCAAAAAATATAGGTTTACCTGACTTAAAGAAATATATCTCTTTGATATGACTTCTATTTGAAACATTTTTAATGTTGTTAAAATTTTTGGAGGTATAAATGTCATTATGGGACAGTAGATTTGTATCTGCAGTAATGATTATCAGTGCAAAATGCCAAAACGTTATTTTGGGGGAAATAATTTCCACTCCATAATAATTTGCTTTAGCTTTCCCGTGTACGCTATTTCAGGACGTGGCATGAAGTCTGGTGATAACTTCAAGTTGCTGTATGACCTTGCAGACAAACTGAATGCAGCAGTGGGTGCATCTCGAGCAGCGGTGGATGCGGGATTTGTCCCTAATGACTTACAAGTGGGTCAGACGGGGAAAATTGTAGCTCCGGTAAGAATAAGGTTCATGCCGTCTTAATTTCGTTATTTAGTTGGTGTTAGTTATTTAGCTTTTTCATTTTTGCGAGGGATCTGGCTTATACTCTGTTGTTGTTGGTTACTATTATCTGTACTAAAAGTTTTCAGTGTCCATTTTTAAATGCTCCTTATGAATATTTATTCAACTCTGGTAATAGAGCGTGAAGGATTGACTTCATTGATTACAAAGCTTGTCGACGTGATTCTGAACCAGTAAATTCATCTGCCTTATGTAATATAACACTCACTAGAAATATAGGATAGCATAAATTAGTCCGTGAAATGGCAGCAGTTGGCGAATCGTTGGTTAATTGACTCTAATTTTCCTGGATAGGTTTTTGAAGAAATGGGTTGTGAACTAACTGATTTAGGGTTTATGGGCTGGCTTGTTGCAGCATTAACCCTTTAAGTTTAGTGATTACTTTATGTACCATTTACCCGTGCCGCAGCCGCGCGGTCTGAGGCATCGTGCTTCGGACCGGCGATACAGAATGCGCGCTGGTTCAAGTCTCGGGGGAGAAGAAATTTTTTCATGAGATTTTCGACCAGTGTATGGGACCGGTGCCAACCCAGCATCGTGAGGAAATTGGGGAGCTACGATGAGTAGCGTAATCCGGTCATGAAAACTAGGAATGGCTGGGGGTTCGTCGTGCTGACCACACGTCACCCTATATCTGGTTGGATGATCGTTCACCTCTGCTTAGGCATGTGAACGTGAGGCCAGCGGCCAGCTAGTCGGCTTTGGTTCTCGTAGGGCTGTCATGCCACGGATTATTAACTCTGCATTATTTCCCCAAAGTATATTTGTGTGTTTCTCATAGTAAACAGTGTTTATTTCTTTAAACAGCATTAACCAAGTGATTTTTGTAATATGTGCATTTTCTTTGAGGTTCAAACTAAATTTTTAGATATTTAGACGAGCTTTAATTCCAAAGGGTTAATGAACATTTGGATATCTGTTTAATCATGATATTGCAACTTTCCGTCGTAAAATATTGTTGTCGTCTCGTTCTCATCTTAGGAATTATATATAGCAGTAGGCATTTCTGGTGCCATCCAGCATCTTGCAGGGATGAAGGACTCGAAGACGATCGTGGCCATCAATAAGGACCCCGAGGCACCTATTTTCCAGGTCGCCGACTACGGGTTAGTACAAGACTTGTTCAAGGCAGTACCGGAGCTCACAGGAAAGCTTTAAGGGGCACAACATGCACACAACAATGCGAAATAAGCTTCTTATATTTTGTGATCATTCATACAGTTGTTATAAATAAAACAAATAAGAAAAATGAATTTATACATATATTATTTCGGTAAAATGGCTTACACTCACTCAAATTGTACAGCTTAAATAAATTTGTACATTTTTTTTGTTATTCATTATCATATTGACTAATAATTACTTAATAAATAGAGACTTTAAGTACCGCTTATAATTAATAAAATGTAGTTACGTTCGGTCCGTAAAGTACCAAAGTTCTACCATAATCTCCTCCATTCCTATGTATGTACTAGTCCATGAGTGGCAAGATATGGATGATCAAATGGAAACAAGCATTTGAATATCATAAAAGTAAGGAATTTTTTTACCATCTGAGCAACCGTGAACTTTCCAAGGAAGCTTTGTGTCGTAAAAGTTTGTCACTGGATTATCCGACTTAACGTGAAATTTTCCCTTTGGTTTTATGACGCACAAATTGAACATGCAGCTGAGCAAGTACCACTCATGTTTTGTATTCAGGAGATCCTGGTTTCACGTCTTGGCCAAGACGTGGGCTGTCCAGAGTGATTTTTTGTGCTTTGTCTAAGTCCCTCTACTCGGATGCTGGGAGAGTACGTTAATTAGACCATTCCTTTCATAGTCTTTTCATTCGTTATTAATCTTACTATCGAGCGTTGCTTGCTCAGTGTAGTGTCTGATTACAGACTGGTTGATGATAGTTTGATCCCTGGCAGGGACACAGAATTTTTCTTCTAGCCTCTGCATCCAGATCAGCTCTGGCGTCCACCCTGTCTCCTATCCAATGCGTACTAGGAGTCCTCTCAAGGGAAAGGAATGACCGGTGTATGATGTTGATCTAGCTCTTTTTCCATAAATTTTTTTACTTAATAATCCATGCCTTTGGCCTATATAAAATGGAAAATATACTAGAAATAGGAGAAGATAACCTCCATAAACTATTCTTTGTTCCTACATATTTTTCTGCCAGATTTTATGTGCATGTGTAAAAAATTTTAACTTTGTTTGCTTGTGTCCTTAATCCTCTCCCATCTGTATTTAAATGGTAACCCCACATTTTACCCTGAAGAAATGGTTATTTTACATTATTTTATTTTAAGACAACTTGGGAAATGAAGCCGTTGTATGAAAAGAACATTGCTACTTGAAATTGTCAATCTCAGAGTATCAAAGAATTAACTCCCTATGGAAAAAGGAAATACAGAATGCTGTTTTGAGTACTATCCCCAGGAATAGAAGGATACATAAGACGTTTAGAGCATAGAACGATGAAGTTTGAAGGCAAAAGAACACAAAATGCTGTGGATAATATTTGTATAAAGGTGACAGAAACGAAGAACAAATTACATCGTGAGAATGTTTATGTATTTCTGTTAAAATGAAGCTGAGAAGAGGTTATATGCTGGACCACCCTGATCGAGATGTTTTAGCATAGGACAGACCAATAGTGACGTGGTGGAACTCTTTGATGACCTTGTAAGTACCCAGAAGCACAAAGAAGGCTCTCAACAAGGTCATTTGACGTGATACCGGAAACTGATTAGGCCTAGTCTACAGTAACCTTGGACACACCCTTGCCAACAGCTTTGTACAAACCGTTTTGTGACAAAAAAGCCAGCTGATTTTTTTAACCAGATTGCTTCGAGCTTTGTTATTTTTGTAAAAATATGCACAGTGCAATCAGTGTCTTTGTGAACTCACGAAAAATTTAAACAACTTAATTTAAAGGGGACTGGTAACATGAAATTTAGAAGTAACTTTGTCATATACATCTGCTTTCTATGTTGTCTGCATGCTATTGCCATCTGTCGACAGCCGGGAACTCTATGAATGCACATCCGCAGTAAACAAAAGTGGTGTTCGTGTAGAGGATTGACAAATTAAATGTTCACCTTGTATTAATTTAAAACTGTTATTGTTCGAAATCAGTGTTTCACGTTGGGAATAAACTAACTGCTACCCACAGTAATCGTTCTATCTGGACGGTCATTAGAATTCCTTTCGAAGCATGTGTCCGCATTTACTTGTGTTGCGTTTTTCCTGATGATGGGCCCAGCACATATCCAAGGAATTCTAAATGTCTGAAATATTAATGATATTTTAATCGAGTCTAATCAAATGTGTATGGGAACAAGTCGAAGATTCTAATTGTTACAGCTGAGGGAGAAGAAATATAGGTCCATAACATGTAATCTCCTCTAAAATGACTTCTCTGGGTAAAATGATATACCTGTGCTATTGAAATGTCCCTCCAATGATTTCTAATTTTGCGCCGTTAGGTTGGTCGTGTTGGTACACAACTACAGTGAAATATGGCGTATTGAAAAAGCGGTGGTTTCGAGGTTCATGTGCAAAAGTATGTTTTCTGGCGTTTATCTTATGGTTTCACAGTCACCGTTTATCAAAATTGGCAGCCCAATGTATGTGATAAGTTTAGTGTAACGAATATTCAGTGAAGAATTTGGAAGTAAGTAATAATTAATACCAATTGCTTCCATCAATGTTTTGTTTGTTTAGTAGAGTATGGTTAGTAAAACATTGCAACCAACTTCGGGTTAAATATCATACCAGGTTTGTTTGTAACTACACAAACCTAACAGTACAGATTATTTTCGTTTGTCAGTCGATATCTTTATTTGCCAATGTACAATTTAGTGTCTTCAAATTTGATTATGAATACGTTAAATTGTACTATACTTTGAACTTGGTTATCTGAATTTGTTTTACTCTGTTAGCAGTAGTAAGGTACTGATTTTACCGTGATATATTACTCTGTTTTCTGTTTTGCCCCTCTGTGCGAACACATTGCCCATTATTATAAAATTAAATGTTTAGTAATCTTTATTTCTAATTATAATAGTATTTCGTGAGAAGTATGTCATTTAACTCAGGGCCTCGGACAAAAATAACAAACTGTACTTTTTTTGTCATATTTATGTTTGTTTTTTTAATTTTCCATAGGAAGACTAGTTACTTTTGTATCAAACATTTCTTCATACTACAGACATTACAGAGAGCATGCAGTTACACATTCGCAGGTAACTGCTAATTTGTTAACTCGTCTTTCATTTATGGTATGTCATCTTGGGCCATTCTCCTCTTCTCTCAAACTTTCGTTTAGTTTGAAGCATACTCTCATTTCCATTTGAACAATCGCTTCATTAATCTGATGTATCTTGTGTATTTATTCATAATTTATTTAACGACTATATAGCGTCAAATGACAGGATGGTTATGAACAATGAATTGGGGATTGATGTGGAGGGAAGAGTTAGTGACCCGTTTGAGGACGCTAACCCTGCATTTTGTTGGAGTAACTGAGAAAATCACAAAATACTCAGCCATTTCACCAAATATTCAGTCATTATGTATAGGGACTACATTTATCAAAATAAGAAAACGACGTAACTCATGAATCAGAGTGATTCGTGAGAATCTAATAGACGCTTAGCTGGCAAAATAATTCGCCTTATTTAATGGAAATCGAAGGTTCAATAACGTGTACACAAGAGTCCGCCCTCGTTCTCATCCTGAGTCAGATTAATCCTGTCCATGTATTCATATTCTATTTTTTAAGATAATTTTAATATTCCATCTGCATCTAGGTCTCCCAAATGGTCTCTTTCCTAAGGTTTTTCGATCTACAATTCTGCATACAAAACAACGACATAGGTTACCAGAACCACTAGGAAAATATTAGACTCATTAATTATACAACTTCGATTTAAATGTATAATTAATATCATATGACGTGCCAAGTATTTACAGTTGACATGGACAAGGTTGCGATAAAAATGCAGAGAAGACCGTTATGAACTAAACCGAATACACCCAGAAGCCAGTGTCTGGAAATTCTGATAATTTCTGGTGAACAAAGACAAATTACTTTCTTTAAATAAATGGGAAAGCATTTTACCTGTCCGTGTGTTATTAAATCCGACTACCCCGATTATTATATTGGGGTTTTTCTCTTCGGAGTGGCCAATGACACCTGACGTCGGCTACCTATGTCCTGTTTGGCAGTGACAATAGGTTCAAGAACCAGTGCCGTGGTCTCCAGAAGGCCACGGTCAGATCTGAAAGGGGACGTGTGGTTATCGGGCGTGGTCACAATCCTCACATAACAGGAGCTCAAGAATGTATAAAAGCTTGTCGTATGCCCAACACATTACAGTATTCCCCTTGTCCAACAAGAGAAACACAGATTCATCATGAAGGTAGGTTTTCAGTTTCAGTTTGACAAATTTCTTTCGGTTTTGTGCGGGTGTTTTGTGATGTGCAAATATCGGGTTTTGATTTAACCACAACGACGCGTGTCTTGTATGCGTGTTTCTGACGCATACATAATTAAAATTAACTTTCATATTATTTGCTCCATCTAACGGAATCTTAAAAAAAAAATTATACACATTTCTTCTCCATTTTATACAGAATTTAAATTTAATAATTACTATTACACGGGCCGCGATAGTTTAGTCATAAAATTGTTATGTAACAACTGGAGTACAAGCTTTCGATTCTGGCTTGCAGCTGGGAACTTTCTTCTCGCCACAGCGGCCAGACAAGTTTAATTACACAGTGTTATTAATAAAATTACCGCATCAAACGGATTGAAATGTGGAGAATATTCAGCAAGTTATCCCACCTTCTCTTCCAAAGTGTTAATCCCGGATTGTGAACCTGACCATTCGCCTCAGTTTAAGAATGCATGGAGCTTTACCTCCATTCCTCATCAACGATTCAATTCCTTTAAATCTGTGACGTTCAGGTGGTGTTGTGCTTGGCTGCCGTCCTGTGTGTAGTGAGTGGAGGTTTCGTAGCCGGACCAGCTGCCCTGGTCCGCGCTCCGAGTTTCGACAGCGCCATCATCCAATCGGAGCGCCTGGGAGGAAACTTCGCGTACAGCACAGCCGAGAGCCACGCGTATGCCGCCATCAGCCCTGTGGTTCAGAACTTGGTCAGCCCTGTAGGAGTGACCTACACCGCCAGCCATATTGCCGCTCCTTATTTGTACCGTTAAATATCGTGGATAACGACTATCGGCGTCACAGTAAATTATTTTACATTTGTAATTTCTTTTTCGTTTTGCATTAATGGACAGCAATCACTACTGCTTGATGTTTGTTCTGTTGTAAAGACACAAATCACGTTTCGCGTATCCACACACCAATGTATGAGAATGGCATGCCTCTAGGCAAATTGTAATTTATAAATATAAAAGATATTCACATCTGAACAGCCATCAGTTTGTCTCCAATAGGTCCTGCTCCAATCCTTATGAATGATTTGATGAACAGCTCACATTATAAAGCCTCTGGACTTGTATTTTTCTACATTCTGCTGTTACTCTCTTCAAGTTCAAGTATTTTATTCAGAAGATTGTTTCTCAAATATTTCCAATATATTATTTTATATTCGTATATCGTATAATTTATAAACAAATGTTTGTGTCCCCAAAAATGATCTGAACAGAACTTAATTATCGTAATTTTTTCTAAAAAAAATATTTGGAATGTTTCTATCCTTGAGATATTTATAGACATGTTTATCTCCTCTTGAAATAAGATTTTATTATAACTGCTTATCCAAGCCATTATTGATATATTCCTTCGTTACTTAATCCAAACCGGTTCTGTGCCGACCCAACCTCCTATAACGCTAAAGTTTATAAATGCAAATATCTTTATCTCAAAGCCATAATGACGCTGAATTTACAACCTGAAGAAACTTTGCCTCTGATCAGTGTCATTTAAAATTTATCTCACACCTGGATTAGTTGCTGAAATGTACTTTCCTTCTTTCTAATCGTTTTTATGTATTATCCTACCGTAAAATATTTCTCACGATAACATTTCAGTACCGTGGGCTATATTAAATGACATTACGCTACTCCTGTTTCAAAGTTTTTCTCAGGCACCCTGATCATATTAATAACATGACAAAGCACAAAAGTATAAAGGTCCACCAGTTGTATGAATTTATTTGTGGCTTTTTAATGTCACGGAAAGATAGAAAAAGCGGTCGTGGCCTAATTTAAGGCACTAGAGGGACTACGGAAAACCATGAGTTAGGATAACCGATTTTTGGACCGAGAATTGAACGTGGGACTTACCACAAAGATGCAGGGGTGCTAACCACTCGACAGCGACTTTGGGTTCCGGTTTTTATAAAGCTAAAGGAAAATGACAGATTAAGAAGTTAAAAGGGAATTTTCTCATGAAATATATAGTTTTATCGTCTTTATTTTTGCGATAACTTGTAAATTAATAAATAAGCAATTTGAAGTCTGGACGTAACAGAAGTTGGTTGATGGTGTTTCTAAATTCGGGGACACTAAATTCGACGAGAATTTTTACCACCAAGACAAGGTATGGCTTAAAATTTAGGAATTTTAACTAATTGGAACTGTGATTGTTTATTCATTGAGAACAGAAGATATGTATTAAATATTAAAGTTTTGAGCTCTGAATTTAGACAGTCTTGTTGTATAGCTGCTCAACAGATTAATGAAATAAAGAAAATACGTAATCTGAAGGTATACATTAATATATTAATCTCAACTGACGTAATTATTTTGCGTAGTATGTTTATCCATATACGAATTTATTTGGATTGAAGAATCTATTAGACCAAACGATCAATCATACGTAGGTAAACTAACCAAGTTTTTCAGATGAATACATCTTTGTAAAATTGATATTATTGTACCAGAAAACCGCCACGAATTGCCTGCTGTATCACTGTTTACTAGCGAAAAGATAATATTAATGTGTTTTTTTCATTTTTAAAATTCACTGCACGGTTAAAATTACCGTTCTCGTATTTATGAAAATTCACATTTTTACGTGCATTCTAAAAATCCCGGCTATGAATACAGCTAATATACAATGAGAAACTTTGGTACCAACGGAGATTAATGGCGGTGTGGAGGATGAAGGTTTTTGGCTGTCATTTTGCTCTCGTCCCAGAAGTAGTACTCTCGTAATTTCTGATATTAGTATAATGGAGATTATTTGGACATGAAGACTAAGGACGTAATAGGAGGACGGAGAAAAGTACTAAACAAGAAGATTTATAATTTGTAATCTTTACCTAATATCATTAGGGTGATCAAATCACCTTCAGAGGTGATGGCTGTCCATTAATGCAAAACGAAAAAGAAATTACAAATGTAAAGTAATTTACTGTGACGCCGATAATTGGTATCCACGATATTTAACGGTACAAATAAGGAGCGGCAATATGGCTGGCGGTGTAGGTCACTCCTACAGGGCTTATGGTGGCATACACGTGGCTGTCAGCTGTGTCGTACGCGAAGTTTCCTCCTCCCAGGCGGTCCGACTGGATGATGGCGCTCTCGAAACTCGGAGCGCGGTCACTTAAATGCCTCTCACGACACACAGGATGGTAGTCAAGCACAACACCACAAAAAAGTCATGATAATCTGGGTTATTTGTCTAAAAACTGCAGATATTATGCAGTGGTGAATGAGATGTAAGTTTTCCATTGCCATGTTTGTAAACAATTTTTTGATGAACACGACTAAGTATCTTCGGAAAAATACGATCCATTGGGGGGGGGGGGGGGGGGGGATCGTCCCGAAAAGGGATAGACGATTAACAGGATGATAGGTAATTTTAATAGACGGATACATTTTTTTTGTTGGGGGGGGGGGAGATTGTAACCCTAGTTCCCCACTTTTGTTCTGAACACTGCGCTCCGTATACCTTAGATGTTCTTACCTCAAAGTAAGACACGCTTTTCACAACCATCCAGAACAGTGGCAAAACTGTTGTTTATGTACGCTAATCTTGATACCATGCACTGAATGTAAAACACACTTTTAGACCCACATAAAATTAAATTTGTTTCATGTATCATTACTTGGAGCCGGGATAGCTCAGTCAGTATAGTGACTACGGCCTGGGCGACTGGGCTTCGATACCCGACAGGGTCAGATGATTTTTCCATTAACCTCTGTGTCCAAACCGGCTCTGGGGCCCACCTAGCATCCTATCCAATGGGTACCGGGGTCCTTTCCAGGGGTTAAAACGCTGCCGAGGCGTGACGCTGACCACTCACCCCATCTAGTGCCGTGGTTAAGAATGAGTAGGAGCTATACCTCTTCTCCACCTCAGCGTCTAAAGGCGTGTAGCAGGACAGCTTAACTTTTTTATGTTGTCATTATCTGCATGTTGGAGATTTCGTTCTTGTCTTGCAATCTCGAGAAATATGTGCTATATGGAACAGAAGGGTGACCTTATATAAACAGCAGCTTTGGTAGCACGCGGATCTTGACCACGCCCGCTATCAAAAATCCCACTTTGACTGTAGGCCGTGACCTTCCTGTGTGACCTTGGTGTTTAAATTTCCGGGTCAGTCATCTGTTTTCCGTATGCTTTGTCTTGCGGTGGCTGGCTTGTTTCTGAAGATGTCTCCTGCCATTTAAATACCAATGAACCAGTATCTACCAAGGGTGGAGCGTTCGTGTTAGCCGTGTTAACCCGGCTAACACGTTAAAAAAATAAAATAAACTACTACTTTCGTGGTTCAGTGCTACTCCATACACTGGAACACAGGAGAACAAGTCCGATAAAATACACCATTGGCCAGCTTCTGTCTTAAAGGCGTTTTTTGACAGTGGCTTTTCGGTTCTGTGACCATAATTGAATCCATTCCATATCACAACTTAATTGACAGTAGTTTCTATGTCTGATTTGTTGTTCTCGAGGCGGTGGAAATATGGATTGTAGTCTTTTGGGTTATTGTCCCGTGAAGTGTTGTAGTTGGTTGCCAACGTTTTGGGGGAAAGCATCATTTCAGTCCGTTCCTTTAGTGGGATTGGAACCCACGATCCCAGCTTTCGAGAAATCAACACCAAAAAATGTTTTTGAATTACGAAGAGCATTTTGTTTGAAAATTAAGTCGCTTAGGCTTTATATTAGACTGATTGTAACCGAAGTAATATTTACCCAAACGCTTTTAATGCGGACAATAATAGGGAAGTGTTGACAAATCTTAGCAAAGCTCGTAAATATTAAATTTAGTGTAAATGTGTTCAACCATTCTCCAGTTACATGAAGACAGACTGATAAACAAAGGGAGCGAAACCAGATGACATTTTTGCAGCCGTTAGCCTAGTTGCGAACTCGCTAAAAACTGAATCTAAATCTGTTAGGTCGTATCGGAGATAAACCACAGGCTTCTAATGCAGAGGCTTTCGGTTTAGCTTCTTAACGCTAAGAACGTAATAGTAATGTTGAAACCACTCACTCCAATTAAGCTCTGATGTTTTGTACGACTTTTAGAGAAGAATGTTGTCAGAATCTGAACGACCTTAGTTCTGTTTTCGCTTTCGCTAACACATTAGTACATATTCGCCTTGCTGATAGTTGTTCCAAGTTATTGTATGATATTTAAACTTAATAAACTGAAAATACAGGATTCCTAGATACGCCAAGTCCAGAGAATTCATTATTCATATTATGTACATTATCAGTTGTTGACATCTTGTGGGATTTTTCTGTGAAATTTGTTATAATTACCAAGCGTTGGTTGGTTTGTTGGCTGTGTCGATAATTTATTAAAGTCGCTATTATCAGTCATTATAACTTCGATATGTCGGAGTAACTCAGTATAGTGAGCAGCCCGGGATGGACGACCGGTGTTCGATTCCCGAAGGGGACAGAGTATTTTTCCTCTAGCCACTGCGTCCAGACCGGCTCTGAAATAGAAACATGTTTACGTTCGGAGGTGCTTACTGCCTCCATCATCAGGGCCTCATCGCCCTCTTGATGGAGGAAGTAAGCACCTGTGAAACGTCTGCGAGACGACACGGCATCACATTTACTATAAAAGAAATAAACATTCAAGGGTTTTGTCTGTATATGAAACAGGGAAGTCGATATTACAGCTGGTAACCGCTTACCTTGAAACTAAACGTCATTGAACGAGTCAGATAAAGCACGCTTAGTGATCGTTGTTTGTTAGTCTTGCTGTGGCGAAGTGAATGTGTACAAAGGAAACACGAGAAAACACCATTTTCACCTGTTTCATACACCAGAAACGTAAGTAAAGATTTCGTTTTGAGTTCAGTTCATTGTTCCACGGTTAAATAAATTAGTTTCTGAGTAGTTGGACCCCAAGTAACAGCAAGAAACGATGAAAAGGAAAGTGGAAACTCGCCTACTTTTAGATAAATGGCGTAACACAAGTTACAACATGTTTCGTTACAACACTCTCGAGTAGGAGGGAGGTACGACTTTAAGATATCGTGATTCTTATAAGTTGCTCAGCCACTATCCAGTCATCTGTAAAGTTGTGTGCTGAATATTGTCCTGTGTTCGACGTGTGCAATGAAGTGAAGTTAGTTCAGTGAATCAGTAAAGCAACGAAGTTAATATGTGGCAATAAGTATCATGTATGCCGGAAATATCAAAGGTACCTTCTGGTTTGCTTTGTTTGTTGTATTGTTCTGCACTGTAAAAATATTTGAAAAAGTGAACAGAAGCTGTTAACGAAACTACGGAATGTGTTCTCGAGGGTCGTGTGTCTGGTGAGATGTTTAATGTGATGATACGTGTTTGTGCTGTGAATGTAAAACTGTTCCACATTCTTGACATCGATAATTACATAAATATTTAATGATTATATTGTTATTCTGGGTTTTGGCGCCCTTAAGACTCATCGGTAGATGACGTCTCCATCTGCAGGTTTGTAGTTTTCTTTTAATTTTGTAAGTTTACCCAGGTTTTTTTTACAGTAGGTCAAATGAACGCGTTGAAGATGAAGATATCGGGAACAAAGGAACAAAACTTATTACATAAATGACTTATTGACGTATACAGTAAATTACTATGATGAATATAGTTTTCTTAAAAACAAGATATATTTGTGTAATATATTTCTTGTTGGCACGCCATTTTTGTAAGTATAAAGTAGGATTTAATTTGAGAAATAGAAACATGTTTACGTTCGGAGGTGCTTACTGCCTCCATCATCAGGGCCTCATCGCCCTCTTGATGGAGGAAGTAAGCACCTGTGAAACGTCTGCGAGACGACACGGCATCACATTTACTATAAAAGAAATAAACATTCAAGGGTTTTGTCTGTATATGAAACAGGGAAGTCGATATTACAGCTGGTAACCGCTTACCTTGAAACTAAACGTCATTGAACGAGTCAGATAAAGCACGCTTAGTGATCGTTGTTTGTTAGTCTTGCTGTGGCGAAGTGAATGTGTACAAAGGAAACACGAGAAAACACCATTTTCACCTGTTTCATACACCAGAAACGTAAGTAAAGATTTCGTTTTGAGTTCAGTTCATTGTTCCACGGTTAAATAAATTAGTTTCTGAGTAGTTGGACCCCAAGTAACAGCAAGAAACGATGAAAAGGAAAGTGGAAACTCGCCTACTTTTAGATAAATGGCGTAACACAAGTTACAACATGTTTCGTTACAACACTCTCGAGTAGGAGGGAGGTACGACTTTAAGATATCGTGATTCTTATAAGTTGCTCAGCCACTATCCAGTCATCTGTAAAGTTGTGTGCTGAATATTGTCCTGTGTTCGACGTGTGCAATGAAGTGAAGTTAGTTCAGTGAATCAGTAAAGCAACGAAGTTAATATGTGGCAATAAGTATCATGTATGCCGGAAATATCAAAGGTACCTTCTGGTTTGCTTTGTTTGTTGTATTGTTCTGCACTGTAAAAATATTTGAAAAAGTGAACAGAAGCTGTTAACGAAACTACGGAATGTGTTCTCGAGGGTCGTGTGTCTGGTGAGATGTTTAATGTGATGATACGTGTTTGTGCTGTGAATGTAAAACTGTTCCACATTCTTGACATCGATAATTACATAAATATTTAATGATTATATTGTTATTCTGGGTTTTGGCGCCCTTAAGACTCATCGGTAGATGACGTCTCCATCTGCAGGTTTGTAGTTTTCTTTTAATTTTGTAAGTTTACCCAGGTTTTTTTTACAGTAGGTCAAATGAACGCGTTGAAGATGAAGATATCGGGAACAAAGGAACAAAACTTATTACATAAATGACTTATTGACGTATACAGTAAATTACTATGATGAATATAGTTTTCTTAAAAACAAGATATATTTGTGTAATATATTTCTTGTTGGCACGCCATTTTTGTAAGTATAAAGTAGGATTTAATTTGAGGAATATAAAAGTTTTGATATTCAATTGATACAATTTATACAGACTACAGAAGACTGGTGGCAGACGGAGGAAATAAAGTGAAAGTTTTGTGGTAACGAAAATGTGTGTATCAAATATTCAATTTCCAAATTGTTTCTGTCGCAAGGCCATGTGCTTGTCCGCCCTTGGTGCTGTTTTACGATAATACTGGTTATTCCTTGTATTTAATCATACTACGACTTAATCTGACTATAGTACAATATTATGACGTACTAATTAAAAGGACTTGCGTCAGGCAAATGCTAGAATGGTAGATACACCACTATCGCAACGTCACTTACTTATTCATATTATCATATTCCCATATAATTAAAAGCAATATAACCTTTGTAGTTGATATAACGTATTAAAGGAATCAGTCTCCTCTGTTAACCTTTTAGTTTGATTTTGTGACCTTACACAATATAGAAGTGTCTTAAATCTACGAGTCTTCGCGATTAGATTGACATAAAAATTTTGATATTTCTGCCCTGATGCGGGTTTTTCCCCTGCACTACTTGTCGGTAACGAGGTGAGAGATAAGAATTAGGATGTCGGTACCCACATCGACGATGGAGTGGGCCAATCAGGGGCGACCAACCCATCAGAAGATGAATCCCTGAGTGACCATTAATTCTATCACTAGACGATTACAATATCCAGACATAGAGAGGTAATTTATTTGGAAAGAATGGATAAGAAGGCGTAATGTTGTGATCACGATGTTTAAATAATATAGGCTAGTAGTACAGATGATTTGTTATACGGGGGTTGAGTTCGTATGAATCGCCGCGTATGACGAAAATGCGTACAACGGGAGACGTATAATAATCACTATCTTGATATCAAACTGACGGAAGAAGTCTTTGATTCAAAGCTTGTTAATAATAGATTTTAAAATTTGATCGCGGGTAAGATATTGATGATCTTCATAATACTGAAATGAAAACGCGGACAGCGAAAGCGCGTATAATAAAAGTCACCTGTATTTGTAAGTAGAGACGTGGAAACAAACACCTCGATTAAATTATTCCCTAGTCTGAGTCCGGAATTTGAACAGGATGTATCCTGAAAGCAAGTCTGACTCTTTATCAATATGTCTCCCTGCACTTTAGAGGTTTAATTGTATAAGAATTGGCCACAGAAACTGATCATTTTGGTGGTAAACATTGTTTTTGTCGTTTGTTTTCAGGTGTGTGTGTGTTCAGCAGTAGCAGTGGCGGATTCGCTAGGCTGCTGTCATGACACTTGTGATAATTTCGACATTCTCTGCATCAGTTTGGCTACTTCTGTTCTACACAGCACTTCTGATTCTCTTCAGTCCCTGTGTTCTGGTCATAATTGCCCTTCTTCCTCAACACCTGCCTATCTTGCTACTTAGAAGAATTTTCACAATTCCTATGGAATCTGTTTGACGTCACTGGATTTAATTACCAACTCCAGTATTCTATCTGCCACTGGATCTCTCTAACCAAAAGTACGTAAGAACTGTCGAGACATCGTATGATCAAATATGAGTTTGTTTACACACTTTTGGCCGCAGTTTTCGGTAATAATATTGCACGCTGTTCCCGCAAAATCAGAGTCCAAATTCGATAACCGTACAAAGCTTCCAGTAAAATGGATGTTTCGCTCGTTTTCGGACGGGATAGTACTAAGTTTTCAAACCAATCTCGGTTTATTCACTACAGACGTGCCTACATGCATTTTTCAGGTCATAAAGTGTGTGGCGATAATTACACAATATGAAACTTCGTTATATGTAGCTCACAGCGCGCGGATGGCCACACAGAACGCATGCATTCTGTAAGAAACTACTACGAAATAGCTCTCGAGAACAAGCCTATTCTCTATATTCGAGATACTCGAAACTCGAGATTATCGAATGAAAATCGAATATTCAGTCAGTTCACGACAACTGCCTGCCTCATCTACATCTTACTCTCACGTACGTAAATAAGTTTAATATAATATACAAGTTCTACTTAAGTCACCAAATGCATTCTGAATAAACTCTATGGGCAAAATTAAAAGATGCTAATAGCTAAACTAGTTGATACATATGTTTACCACTGGGCTTTAAAATGTTAATAGTTAATTTTTATGTGTTCACATTAAAGTGTTTCTAACCTAAGCTAGATTACTTTAAGTGGAAGATAGGGATTAATTATGTAACTGGGAACTCTACTTACACAGCTTACCTCGTAATGGATGACCAAAGTTATTATGACGCTTCTGGGATGAGGTAAATAATTGCGTACTTAACTTTGGTGAAGAAATCTTTTAGAAAGCTGACATTTGGAAGACATAGGTAGAGCTGGAAACTAACTCCATGGAGCATAGTCGTTCTTGAAAAGCTAATAACAGGCCTACGCTTAGCTAGTCCAAGAACTGATTTATGCAGAGGCGATAATCATAGCCTACTATTGAAATATGTCTTCGAACACGGGTTATGAGGATGTAATCTGAATGTTACTAGCTCTGGATAGTGTGTGTTATATTACGTTGTTAATACTAGACGCAGAAGAGAAAGCTTAGTCGTCTGCATGCCTTAGAACTGAAAGTACAGTCATTGACCTTGAACTGAATAGTAAGAAAAATAATTGCGTAAAGACTGAAATGTATTATATGAGATTTGATGTTCTCTTTGCAGTGATGATGTCGATGTTTGCCGTCTAGGTTGTAATTTCTCGTGAACTTGTAGGTAAATACAAACGTTTCGGAGTAACGTACTGCTTCCATCTTCAGTGTTCAGTGATATTTGAACATTACTCGTGATTGCATAAAATAGCTAAAAGATCCTATATTTTGGACTACGTGTCAGAATACAGTAGTTGAACTACTGAATTGGCATGGCCGATCGAACGAAATAGATTAATCTATTTGTATGTAAGTCTCCGCTTGAGAATCAAGGTTAAGTAGGTTGTTGTATCGAGGTTTTCTTTGAAAGAGGAGGGGCTACAATTGTGTTGCTATAGTTGCGATGTTAGTGAAGGGGAGTAAAGACTGAGATCTGAACGACTTAACGTACATAAATGCCCTGTGAGGTGAGACACGGAGAAGCAGGCTTGGCAATGTGTATATAAAGAACCGCCCAGTTTGCAGAGTGCCATTAGCTCTTTGTTACCATCGTGACTGGCTGGAATTGTGGAGTCTGACAGAGATGAAGGTAAGGTACAGCGTCTAGAGTCTGCATGCATAACCAATACCTTGCACAGTTCTGCTGCTTACGATCTGGTTAACGAATTATTTCGGTACACGTCAAATATTCGCAGGAATTCGCCCTGTTCTATTATTATTTATAATATAAATACCCAAAAAGCATCGTTTGTTTCTAGTACAAAAAAAATGTCTGGATCATAGGCATTTGCCAGTTATTTCAGGGATATCAAAGGAAAGATTTTGGCACGGGACATTTTGGTTTCAAAATTAGTTTGAAGTCCACTTTAACAGAAGTTCTCTAAAAAATGTAATTTCACTGTTGTCGTGTTTCAGTTTGCGTAGTTTAAGAAAAAGTTATATGGTTCGCTTCACAGAAGGGAAAATGTTTTGTTAAAATGCTGCACCAATTAAAATAAGCTACTAAGACGAGTCATGTAAATTATATTTAAAAATTCAATCCGTACCGCGTAGAAAACACTTCACCTTAGCATTGCAGAGATCAATTGGTTAATGCTGTTTACCCTGAGAATCATACAAAAATCATAGTTCTTGTTCATAAGAGTTCTTGATTATTAAATCGGGTGGATCATTTGGTTACCACTGTAATTTAAAGGGTTAAAGTGGTTATCTAGAAAAAAGACACGAGACCCAATAGGAATGGTTACATATTTTATATTATGTGGAGTGTAATGTGATATTATAGATTGATATGTGAATGAGGTAAGGCGAGTAATTGTTTGCAGTTCGAGGCGAAGACTTCCATTTCCCTATATTTTTTTACGACGATCTTCAGTGCTGAAGATAGAGGCAGTGTGTTTCTCTAAATGATGTTATCTACCTACGGTCCTACACGGCTTCATAACCCAATTCCAACATCCTCACTACAGTACTACACTCCTTCCTTACACGTATTCATGACGCAGTGCAAATTTAAGCATGAGGGCCAATCTCAACTTTACATTTCTAATCCGTTGTTGTTGGCTGCCGCCTATCACGCTTAGTTCTACCTGCAGGATCACAGTTTTATAGGTCTGCATCCCGTTGACCTTGCTCCGTTATTCTAAATCAAAGAACTGTTATAATGTTACGTAAGAAACTCATAAAATAGCATCTTGACCGTCACTGCCCACATATGGACTGGTGCAGTGGTAACAAGACTGGTTCTGAAACACAGCTGATGTTTTCCTGCCCCTCCCTCATTAGTATTTTAGCATAAAAGCAACGGTCATATTCTGCCAGAAAATCCAGTTAGTTAATTCAGTTTGTCATTCGATTCCACGTAATCTTGACACCAAACGTCGAGATAAGTATTGTTAGTTACAAATTCTCTGTATTTTTGAAGTCTCGTGTTTAAATAGCGAATAGGGTACAGAGTGACCTTAGGTTTTGTCTGATTTTCTCCTCTGTCTCCTGACTGCTGGTCTTTTAGCTATCCATATTAGGATCTTCTTATGTGTCTTGTGCCACTGCATAACCTCAGTAATAGATTTTGTGCTCCTGATTGTGTTTTAGAGGTCCTGAAATAGTAAATTAAATTAGGCCATGACCACTTCCTTCCATATTCTTTCTGAATCATTCTTTCCTAAATCATCCCATCATCTGACTGTACCTGAGCTGCTGACAGCATCGTAAAATAAACTACAAATAAATAAACTATATCTTGAGCAGTCAGAACCTCTTGTTGCTACATTCTGACTAGATTCATCATTCAGAATCATTTTATTACATCTTACAGTATCATCATCATAAAATAAATGGATAGTCAGCAAACTAACATTACACACTTTTGTGTGCAGCTGTCAACTGTCCTGGCATGCATCACGGTGACATTGCTGGCTGACATCGCGACGGCAGGGCTCCTCAAAGTACCAAAAGTCTACAATGCTCTCATTACTACCAATGAGAAGTTGGTTCCTAGCAGAGCAATTCCAGTTTCCACTTCAGTGTTTCATCCTGTTGCATTGGCTCCCGCAGTTCCAGCCGTATTTCTGACGAGCCCTTACGTCGCCATCGATGACTCTGAAGCTAAAGCCAACAAGTCGGAGACTGAAGATAATACTGAAAATGAAAGCGATAAGAAACCGGAAGGTGAAAAGAATGCCACATCAAATTCCTTACCTTTAATCACACCATTTTCTCTTCCATTAGCATATTACAATTCTATTACTTATTATCATAACCTTTGGCCTTATTCCTATTCATCAGTGTCACCTTCTGCATTTTTATTTACTGCGCCATTTGCATATCCTGGAATATTTGATTTAAATGGAGGTCTGCAGTGGAGTCAAATCAAGAAACCGGAATCTGATCCAGCTTTGTCTAAAGACTCAGCATCTACTCTTCCTTCTGGAGCCAAAGATGATCCAGAAAAGGCATCGGTGTCCACTGATGCCAGCTAATTGCAAATACATCGTCAGTATCGAAACATAATCAGCGCAAATCTAAAATTGTAATGGTCTTCGATTCTGTGAATTTTGTGTTTTAGTAGTTGCTGTTTGAAATGATTGATTTCCCCTTTCTTTTCTCACATTTTACTGATGTACTGACGCTGACCACTCACTCCATCTAGTGCCGAGGTCAAGAAGGAGTAGGAGCTATACCTCCTCTCCCCCCAAGCGCCTGCATGGCGTGTAGTGGGGCAGATTTACTTTTACTTTACTTTACAATATTCAAGATATCGTCTCACATTTGTAGCAATTTTACTTCAAGTAGAATTTTTTTAAGTGAGAGGGAATTCTGAACATTTCATTACATGCTGAATATTTCAATAAATTTTGAATAAATTAGATAAAAGTCAGGTAAGAAAATTACTGTGCTCGCAGGTTTATGGCAATTTATAACAGGAGAACAGGTTCAAATCCCACTCGTGTCATGGACGCGCGTCTGCATTTTTCTGTTTTATTCTGTGTAGTAATAGGTTATGTGAACGACAAATTTAAATTTATCTATTTATAAAAATCAACAAAGTGAACCTTAAATGCCATAAATGAAAACCATGTTATATAGAAATGGACTTGGTGAATTAAGGAATAAGATACAATGTTTGATGCATGGCATGATTTATCTAATCAGATTTTATGGCACAACGGGGAACGACCCGTTCTTTAAGTGCCTGAGCACCGGGTCCCAACTTTTCGTTGGCTCGATCTATAGACATTTTGGTAGGACTCCTTGGACGAGGGATCGGCCCGTCGCAAGGCCTCTACCTGTACACACGTCAGCACAACACAAAAAAACGCTGACAAACATCCAAGGCTTGAGTGGGATTCGAACCCACGGTCCCAGCGGCACAAGGCCCACGCCTCAGACAGCGTGGCCACTGCGGACCCCGATTTTATGGTATTCCTCATGTAAAAAAAATAAAGACTCATTTTGTTGTGTATATTTTAATAGATAATGTGTGTATAGACACAGAATATTGTTATCTTTATGTCAAAACTTCTAGATTTTATACCTGAAGTTATTCCGAGTCAGAAATGTCATTTGAACGAGTCAAAATCTTAGAGGTTATGGAGCTATGGATAGAAATTCAAGATGAACAGATATAATTACAGATTTTCGTCAAGCATAATGAGGAATCCCCATATTTCAGTAGACAGATGACAGAATGGATCATTGGGGTCACTGAATTTCACTGATGTAGATTTCCATTTACGGGGTTGCATGACAGACGATAGGAACAACTTTATTGAATTTCTTATGCTGAAAGATGTTCTACATAAAGTTTAGATCATGTGGAATTTCAAATATCCATTAATGAGAATCAGACCTGCATACACGTGCAATTTCTGACTGGAACGACCTCAGGAATTTGGTCCTGAAGTACTGACCCTAGTCTTCGGACATTCTTCGTATGTTACGCGCTGGACGAGTAGGAACAACAAGGATTTTACAGGTAAACTATCAATTATAACTCTGAAATATTTGTAAACGTTTATGAGATTACATGTCGCAACATCCCAGAAGACGGTATATTCATAGGAAACACCATAAGAACCTGAGATATCACCATTACTCTCTGTACGTCTTAATTCTATGAAAGTGATTGTCTGTGTATAATGGAGCATGGGGCTTGCATTTTATTAAATAATAGTTATAGATTTACAAAATACAAAGTAAAAAGCAAAGCTGTCCCACTATACGCCATGTTGCCTCAAACATCGTGTTGCAGTGAGAGCTTACCATCGCAGATAGGGAAGTGGATTGATTTTAATGTAATTTTTAAACATTATTACAGCTTTCATAAACCAAAAAAACTTACAAGTAATTTTAAACAATGAGAAGTACAGTGAGGATTTGTCCGGAGTACAGCCATTAGGAGCGTCGTCTTCAAATGTGTAATTTGTTTATGATCCAGCTGTATTTATGGTGTAATGCAATGAACTTTTTTTATCCGAGTAATCAAGAATATGTAATATTTATAAATTACTAGCTTCTTGAGTAAGAAAAATATTTTAATGATATAATAATATTAAAATTTGATTTAATTCCCTTTTTCCTGCTTCTGTTGTAATTCGGAAAAAAACACTAAGACAGATCAACGTGTTTTTGTAGTGTAAGATTATGTCACGACAAATAAATAAATAAATGCCTTAAACGCAGAATCTGAAAAGGGTTTTGACGTAGAGGAGACATTTCACAGAGGATACAAATAAAATATTTCGGTGGTACAGATATAAAAAATGACCGACTTGGATTATTTCACTGGGAAATCAAAATGATAATACCTATAAGGAATTTATAAAACTTGTATTGTCAACTAGAATGTTGAATCATCTTGTGCGTCCTTCATTATTTTGTGTTGACTAATAATAAATTATAGTAAATTATCGTACAGTTATAAGTGAATGATCAGAGGTTAGAGGTCAGAAGTGACGACCTTCCGCCTAATGTAGCGAGAAAAATAATCTGGCCTCCAGCACTTGCAACTCCCAGGGATGAGGAACCAATCGTAGTACAGACGCACCTGAAATAATAAACAAATATTAAAATATATTGTAGTTTTTAATATTACTTGACTCCAAATGATAAATTTTGGTTGTAGAGGCTGCTTTTGAGACATATGCAAAGACAGAGAATAATATTAAAATGAACTTTGAAATATAGCTTGTGAGCTTGATTAAACTGGCTCAGAATAAAATTTTATGGCCAGTTAAATTACTTTCAGCTGCTCATAGTAGATGCTGTATCATGGAGGTAGTTAATTGAAATATATCCTACCTGAAAGCAACCTAAGTCATCGATGCCGTCGCACTGGGAATTGTTTTTGGTTGGTGTCTGAGTCGTTACACTCGGACTCTCTGTCGATACTGGTGCTTGGACACCTGCTCTTTTTCGCAAGTACTGTTGATAATTCTGGAAATCGTGTACTGGAGGTGGATTTTCTCCAGCGACAGGATTTCTATGTGACGGCCACCTTCCTCCTGGTGCAGCTGGCAGGAAAGTATCTGGGTAATAAATTTCCGCAACAAGCAGGCTTGTCCATCTTGGTGATGAAAGGCAACCACCATCCAGGTAGTGACAGCGAGATTGTCTTTGGCAGAAAATAATTTATTGTAGTTGATACATTGTATGAGCTCTCACAGCATTGCTAAATAAACCATAAATAAATAAATTTTCGTGTCATAATTCTTCTGGTATCGGCATTTCACAGGATTTGATAATTATTAACCTTTATATTTCAATTTGTTTTAATTAACTTACGTTTCTGTTATATTCAGTGGAATTTTAAATATTCATGTTTTTTTTATAATTTACCTTAAACATTTGACTAATTGAGGTTTAGAATGTATGTGGTGATGTGTTTAATTAAGCAAAATTATAACGTTATTATTTTCACAGAGAATCTCATTAACATTAATGACCTACGACATTTTTGTACTCACAGACATCTGGTGACTTCTACAGTCTGAGTGAAATATCCTTCGTATGGGATCTGCACTACGTAGCGCCATACACCCTGGTAGTTCTTGGCAAAAACAGGAGTTGCATAGTCCACTTTGGCAGGACAGGGTGTCGGAGGCAGAGAAGGTTCGTGGTGTGCACCTACTGTAGCCACGGAGGCACCCTCTCCCCTGCGATACTCCGGGGTTTCTCCGCCAAAATCATCTCTACGCTCAACCATTCCGGAGGCCAGAGGTTCTCCGTTGAATGCTCTGTACAGCATGCACAGCCTGGCACCAAACGATTACTTCAAATCAAAGGTACTTAAATTTAAATTCACTTGAGTTGTTTGCTCGGAGATAAATATATAGTTTGTCGACTACGCAACGCTGAGTAATTCAAAGCTGTTTTAAACTGATGATGAAGCAATAGAAATTTATTATTATAACTAAGCTCAGCATCACTTAAAATATAACCATAACAAGTTTATAAAATTAAATTTGTGATTAAGTCATCAACGGGTACTTGCGTATTAACGGCTAACCCAAACATGACGTCAAGAAAATCTCTGTATCGATGGTGTGCATCGATAGGAACATTCTGCTTTATATTATTCTGGCGTTGGTTATCGTAGCTAAAGATTGTTTATCTTATTATTTTAATGCGAGTTAAAGAGATATTATCTTGAAGATTTCTGTCTTCTGGGTTGTTGCGCTGTGTAGTCTGGTCGATGTTAACCAACGTTTCAGAGGTCATACTGCCTCCGTCATCAGGGCAACAACCCAGAAGACAGAAATCTTCATACTCTCCGCTGTGAAAACCTCAAATCTTACGTATGACAGTCATGTTACATTGGATTCCTTAAAAGGCAGGGAATTTCTGTACAAGGTAAGTGACTATCAGCTTTGCAAGACATACTCAAAAATCTGTTCGGGGATATAACATGTGGCTGGACTAATGAATATCCATGCAATAGACATGTGACGACATATTCAACTTACACTCCTCCTCCGTTATCACAGAATTTCCTGGCTTCCCGTTTGATGGCGCTGACAATCGTCTTGTCTTCCGTCTGTCTTCGGCTTTCTTCGGTTCCGTTAGCTTCGGGCGCCTTTGTGTCTCTTCTAGTGCGGTGTCTGTGATCTGGTGCTATCCTAAACAAACCACCATCAGAACGACAATTATATGATTAGGAATGTTTAAAAAATATAGAATAACAAAGTATGACAGATCATAATCAAAGTGCTAAGAATATTTATGTGAAGTACCATTAATATTGCTGATATGATTAAATCATTAAAGATGGATAAGACACTTACCAAGCATAGGAGAAAAAATAAATTCGAGAAAAATTGTTTCAAAATCTTGTGGAGCAGTTTGAATAACGTTATGTAAGAGCAGGGAATTTGTTGACCAGCTGAGTAACTTCAAGGTAGATCGATACGTACGAGTTATGTGCGAGGGAACCGGTACTCCATTGGGCTGGGTCCTGGTGATACTTGGCGACTCTGGGCAGAGTCTCGTCAGCTTTCAGGATGGGGAGTGTCTTACTGAAGAACTCGAGAGTCTTGTTGCGTACTAACTCGCTGCCAACAGAAATAACAACTTTGTATGTATTACATTCATTTTTATGTTTACATCATATTGTTTATTGCCATTTGACACGCAGAAATACCATTCTTTTGAGAATGGAAATTATTTAATTGCATTAAATGTTTTGGAAAATATTAAACCTTCTGTGTTAGTGCCTAGAATACACTTACGATCTGTGTCTGACAACGTATGAAATATTTTCCAAAATTCCCCAATTCATTGGTGGATGTTAACGCGTCTGTTTCATATTGAGAAGATCGCAGATTCAAATTTTGACGAGACCAGCTACCTGACTGAAATTTTTCATGGTTTTCCTAAGTCCCTCCAGGCAGATGCCAGGATAGTACCTTAAATTACGTCATTACTGCTTCCTTCCAAATCCTTTCTAATTCATTATATCGAATTAATCTAATGTTACTTAGCTTGAGATATTAAGATTCTCATTTAATAAACCACAAACCATGACCTGGTTCAGAAATGCTGTTTTATGCTACCGTAGAGTGACTTACAATGGATAGGCTGCCCCCAGCACTTTCTGTCCCATGGGGTTCGGTGGGATGACACCTTTGTTCAGGTCTCCACACAGGTTGAAGAGGGAATCAGGTTGGCTGTAGCTGTGCGTCCCTGGGCAAAGTAGAAAATGGAATTAAGAACTTCTTTTGACACTCGGTATCTAATGTATATTGGTCGTGAGTCGAATGGAAATATGTTGAAAGAAATTAAGTTTCCTTCAGTAACCGGCAATATTTTGACCTATGTAGTATTTCAGTATCGCTCATTAAGTTTCATGCTTGTAGTTTATATTGAAAAAACTGAATTTTACGAGCATAAATTAAATTTTATCAGTTAAGAAGGGATGAAAAGTGAAGTCTATTTTCGAGCTTTATTTGCGATTTTTAAATTTTGATTTGTCCTTGTTTATTTACTGTAGGTACAAATTTATCACTTTCACAAATAATTAACATTTTTCGAATTACAATTATAAATTCCTGTGCAATGCGTAGCCTTCGCCAAATAAAAAACAAGTCGTGGATCTTCATGATATGGTGTGGCCATAAAGTAATTGCACTCAGTAACGTGGGTCAGATTGAAATGGTCGATTTCAAGCAAATATATAACATATAGCATCAAACAAGCATTTTTTAAGATGAGAAATTTAATAATTTTTGACTTCAACTTCATGTGATGTACAGTTTAGTTAACAGTTTAGTTGACCAAAATTAAATTTAATTGAAAACGTGTGTCATATGTTAACTCTAATATGGATAGACATGAATTAATTAATGGACAGACAGACAGCCACTTGTTCTCAATTATTGGTTGCCATTAAACAGTAAGAGTATTTGTAAGACATGAGCGTGGACCACGCACAAACCTGGACACTCCTTGTCTGACTGTTGATAAGGTGGACGCCTGACTCTAGGTGGTTCTGCATTCGGAGATTCAACAAAAGCGTAGTAACCTTCAGGTGGTTCCTGTACCACTTCTGGGCTTTGGGGGATTTTTATACCGGAACACATGACCGTCGTCGAACACGCCACACAAATCTGTAAAAAATGCGAGACGGAGCACGCGGCCATGTAGCTTTACAGTTTTGATAATTTAGAGGCTATAATAATACTAATAATAACAACAACAGACAATATGGTGGTGATGACGATGATAAAAATAATAATAAAGACCATATTCGTGGTAATAAATTATTATAATAATTCAGTTCTTTATTTACGTGCTGACTTAACAGCACAAAACTCGAGTACAAGTTTAAAAAAGAGAAGTAGTGGACAAAATAAATATACACAAACAAACAAAAGACGGCAATAATTCAATAATTATAACAGACCAAGTGACGTAGTTTCTGACCGCTAGATGAAGATTATGATTATTTATACAGAAGCCCTGTATCTATGAAGTGGTAATAAAAATAATACCAATAACATTGGTGGTAATATGATACAAAGACAAATAATGTAAAGCAAAGGTAAAGTTTAAGTTTTCTCTGGTACGTATGAAGTACCACGTCTTAAGGACGGTAGGGTAATGGAGTTATAGCTCCACATATTTTGAACCGCGGCACAAGATCGAGTTGAACGGTCATCTTCGCATTCCGGTCGCTTTATCTCCGAAGAAAGAACCCCTTGTGTCTATTGGATAGAAGGCTGATGCCTCGGAGACGGTCTGGAAACGGAAGCTAAAAAAAAAGAAATCTGCTCCTGCCGAGAATCGAACCGCGGCCGTCCATCTCGTAGTCAATGTCAAAAATTGATCTCTTCCGGTTTCACTACTGCATAAAACAGATGTATACCCTACATTTGTGGAACATTAAACATATTAATATTAATCATAATTAATTTCGTGTATTAAAGTGATTGACAACAGCAGACCAGTAACAGTAAGCTAATTTCAGAAAAGCGAATGACACCAAAAAACAATGTGGCTCAAATTTTAACCAGAATTATCTGTGATTATGATAATTCCTTAGTAGTAGTTTTGTGTGATAGCAAAGTGTAATTGCTCTTCGTATTGCCGACATTTTGGGGAGTATTTTACTGGTTCCGTCTTCAAGACCAATGACAAGTCATTTCACATGAAATGTCGGAACTACAGCCTATACGAGGTGACAGGCTGACAAAGAAAGATTTCCAGGGATGCTTCCAGGCTTGGCAGCGGCGCTGGGATCGTTGTGTTCACTCCCAGGGGAACTACTTCGAGGGTGATGGATGAATTTAATACCTGAGATAAATGTACGGGTTTTTATACGCGCAGTCTGGAAACCTTCCGATCGCACCTCGTATATGCAAGACGCCATTACACAATCCTGAAATCTTCTACTCGCTTTACTTACTAAAATCTGTGGAGATGACCAATAGTAGAATATAGAACTAACAGTAAAGAACCATTATTATTTACCGTTAGTAGAAATTGCTAATTGGATTATTGTGTTGCACCTGGCTGAAGCAGTAATTGTATTGCATGACTTTCAGTAAAAGAAAGAATTAGACGTCGTTGCATATATTTGCACACATTTTGAAATCGTTTAGCTAAGACCGTGTTTCTAAACCTTCGCAAGTGTGCCATGACATTTCGAGTTCAAATGTATTTATTTCTTCAGTTTAACAATAGTCAAGAAAGTGTGGTAATAACAGTGCCTTCTTGTTCGACCTTGTTTTGTCATGTAATCGGTCTGTGCAACTGACTGTCCAGTTGTGCCTGTTTTTGACACTTTTAATGTATTTTTTCGTAGTTCCAAATGTTCTCCTCGGCACTCTGGAGAAAACTTCACTATAGGCAGCTTTGTTCACCAAAGCTGGCCACTTACTGGAATCTAGGTCCGAGGTTACCTCAACTCTCAATACGTCTTCTTGGCGTGGTACTTAAATAGTCACTAGGAATGCCTTTGAAGTTATACATACATCTCATTGGAATTCGGAGTTCGTAGATGTGAAAGTAAGCAGTGATTTTCATATTACAATAGATGCGCAGTGTTAAAATAGGTCTTCTTGTCGAAGTTAAACGCGACTCATTCAATAACTGCATCCGGTCTCTCGTATGCTCCGAACAGTTTAGCGATTAGATTGAATGGACGCATTAATTTGCTTACTTTGCGTTAAGGTGGGTTTACATCTGGATTAATTTATAAAAATATGTTTCCCCGTTTATATCACCACAAATCTAAGTTGCCCATGAGGCATTATTCGGAGATACTAAAAATCTAAATTGACTCCAAATACTGTTCTATATGTCTTCCATTTCATTTTCAACTACATAGGCCATGAAATCTTAAACTTTTAAGCGATCTTCGTTACGATAAAATGAACAGTTAAACGTCATCTTTGTGAAGGATTTTGGTTCTGTGATCTCCGAAAATGAAGTAGATTCACTAACCACTGCGCTAATACATATAAAATCATACATTAAAACAAAACTGTTTACACTTAAAAATACACTTAGTGCCAAACGCGTTTCGACCTCAAGAGGTCATCATCAGTGGCAGACAAATATGTATTTTCAAGTGTAAACAGTTTTGTTTGAATTTATGATTTTATATGTCAATACACTGCATGGTATGCATAGTTTCAAGAATGAACTATTACATTCTTCATAAACAGAATCTCGGGTTACTTAGCATTCGTTCGTTGACTTAAGTGGTTATGATTATTCTGCTTTCAATTTTATATTTCGTCATAACTGGTACATTACTGTTACTTTCAAGTCCGTCTGTGGACTCGTAAGTTCTAGTAGAAATGTATTTTTTTTTTCCTGGTTGTAATTTCAACCGAAACAGAACAAATGTCCACGGTCACATCCATGCCGTGGGCTATAGGTTGAAGTGCCCTGGATTGTAAAGAATTTCTATACAGTTTAATTTATTCGTGGGATTCATCTCTGTGGAATGTGTATTGAGTAGGTGCGTCACCTTATCCGTCAATACATTTCCTCAGATGCTTCCCTGTACGCTTGGGGTCAGTAGGACCCGTTACAGGTTTTCCATCGTAACGGTACTTCTCAGGACGGACTGATTGTTCGTTTCCCTCCACTCAGAGGCGGTTCGTCTATGAAACCACAAATGACGACGTTCTCCTGAAGAAAACATTTAACCCTTTCAAGTCATAGATCGTCTATAGCAGTGGTATTCAACCTTTTTTGTTCGCGTACCCCCAGATATAATTTCTCTTTAACTTTGTACCCCCAAAATTGTTGGTGTATAATTCAAGTTATACATAGTATATAATCTACATCTAAAATAAATTAAATAAATTACATTACTGATTATTCAGTGTTTATCATAAAACAATATATATTTTTTAAATTTCACATACACCCTAATATGTCTTCATATACCCCAGGTTGAATACCACTGCTTTAGACTAGTGCAGAGGTTCCCAAAGTGTGAAGCGCGCACCCCTGGGGGGGGGGGGAAAGATCAGTTGCTTAACTCTGTTTACGGAAATAATTGCTGTTTGAACTGAGAATGAAACATATTAAACCTACAAACAGCTGGTACAAGAATTTAGTCATTCTGCTACAACATTCGCTATTTTATACTACATTTACTTCTGATACAGCTTCAGATGTCATATTTATAACTCGTCTGTAATTTTTTTCTTTAGAAAAGGATTTTTTAACGACCTACGCTGATCCACACTAAAACTTAGACGTGACGCCTATCACAGAGGGCAGTCAACCCGTCTATGCGATGTCTTACAGCAAGTGCAATCCAGTTTGTCCTCAAAGCTACAACCTACTTTATCTCTCTCAAAAGTTTCCAGTCACCTGTCATCCGACTGTCGGTTTTCAATATGCGAAACATAGGCATCATGAAAGCCAGGCTTGCGAAAATTATTTAAAAATACAAATGTGAGGTTATTGTTCACTGTATAAAGTAGCACACTTATGTACTTCAATTCTTACTGAATTGTTTTAATTCATAAATTATTTCTAATCTTTTTAGACACTGATATTATTGGACGATGGATGGTCTGTCTCATTGTGTCCATGCATCGAGCGGGATTTGAACCCACGAGCGGCCAAGACCCACGCGAGGTCACAGACAATTATTTGTACTTATTATCACAGGCAGTTGTACTAACTGGTGTACATATTTTCCAGCTTGTTATTTGTGATTTTGCATACCACAGTAGTATTATGTCCATTAATGATGACGCACGTGTTTCATTGCAAATCTCCTTCCGGGCTTGTTCAAAAGGAATTTAGTTGAATTTGCGATCAAATAATGTGCTTTAAAACCTGGTGAAATTGTGAACGAAATTCATGGCTACACTCATTCATGTTTCAACAGTGACCATCTTCCTTTCGAAGCCTTTCACACTGTACAGAAACAAGTCATTAATCATTTTCTTTGTTTTGGGAACCAGTAGTTTAACTTCTCGGCCAATAAGCCATTAAGTTCGATGTCTGGCAATGTGACTCGTTTAGGGCTCCTTCCACCTGTTTATATAGACCGGTAGCTTTGCGCGCAGTGAATAAATGACACAATTGGGTGGCCCTAGTTCAATGTACTTTTGGCCCAACGCCATGACGAACTGTATATTTGTGTATATAGTAGGCTTATACGTTTTTATTGACGCGTGATGAAGCAATGACGCAATTTTCATTTCGTCTAGAAAACAAATCCATTCCGAAGTTATAACAGAACGTCGAGGCTAAGTGGTTAGTATTCTTATTTCATATTTGGGACGTTTCTGGTTCAGATCTCTACCTCGAATACCGGATATCTTGACTGAAATGTTTTGTGGTTTTCCTCAGTCTCTCGAAGCAAATACTGGGATAGTGTTGCAGATTGTGCTGCCATTAGAGGTCTATGAATTACAGCGTCAAAATGAAACAATATGAGGGGACTTTCTGGCGGAATAAATTTCACTGAAGAAAGCTTTCCACCGATTGACATTCATCGGCAAATGAAAGTTATTTGTGAGGACGACTTTGTGGACATTATATTGTCCGACGTGCACATGTCAGTGATGCAAACATCGGACACGCCAGAATGAATAACAATTAGCATAGCGAGAGACTGCGAATAGTAAGTCAGCTGCCTCGGTCTTAAGACGCAACACACAAGTTCTGTGGAAATAATCCTAAATCGACTAAGATCGCTCTCTTCCAAATATTTACCACTCTGTGGTTCTTTATCATTCACCGATCAACTCTTAGATAAATTTTACTGTTTAAAAAGCATCGTGAATAAACTTTAAACGACGTGTGCATTTTTCTGCTGTTTCATAAAATTACTTTGTGTGATCGGGACTAAAACTAAAGAAGACACAGTCACTTCTGTTAAGATATTTATTATTTAGCAATTAATTTTAAGAGGTATTGAGAGGGAATCCTTATATTTATAATAAACCAATGTCCTTTCTGTTACCGTAACTCAATCCGACGAAAACTTCCACACAAACGAAATATTATAACCCAGTAACTAAATCACATCTTACTGCTGCTGGTTTAAAAACTATCATTAACTAAATATAACACACAATTTCTTTGAGCCTGTTGTAGGAAAATGGGTTTTATGTGTTCTGTCTGAAACTCGTACCGATAAAATTTCACAAAAAAAATTGTAATGAGCGGTCTAACGTTTACATACTACTGAATGAAGTCTAATGTTTATTAACTACATTAAAAAAATACACACCAATTCTCTGTATCATAAAGTTAATATTTCCTTCCCAATATTATACACCTACCATTACAACAACGAAATCCATTAATTTTGAAGGTGGTAGCTTAGATCTTGAAGACGACCGATGTATCACATTACCAGACCCCATATCACCACACTTCGGTTCTCACAGGTGTTCACCGTGCACCACACTGATGATACCGCTGCCAACTTCGGACTGAATCCGGGCCACTGCATCACCTTACCAAGTCAGCTAAGTTCTTCACATACCTAGCCGTCGTCGGACGCTTCCTTCTTGCGCTGGACGATCCAAAATATGCAGGAAGTCGAAACGAAATAAATGGGAAGTTTTAATAAATCGCATAACACACACGACTTTTAATTTTTTTAAAAAATTCTATACTATATCATTTATATATTATAACGTGTAAACACTCATTATACCGTAGGTTTGTTCATATGGGGGCTAAGTTACAGGCCGGAGAATATATTTCGATTCCCAGCGAGGATAGATATTTTTCTCTTAACTACCCAGTCCAGACCGACCCACCCAATGAATACCAGTGGCTCTTTCCCAGGGGTAAAGTGACTGGAAAGTGAAGCTGGCCAATCGTTTCTAACTTGTGCCCAGGACACCATAGTACTTCGTGACGTAGTGCTTTAAGTCTAATTAAGCACCAGAGTACTTTACCTTTAACGGCCAGTCGTAAAGTAAATTATATACATTATAATCCTTATATGAATTTGAATAATCGATTATATCCTGAAATAACATGGGCCATATAATTAATTAAAATCCAGGATTACATCAGTTTTAATTTATTTGCTTTCACGGCTGTGAGAATAATGATTATGATCTGGGTTTTATGTCAAAATTTCTTCAGCCTGAGGACGGAGAGAGTATGTTTTACCGTAACGTTGGCATCTAACGAGTCTAAACGGCGCCAAAAGACCAGAACATCAAATCCATTTTCGTTCAAAGTTGGCATCCTTGTCTATACACATATTCTCTCGCAAAGGTGATGAATGCTCTCTTGGCAGGATGTACTAAAGTACATGACATCACGGCGACCACATGATTAGACATCAATGCGATAAGAGAGATCTGTGCTATCAATTGAGAGTATATTATCGCTTTAGTTACCGTGGAGAGAAAAATGTTTGCTGTTGTAGTGATGAGGTTGGCAGTGTGGCCTAAAGTACCATTAATATTTGTGATGTTGGTATAACCTGTGGTAGAAGGAGAGTTTTGTGGTTTGGTGGTTAGGGAAGCAGTGGTTGCGAATGTGAAGAGTGCCTTTGACATATGTCATTATGGCAGACAACAAGCAGAATGTTAGATATGTGTATCATTTACCATATTTTGAGCGCAGAGAGCTTTGTCGAATATTAGACCGGATGGATAAATGGGAGGAACTAGGTAAAAAATATTTTGATGTTTTTTTAGACTTTTTTGGTGTCATTTTTGTAGACCTTTGGAATAAGTACTGAAGGCAACATTTCACATTTGGTCGTTACATTTATACTACTTTCAGTACTTGACAATTACAACAACTCATTCACTTTAGTCCAAACTCCATATTCAAATCTACCTTTTCTCACTTGGAGTTATTGTATGTAACAGGTTCCTGTGTACTGAATTGTACCTTCTCATGTGTTTGTCTGCTATGAATCACATAACAGATGAATAGGCTTAGGCTTATGAAGGATCTATGGAGTGTAAATAAATTCAATTCTATTCTAGTGTTTTACCAGTTTGAACTGAGTAAAAACAAGCATTTAGTATATTACTCTTAATTTAATTATAGCCCTAAGGTTTGTTCATGTTATTTCAGGGGGCATACACATGAAGTTTGACATGATGACAATTCAGGATCTGCGTAGAGAGGTTCTGAGAGGCAATTCCCCATCTGATGAACTTCTGACTCTATGGGGACATCAAAATCATACTGTTTTGGAGTTATTTGTGCTGCTTTCAGAGATGCAGCACTATCAGGCTATGCTTGTTTTGAAACCCTTTGGTGAGAGTGATTCTTTAGTACAGTTTACTGCATGGCTTAACATCCCAGAATATAGCCATCTTCATACTCATTATCATAAAAACCTGAATTAAAGTACATTATCTGGTCATGATTTCAGTTTAATAAACATCCCAAAAGTGAAAAGTGTAATGTGGTTTGTGATATAATGAATATTCTGTCATATATCGATAGGTTACTCTTGATCTCAGCTGACCATTGGTTTTGTTACTTTCAGTTGATCCATATTATCATCGATTTATTTATGAAGGCGAAGAAATGTTGAGGCCATTATCTAAAGGCAGCCAATTACTGGGTGCAGAGAGTAAAGTATCTTCAGAAACAAACGAAGCAGCTGTCGGAGGAGAGGAGGCACGAGTTGCAGTTAACAGTGAAGCATCAAGTTCAAATGTGCCATCAGGGAACAAGAACCTGGACATTAGTCGCCATAACTTGAATTTAACTGAATCAACTGACTACGCTCATAGCAAACTCAGCTTTCTCCCAGAACAGCCAGAAAGAAAAATCCTCAATACGATGAGGCTCTCACCAGCTCGTATTCCAGAAGCCGGTAGTGAGATGGCAAGAATTCCCAGGCCTCTTGCCGGAGTCACCCTACCTACGTCTCAAGACGGAGCTTGCAGATTTCCACCAGATAACAAGGAAAATAATGCTCCCGGATATAATCAGCATAGAAAGCTATCAAGTAATTAACACAGATTAATTCTGAACAACAAACATTTCTGATGAACTGAGGTTTTAGTCATTTTGTGAATTTCTCTTACGCAGATGCATCGGATGTGTCATCAGTGACTGAAAACTGTGGTGCAATGCCACACATTGATTACCAAGAACTGCTAGAAGCAACTCAGGGTTGGGCAAAACATAACATTCTGGGAAAAGGAGGTTTTGGGACAGTTTTCAAAGGAAATTGGAAGAACACGCAGGTAGCAGTCAAGAGAATAGAACAGGTAATGGAGAAAATATTATTTTCTCATATGACCTTGAAAGTGGTAACAGCAATCGGAAAAGGCTCTTCAAATTGTTATGGTAATGTGAGTTTTAATTAATTAATTAATTTTCTTTATTCAGAGAGGAGCAGCACATCCAGAAAATAGCCAGGCACAACTGGAGCAGTCGCTGAGAGAGCTCCGAATTTTGAACTCGTGCCGTCACGACAACATACTGCCATTGTTCGGATTCAGTGTCGGGGGCGACGAGCCCTGCCTCGTGTACCAGTTCATGCCCAACGGCTCTTTAGAGGATCGTCTGTTATGCCGGGTAATTATTTTTATCAGAATTTGAAACATTTTCTAGAATTCTTTGCTACAATTCTTGGGCAGCGTGTAAGAGATATTTTAATGTAATTGGTTTGATATTGTCAGGGTATGTCGAGTTTAAATTGTGTGGCAATTGAGTAAATTATGAAATAGAAACAGTGCTTTGCTAAAATTTTTAATTTTTAATGGACTAATTGAAAACAGACCTTGTCATGGTGGTGGGGCTTTAGTACCTCAGTGACCCCAAGAGCTACTGGTAGGGCCTCCCTAGCCAGATTGGTCGAGGGGGAGAGGTCAGACTAAGACAGGTACCCTGGTCCTCCAGGTTGGGGGTTGGTCTCAAGGCTAACGACCTTGCACCGTAAAAAGAAAGATGTTCCGAAACCTCAGTCAAAGCCTCAGACAGACGGACCTAACAGAGGACCGAATGGAAGAGGAGAATTGAGGAGGCCATGGACCGAATACGGACCGGAGAACCATAGAAGAAGAAGATTGAAAACTGTATGGATATTATTTTTTCTTGCAGAAAGGAACACCACCGTTAACATGGCTTCAGAGGCATAATATCGCACAAGGAACGGCAAGGGGCCTTCAGTTTTTACACAACAATTCAAAGCCTTTTATACATGGAGACATAAAAAGGTAGGAAGTAAAGGGCATCATTATTCTACAAGATTTGTGTGAGACATTTTAATATTTCATATCCAGTACACACCATTCAGCATGGTGTGCATTGGTGGTTAGCAGGATTCATGACCCATCAGTACATGGGTTTGATCGGGACCGCAACATTTAACGCTCCTGCTGTCACCCCCTTTTTGCGAAATGATGATGAAAGTGGTGTAAATGTTGGGATGCCACGGAGAAACCGGAGAAACCCCGGAGGAAAACTCCGTGATGCCTAGACCACTGCCTTGCCCAACACAAGTTGTAAATCTGAGCACCGCTGGGAATCGAACCCAGGACCCCAGTATTAATGCTAGACCACCGTGGCGGTTATAATATTTCAGTAATGTTTTGTGAATGTATTGGGATTCTGCAGTTGGTTTAATTTCTCTGAATGATAAATAGCGCCGAAGAAAGGACCACTTCGACTATTTAAAAACTGAATAATGCTTGATCAAACAATAATTTAAACTACTACAACCGCTGGTGTAGCTTATGTGCCAGACTTGTATTCATATTGGAGGGGATAAATGTCACTACTGATCTGGCATGCCACGTCCGACCGTATGTCGCCCACCGTGTGTAATCTGACGCTGCTCTGGTGTCGGTCTCTGAATGGTTTGTTAATACGCTTCGGTATGCTTTCTTCTTCCTTTCCACTCCTTTCCTTGGACAGTAATATGTAAAATAACATCTGGACTTTAAAATGGTAATTCACATTAATTTATTTATTTTTTTTAATTATATATTTCATACTGCAGTGCCAATATTTTACTGGATGTAAACTTCATCCCACGTATTGGTGATTTTGGACTTGCGAGAGAAGGGCCTCAAAATAATTACACACACATGAAAGTGAGCAGGGTTCACGGAACTCGGCCTTATCTTCCGGATGAATTTCTGCGTGGTAAACAAATGTCAACGAAAGTTGATACCTACAGTTTTGGTATTGTAAGTATTGACTAAACTATAAATATAAAATAAGTAAACAAACAACTATTAACGCTATAAAAATGACGCTATTGCCATACACGTTTCAACCTTAATAGGTCATCATAGTGGCATTGGAGAAATTAATTAATTTAATCAAATGGTTTAAACTTGATTTAGAAAATAAATAATGAATAGGGTGTTTAACAAAAGTATTTCAAGCGACACTGCGCTAGATGTTGTTATTCATAGGAATAGACTCTGTACTTAGCTATTGATCCGATGGTCCGATGGCCGTAGCTGGTCTGTGGCGAGCCGTGGTTGCGTTGTCCGTACCTGTGACCTCCAGATTATTGACTAAGCTGTTTTTTATTAAATAATTTTCTTGAGGAAATGTAACTTTCATATCTGAGCAATTTTAAATATTGTCTATAGTATGTCTTTAGTCTTTTTGTTTTTTAAATTTTATTTTTTATTTCACCAAGATAACTGCTGTAAAGATTAGTTTTTTATTATTAAATTTTTACAGGTGCTGTTTGAATTGGCAACTGGATTAAGGGCATATGATGATTCCAGAACCTGCAAACTTCTGGTAAAAAAATAATTTAAACTCAATTATTACAAAATGCAATTATGTTGGTGCGTTGATTACGATTATGAGATTTCAGGTTTTAAAAACAGTGAAGATGTCAAGTGTTGTCTTCTGAATTATTACACTGTGAAAATGGTTTAAAGATATTCATATTAAAACGTTTTGATTGATAATCAGTATTTTCATATTAATTTATTATATAAAAAACATAAATACGGTAAAGAGGCTTACGGAAATAAATTTAAAGTTAATAAAAATGTTGCTCTATAAAGAAACATGACCCATTCTGTTTGTTAATTTCTTTGGAATGGAATATTTAAGAGAATCAACAAATGCCATGGGCAATTGGGTACCACTCCTGCTTTTTATTCAGAGGTGCTAGGTTCAAATTTTGGTCCAAAAACTTTTTATGATTTCTCTCAGTCCCTCCATGCAGATGCAGGTCACAGCTGCTTTCTTCGGTATACTTTTCAGTTTATTATTAATTAATCATTGTGCCATTGAACATATTTCTTGAAAATTTATGCAATATGTTATGAAGGTTACGTATTTCTTTGTCTAGAAAGAGCACGTGGAGAGCTGCACAAAAGAACAATTGGAAACTCTCATTGACAAGAAGGCAGTACCAGAAAATCCAGCAATTTTCCAACATCTGGTGTCCCTAGGCATAGAGTGCGTAAAGAAGATACCCAAACATCGGCCAAAAATGGAGAAAGTTCTTGAAGAGCTGGAAGCAGTTACTTCAAGGCACCAAATTTGTGACGCGGTTCATTGTAAGTGAATCTTAAAAAATGTCGTCATCCTTCGTGGTGCTAGGCCAACTTTGCATCTTTTATGTTACATAATGAAACCTTTTTCTTTTTTTGTTAAAGAGGTTCTAGGTTCATATCTTGGCTAGAAACCAATTACCATGATTTTCTTTTTCTCCCTTCCCAGTACAGACTTTGACCTTTTCCTTTCATTGTCTTTGCAGTCCATAATTCATAAGTTTTCCTACCACTTGATGCTATATAACCAGAGAAATTTAAAAAAATTGTTTACCACTTTCCTTACTTATCATTTTTTCTCACAAATTGGAAGCCAAAAAAGAAAGAATATAATTTCCATTCAGTTTTGTGATTTTTCAAAGCAACTAGAGAATTGTTGGTGAGTAATTCATTCAAAACATTCTGTATCACAGAAAGTCTTCTGCATATAAACATCATCATCTAAGGCGATCGCCCCTCTGAAATATTTATAAATATCTACCAGGCTACACAGTGTAACATCCAAAAATACAGCTGTTTTGAGTTATAAAATATTGATGAAAAAGTTAAAAATTATGTAATTTAAAATTATTACACATATTAATTCCAGTTTCCCCTCTTCATATTTTTATTGTAGTGCCAGGGGTAGGATGTCCAATGAAAATTCTGTATTACCTCAGTAACAACTCTACCTGCTTCCAGTTCACACCATTTTACCCAAAAAGCTCTTATTGCTGAGTTCTGACAGTATAACCTTCTCTGTCATGAAGAAAATGTTATTTAAATTCACATTTTGATTTGTGTAATGTGTTAACTGTCGTAAGGAACAAATACAGTTGAATAAATGTTAAAACCAGTTTACCAACCAACTTATTCCCTTCTCCAATTGTCGCAGATCCTGGGAGCTCGGGCGGACAGTGTGTAAGAACAAGTCTGATGCTGACGATACCGTCGAACCATCCCGTTGGCAGCGTCCAGCAGGCGGGACTTAACAATGTATATTTATGTCATCCTCCAAACACTTCCAATAGTCATAACTTCCTGCCAGTTGCTGCTTTTCCGTCACCCTCCTATTCTCCGTCAGTCAGTCCGCAACCTATCTCGGCAGCCGGCGCGCATTCCCCACGTGCTCTTGGTTTAGCGTCTCATCCATTTCCAGTCACACCACAATATGTGCCATCTCCTGAGATTGAAGTGTCGCCACCATCGCAAGAAACTTATTGCTCGGGTGATAATTATCTGCCAGTTACAGTGGCAAAACAGAACTCTGCATCACAGAGACCTTACAGACATGCTGTTCTGGTAAGTTAATTGACTTCTTTCCTTTAAATGAAAATCAGTTATATTTTATTTTGTGGATTTTTAAGTCGGTAGCATTGAAATTGCGTTCATGTATGCATACATGTACATGATTAATTATTTAGGACCAGGAGATAGCACCAGCTCATCTAGATGATCCAGACAGCTCAGAATTTTCGCAGAATGGAGCTGCTATCAGTGTTCTGCTGCCTAATTTGTCAATACTGGGTGTTGATGACAGTCACCATTCCCGTGAAGCTGATACACTACCATCTGCTTCCTGCCATGAGCTCAGTGCCAATCCTGAAACAAGTGCCTATTCTTCTTCAAGTCTGAGCCATTCGACTGCACAAGGCAAATCACTAATCTTTGATCTCAGACCTCTGGTAAGAATTCATATTAACTACTTGCTATAGTAATTCAATTCCTGAATTTGGAAGCTGAAAAAAAAAAATTAGTTCAGTTTTGTAATTTTTGAACATTAATTCTTGTTTGTTCAATATGCTTTTCAGCACAATAAATAAATCTTTATATAGTTCCATTTTTATCCCGAGTTATCTTGGGTTTTGTATTGTGTGGTAGAACAGTTTTCATGTTCCATAATCACAAAATAATAAGCCAAATTGGGTATAAGAGTTTTGACCGGGTTCACTTATTTGAGGTTAGAGACCAGTGGTAGTCTCGTGTGAAGATGCTAATTAATCTTTGGGTGCCATTAAATTTGGGGGAATTGACTAGCTGAAAGACTATCAGCTTCTTACGGCTCTACTCCCTGGAGTTGGTCATGCAGGTAATGTCATAATATGCTGATCCTCCGGCTGTGGTGTCCTAATGAGGATCTTGGATGCTGTAGATTGAGGCAGACCAAAGCTTAACTGGGCTGTATCTTCAAGAAACTAAGATTTCAGGTATACAAAACCATCAGGAATATGTTTGGTAACTGCAGATTGTATAGGTCTTAGGTAACTTACTCGATTATAATGTTTGTTTGTTTTTTTATTTCAGGAACCAAAATAATAACTTCTCTACATGTCTGCCAATAGTAATTAAAGTGTTTGTGACTTGTGAATACAGTCTCCAAGGCCAGCAGAGCAGAACATTTATAAATGTCATTTATTGCATCGCCTATTGGATGTTTTCAATTGTGGCATGAGCTTAACATTTGTCAGAAATGCAACAAAACAACAAAATTATTAAATACTTTTAAATTCCTATCACATAATAAACATGATAGTTTATTTTTTAGAGATATTACGTGATATAGAGTTTTATATTGATATTGCAGCTGTTTTTCAAATTGTTTTATCAGTTTGGAGCTTATCTAACTGAATTCAGTTTAAAAACTCCATTAGAATTCAAACTGCATTTCACTGTACGTTAGTATAGATACATTCCTGTAGTATCTGTTACTGCTTGCAAATATTTTCCTTTATTGCACAGATCGTATCATAGTTTTGTTTATAAATATGTATACTTCTTGCTTTTACAAGTCACACCTAACCTCAACAGTACTATGTAATTTAAGGTTATGGTTGATGTAACACAGTAACATAAGTTACTGAGAAACAGTGACTGGATTCAATAAGTTTTTTTCCCATCCAGAGGCTTAGGTCATCATTTGTATATATTGAGATACTCAAATTGACAGTTTTAAAGCATAGGAATTGAATGTGATACAAATTGAAATCCCAGACGTATAAAAAGCGCATGAACTGAAAATCATTAATGACTATTTTCTTTATAAATACATGTTGACTATGTTTACTGTTGAATATTTTCATAGGATTTATTATAATTGTAAGTTCAGAAATGTTTCTTGTGGATAATATTTTGAAGAATCTTAATAAATAAGGTTGGTAATGCCAAATTAACCCCTCCAATTCTGTGCTTCAACAGCTTTCCTAAGTTTCTTAGGTTGAGATCCAAAGCAACCCCGGAATCAAATACACCTCTTAATATGGTGTTCACCTACTGTAATAAGTTTGAACTTTGGAATCTTGAGTGATATCCTTTTATTGTGTCTTGTTTGTTTACATAACGAAGTACATTAAGTTTTTCTTTAATCAGGTTTCTTTAATTCTAGTGATGGGATGCAATGTTGAAACATTCTGCTTCAGCTGTAGGTCAGAAAAGTTGCTAAGAAGTGAAAGATATCCTTATTTTTATGGATCAATTTTTTTATACCATTTGGTATAGCAAACCACAGCATGTTTTTTTGGAACAAATGACATGAATTCTGAAATTTATAGCATTTGTGAGCATAATTTTTAATAAATCATTCAGTTTCTACTTGATTTTAAGGTTTATAAAATTTTTATTATCAATTCATCCTTTTAGCACAAAAACTTAAGGTTTCTCGTACTAAATAAACACTTCTGTGCATAGTCAGAAAAGGTTAACCTTTAGCTTATAAGAGACCCAAATGTTGAGCTCTTGCAAGATATTTAAATTACATTAAATGAGAGGCAGTCAGGGAAAAATTCAGACTAAAGACAAAAAGGTTTAAAATAATTAAATGCAGAATTGATTAATAGTTGTGACTACACTATAATTTCAGGAGCAAACAACAGTACATATTTTAATAGGAATTCCTAGTCTGCCAAACACAGTAAAGGATTGTAACATATTGGAGAACCTTCTTTTCAAAACTAATTTAATATTAAATTACTATTTTGTGCACATTTCACGTATGTCAACTTCAGTGCTTTTACTTGGTTACATTGTGTGGCTTCTTTAGGAGTTCGGTTTCTTTGATTCTTCTTGAAATAAATATTCTGCATAACCCTTTGCTTCTTCATATTTTCTTTTTTTTAAAACAGGTTTTATAACTTTGTGATATGTAAATAATATACCACAGGTAGCAACAAGTCCTGCAGCCATTAGTGTTACGGGATGACTGTTTACAAGGCTGAACAGTCCAGATCTTTTCATTTTGTGTATTTAAAGTTGCAATTTCCACAGACTTTATTTCACTCTTCTTCCACGGAGGTCTGGAATGAAAAATTATCTGAATCTCCAGAACTGCTAAGAAAGATTATTTCCACAGATATACATACAAATGTTAGCTCTTATTATTACCTTACACACTGGTACAGATTTAAAACTTCATATTTTACTTTGCTTCTGGTTTTTCAACAATTCTTTTACTCATTTGCTCTTTCCAGAATGGTTTCCAAATATAAACACCTCCGATCGTACCAAGAATCGTAGCAAATATTACATTCCCACTGGTCAAGGTTCTAGGACGGCGAATTCTCATTTCAGTTCGGCGTAATGTTATTCAGTATTTACATTCTCGTACCTTTAAAAACAGAACAGAAGTGAGGTTATGGTTTCATTTAATTTGTTTCTACCATCCTTGCAACTGCCCATGAGGTTTCATACATTGGTAATTAGGTTCACAGGATAACCAACATTATGGAAGTACGCGCGCTTTTGATTTGAGATGCTAGAGTACCAACATCTACAAGTGCTCAATTTATTCCGCATATTTTAATGAAAACTTAACGGTTCCAACACCAGAGAAAGACATCATGCTTCATTAATTAACTCCAGAATCACAAATCCCTTGCCCTTAATTTCACTCCAAAAGGCTGGCGTAAAACAATATAAATTTTTGTGCTTACATTTTAATATGAATATTTAACACAATTGGATAATGTACATTTCTGTTTGTATGTCGAGGTTTCGGTGGAACATTCTCCATCTTCAGGCTGAAAAATCATATTTATTGCTAAATTATTTTTCCCCCAAATTGAAACAAATTTTAGAATTCACATAACAAAACAGTGTAATTTATTAAGCCGGATAGTGTAGAACACCTACCCTCGTTACTGCAAACTTCAGTGAGCTGCTTCAAGGGCAAGAGTGACGATGTTTGGTCAAATTACCGAAACCAGTATTTAGCATCACAGTGGAACATTTGACCGCTTACTCAACCCATTCTATCAGCTTAAATTAAATACGTGAAAACTGGAACAAGTTTATAATTAGAGAAATAATACTGTTAATTGTTGTTAATTTTCATGTTTAAATTTGCCGCTCTACGTTGCACAACTACATCACGTCAGCTGTGAATTCAAGAATGACGTTTCTAGACGGCCGTAGAAACTTCGCAGTGGTTCTTGAGCAAGGTCGAAGCAGATATATAAGTGGGTGACGGCAGGTGCTACCGGTAATGCAAAGTTTTGTGTTTTTCATGTGATTTGACGTTTCTTCGTCGTCGGAAGTGCAAGAAACAAGCTGTTTTTCGTTAATACTGTTACCAGCAAAACAGACTCCCTGTTAAAATACTTCAAATCCACATTGAATGGTAAGTTATAAGTAAACACGCATGTTTTTTAAGAAGTTTGTTTTCGATAGTACTATTTTTATAAAAATTACTAATGTACGTAGGCTACGCTTGTTGAACGTAGTACTTGAAATTTGTGCTTATGAAATAATTTACGTCAGAGATTTCTTGTCAGTGTATAACGGAAAGGAAAAACAATCGAAATGTGCTGTATCGGAAAGGGGAGGGTTTAAAAAAGAGGCAATTTTAAATTCAAACTGTATTTTTAAGAAATATGAAAAGTGAATCCATATTTAATTTTGTTTATGAAACGTCACACACTATGTGGTTTAAAGAAGTAAAACTGGAGTTGCAGTGTAGAGTATAACATTGGTCATTTCTTGTAGAATTACAAGGATATTATTAAGAGTGAATATAGTGATAATTTACAAATTACCATGCTAGAAAGTTACTGTATAGAGGGCATGTGTTACTGCTGTCTGGTTGTAGTGTGTAATATGATTTGGGTTCAGTACCACAGATCTTTGAGGTTAGGTGTGTGTATTAGGTTACAACTTTAACTCATTTTTAATATTTATGTTTATACAGATGTCAGTAATCCCACTTATGATGGATGATATGCGACAGTTTCGTCATTCTCTGTTTGATCAGAATTTTGGACATGGAATATTGCATGGTCTCGCTCATGCAACACCACGACGTTCTGCTGTTGGACCATTGAATTTTGGATATTACCATCCTTTGCCCTATCAGAGAAATACTGTGTGTAAAATTGAGGATGATAAAGATTGTTTCAAGGTAAGATTTTAAATGATATGTTGGTGTGTACTGTGTTGTGTTCAGGATAAAAATCACTGAAGTCTTGTAGTTTACATACTGTCATTGATAAATGATTGGTGTGTTGTAGTGACTATGTAATAATTGGTTGTTTATTTCCCAGATGAATAACAAGTTACTTCAGATGCTCTTTGCTTGGGATTCAAGAAATAACCTTTATCATCTGAGAAAAGGGGATTTAATTTTGGGGTTGTTGGCATTTGGCATGTGGCCTTGTGTGTTTATACTAAGTTATGTCAGCCAGATCAAATGAGTGCACTTAATTTCAGTGGAATTATAACAAAAAAAGTATTTTAAGGTACATTATTATATGAATACTAATATTAAGGCTTGTTTCTGAAAATTATTATTATTCGTTATAGGTGAATTTGGATGTACAACAATTTTCTCCTGAGGAAATAACAGTGAAGATGGTGGATGACTTCATTGTAATTGAAGCAAAACATGAAGAGCGACAGGATGAACATGGCTTCATATCACGCCAGTTCCAGCGACGTTACAAATTGCCATCTGCAGTCAGGCTTGACACTCTAAAGTCAAACTTGTCTTCTGATGGCATTCTTACCGTCACAGCGTCTCTGAAGCCCATGCCTCTCCTGGCAGCCAGGGAACGTATAATCCCGATCGTACTAACAAATGCGCCGGCTGTGAGGGAACATGTTCATAAGGATGAGAAGAAGGAGTGAATGTCAGAATTTTTGAGTCGAATAAAGACCAGATTATTTTACTTTTTTCATTTCATGTATTTATCTTTATTAATGTTTTGTGTATTATTCATATAATTGATCTATTTTGTAAAGTTGATGTTATGCACATTGTATTTGAGGGTTTGATTTCTTCAGAACCCTGGTTTTGGAAACTTCTTGTATAATTTATGTTAACTTCTTGTCATCAGAAATGTCTTGACGTGTCATGGGGTTTGATGTTTCCTCTTATACAGAGTTGAGTCGGTAATTTTCCCTCGTGATGCAGCGAGAACAGAATAGTCGCTGTGCAGGATATGAGTTTTTCATTATAGTTACAAATATTTCCTTTCGGGCGCTTACGCTGTGGAAGTGGGTCGTTTCGCCGAAGTCAGCCCTGATGGAGGATGTTGTCTGAGATGTCGGTGACATGGCCCATGGCTTCAGAAATAAATATCAATGACTCGCCATCAAAGCTGCTAACGAACATACATTTATGTTCACTCCGATAAATGCATAAAGTGATTGGAGCATTGATGGTCATTGTTTGTTAATTGGGAGACATTAATCAGCATTTATTGCGTTAATTTGTAGAGACTATTTTGAAACTTGTGATTATCACGTACAAGCTGTTCCAGAATAATGATATTTGTTGTACATGATACCAATAAAGTAAGATTAAATTTCCCATCATTTCCCTCCAATACAGTGAAGTGTCATTGTGGTTAACAAACATTTATGTAATAATTTGAAGTTGTATTTTAATGTATTTACTTATAATATATTTCTACATTGTGATTGAATAATCAACGGATGTGTGGTTCTGATCTGTTTGAGGAATTTGCGATGTTTTTGTAAATGCGGATAAGTTTTGGTGACTATGAGAAGGTCTGTTGTTCTGAATTTGATACAGCTTTTATTTTATAAATTAAGATCCATGAATGTTTAATTTCAGTTGTGTAAGAACTGATATTTTAATGGTGCTATACATTCAAGAAACTGTAAGACTGAACATGGTTAATATTATGGCGCATCAAATAAGACTGAAAAAAGACGAAGATTGGACATTGGGCTGATTGAAAATAAAACATTTGAAAGCAGCCTTTATATTTAACACACCTTATGATTCCTTACATGTCTGTTTCACCTGCCGATTGTTCCGATCCCTTCAATTGCTTAAATTTGTCTTAGTTCCCTCTAACCGTCTTGTTCAGGATCATTCTGTTCCATATCTGTTATTTGGATTTGATCACTTTTCTGTGTTCATCTTCTTTTTCGTCACTTTAACCCTCGGAATCATGAAGTCTATCCAGTTTTTAAACATTCAGTCCGTACCTCAAAGTAAACTCTGTCACCATTACTAAGATCAGTTGGTTAATGCTGTTTAGGGAAGTGGATTGCTGTTTATTTTGACAATCAACCAATGATTGATTCTTGGTTTATTTGCTAGCACTTTTCGGACTTTGTTTGTTTTGTATCATCAAACTTTAAGATTATTCTGAATTAAGAATTGCAAAGGTTGTAGAAGGAAGCAGTAGTTGTGTGTTTTAAGGTACTATACCAGCATTTATGTGGTGGGACTGAGGAAAACCATAAGGTATTAAGGTGTTCTTCGTGTACATCTTCATGATGAAAGTGAATTGTTGCGAAACAATGGGATTTAGAGCAAAAATGAACTTAGGTCATTGTTTTAATTTTTTGCCTAACAACTGTTTGGGATCACAGTTCAAGAACGGACTAGGATGCAACAAAGAACCTGGTTCACATTAGTGGAAGAACAACCCATGTGATGTGGCATGAAGAACTGGAATATGGGTGTCCTCCAAGAACACCTTTCCAATTTTTTTTTCGGGCCAAACTGTTCCATCTACATTCCAACATTCGGAAAAT
>NW_019059763.1:68770-84046 GCF_000696155.1 Zootermopsis nevadensis
CTACACAATGTAAACAAATGTAAGAGTCCGGTTAAAATGAGAGCAGAGAGTATTGTATGAAGATTGCTTAAGACGATTTATTAACACTGTAATAAAAATTCTGGTTCAAATTTGAACCGCCTATGTATTATTGTAGTTCGTGATGTACTCATGAACAGGCCCCATCAGCCATATTAACTCACGTGACCCCAACATTTGGAGCAATGAATCCAGTATTGAGTGTTCATGGAGCTCCCCCACTAGCTTGTTGGCTAGGAAACCAGCGCTTTGCATGTCATCGCTGGTTTTTGATAACCTCTGTTGTAACTATGTGAACTTTAACCCTCAGCAGTTAAGAACATGGATTTGTGGGCTGACCGGGCCTGAATGCGGTATGGAATCTGGACATGTTAGTGTGTTTTGTTTGTTTGTGTGTTTTACAATGTTAAGCGTGTTAATGTGTTTGTAATGCTGCATCTACTGGATAGAAGGGCCAATACATTTCAGCGTTAATAATAAAGTGGCGTTACTCGTTTGTTGGAACTCGTGTGATAATTGAGAACTCTTATCAACATGGATGTGACGATGTATATTTTATGCTGTTTGTTAATTCTTACAGGAAGAAATATTGGTAAGTTACTGCAGTTGCAATTAATTTATGTCTTTCGGGATTGTTTTAGAAGTGTGGCTGTTGGGCATATATATATCTGAAAGTAAAATAATTTTACATTTTACCATGGAGTCTTATGACCTTGAATATAGAATCAGACATTAAATAGGAGACGGTACCTCTTTAGAAAATGGTGATCGGTTACTAATGCGTTTTTTGGGTGGGGTTTCACGATATTTGTGTCGTAATTTAAATGACGTATTGAAGAATATATTTGGTGATTTTATTTAACGACGCTTTATCAACTCTACACGTAATAAGTCTAATGGATTATGGTGAATGATGAAAGAAGTGGTCTTGACATATTTTAAGGTAACTCGGAACATTTTTTATGGGGAAAATATTGAAAAATCCTTAGATTTCCCATATTGGGGACGAGACTCAAACCCAGACTCTCCTGAATACGAAGCATGAGATTTAATCACTCAACAGCAATGTTTGGTTGTTTATACGTACATTATTTTACGACCAAGTTGGATGCAGTAACAAGTTTCGTTGCGTTTAGTTTAGCTCAATGTGCCTAATACTGTGTGTTCCTTCACAATACTGTCGCAAGGTTACGTAGTTCCTGTAGAGTCCGATGATATGGAAACTTGATCATTAATGGTAAGTGGGTAATGCTTTAGAAGAAACGGTTATGGCTTATCTGTCTGTATCGACGTCCATTTGGAGAGACGGAGGAAAACTACGAAAACCTTGTGGTATGGCAGAACAACACCACTGCATTCGTCTGGAGTGTCGGACAAACCAGCCGTGGCTGATCACAGCATAAGCCTGACAGTCGCTCAATAAAGTCTTCAATTTTTTCGAAATTCTTATTATGCTTACAATAATCCGCCATGGACCCTGTCCTCAGCCAGATGAATTCAGTAAGCTCCACAACCCATTTATTCAAGAACAATTTTAATATTACCCTCCTATGTACGTCTAGGTTTCCGAAATTGTATTTTTTCTTCAGGTTTTTGTCTAAATATATGCATCAATTTGTTGTTGACGTCATAGAAATTCGTTGAATCTGCACATGTTCTAAGTAGTAAAGCAAACTCTGTTTCGAGTATCTCTCAGTTGAAGCAATCAGCAGACAGATAGGCCTGCCGGCTATTTCGTTGTTGAACCATGTCCTTTATCAACGGAACAAAATAGATTCCTTCAGCCAAAGATTGTCGTGTGTGACGGAATGTACGCTAAGCAGTCACAAATAACTTTCGTCAGTCAGGGTATTAAGTTAAAATTGAACTGTGACCAGCTGAATCCTTGAGACATCGCTGAAAATTAATCTAATTGTGCATCGGTTTCTCCACAATGCGTCTTTACTACTACATTTGAGTTTTAGCCCTTTTTCAGCCTTGGCACTTACTAGAGAATTATATGCAGGTTTTTCGAACTTTGCCGATATTTGGTAAAGTTCCTTGGGTAGGATCAGCCCATTGCAAGGCTTTTACCTACGCAGGACAACACAACATAAGAAAACGCTGGCATAAATCCGTGTTTCGTGCGGGTCTTATGGAGTGATATTTATGACCATGTGTGTTTACTCGCTTTAGAATTACCCCGTTGTTTTTTGACGAGCAATGTACTTAGTAAAATAAAAAAGTATCCTTAAAGTTAGAATGATCCCGTAGATAAAATGTTACCATGGATTGATGCATCTCAATTTTAGTTTCTTCGACGAGCGAAGATGCAGAATCTTTGGGCAACCTAACTGCCCTAGGTGAACGCAAGTTGAGCGACCAGGTGAGAATGATCCTGGACCACTACAAGCAGGCAGATCCCGTGGGAATTCCCGGCGCACCAATTTCGGACCCAATGCCAATCCCAGACATGAAGCATTCCTTCACGTATGCTACAATGAACTTCAAGTCCGCTCACGTACACGGTCTAAGTCGGTTTCGAATCCAGCACATCAAGTCCGATCTAGCGGCAATGCAGGTTGGTAGTCCTGTTATGTGTTGTACCTTTGTCGTTGAACTTTAGACTCGACTCACAATCACGTTTAGATTGCATAGATGCAGAATGTTGTGGCCACAGGATGAAGAGGATATTTCGGGTAAAGAGGGACGAAATAACATCAAGAGGAATTAGATTGGCGGGGCATGTAGCACACATGGTGGAAATGAGAAATGGGCATAGAATTTTCTTTTTAACACCTAACGGAAAGAAAACATAGGAAGATATAGGAATACATGGGAGGATTATATTAAAATGGAAGGTTGAAGGGTGTGGATTGGGTTAATTTAGAGCAGGATAGAAGTTTTAATGGTCTAACACTTATAAAGGTTTATCGATATGATGTAATGTATAGCTAACGGATTAAAGAAGAATAATTGTTTCCGATATTACAAAATTTATTTATCTTTAATTTTTGCCACAATAATCCAGTTGCATGAATAAGTTAAAGGATGAAAATGAGGTAAGAACGCGGTGTGATACGATTTTTTTTCGGTTTTCAGTTGTCTGTGGGTTTGCGTATAGAGAAGCTGGAGGTCTTAGGAAACTACACGATGTCTTCATGGTTCAGTCGTTCCAACGGGCCCTTCAATGTCACTTTGTCTAACGTGTACATCGAAGGTTTTGCAAAGCTCGAAGTAGAACGCGGAGGCCAATTGCAAGCACAGAATATCGACATGGACATTTTATTCCAGGACATCGCCATGAACTTCGAGAACCTCGGTTTCTTAGGAAGTCTCTTCCAGGTCTGTACAATCATTGAAAGTTTTAAATTGTATGTGCTACGAACTAGATATCCCGTTTAAAATGCTCTAAATGTTTTAAATTGTTTTAAGTGTGTGGCAGATCTGTGGGAGATAGGAGTTGAAGGCGATTCGATTTTGTTGGCCCAGGACAGGTACCGGTGGAGGGCTTTGGTTAATTCTGTGATGAACATTCTGGTTCCCTAAACCATCTAGTTAGTTAGTTTGTTAAGTGTGCGGCAATGTTTGTGAAGAATGAGTCATAGAATATTTTTCATTTCTATTGTTACCGCGTAATGTTATTCTATTAAATTCTTTTTTTATTTGAAAAATATACGTATGTAGACTGATGTGAAATCTTTACCAATTACGTTTAGACATGTTTTATCCAACAAGTTTTTCTCTGTGGCGAATATTAACGAGAAAAGAGTGTTTCGTCATTACAAATTTAGTTTTATAGGATAATAGGATAATATTAAAGTGGTTAGTACGGAAAATGGGATGATAAGATGTGAAATGGGTTCAGAACAGGAGCCAATGGTAGACTGAACACGGTAATGAATCTTTGGGTTACACAGGGAATGTTTTGAATAGCTGAGCGAAGAAATCCCTTAGACATCCGAGAAAACACGTTTCTGGTTGCTTAAGAACGACTCTTATAACCGATGTGTTTCTCCTCTGCAGGGTATCATCAACTCAGTCGGAACGTTTCTCTTTGACAGCATCAAACCCTTCATTCTGACCGAGGTGAACACTAATATTCGTGGTGACGTGAACAAGCACATCCGGGCTTTGCCGCAGACATTTCCCAACTCCATCTCCCCACTTGACATGGCCCTAGCAGAGGGGAGGCGTCATGTGCGTGAGATGGGTTACGACCCCTATCACCTCCCGGATTACAACTACACTGCCGGAATATTCCGAATTGACCTCACCCATTCCTGGGCCTCGGGTATGTCTTCTTTCTACAGAGTCGGAAATGTGAGCGTGACGATGGAAGATAACATCGTATACGTAGGGGTTCACGTGGGAACGCAGAGGCTTGAAGGCAGGACTCTGTGGGAGGTGAATGTCGGAGGATTGGTTAGTCAGGCGGGATCTGCCATCTTCACCGTCGAGTATATCCATGCCAAGACAGAAGTAAGTCAGCCAATGGACACGAGGAAAAGACCCATCCTTAAAGACCTTGATTTCAAAGTTGGTAATATTCAAGTTCGCATGGATGGTGCTGGAACTTTGGATTATGTAATCGAATTTGTTGTAAATGTCTTGCCTAACTTGTTGCGTTATCAGATAGTGAATGCTGTGGAAGGACCTATCAAGACGCGTGTGCAGGATATCATGGACTCGATTGATGTCGAGGAGCTGATAGAACAGAAACTTCCAGATCTGGATAAAGTAAAACTCTAGCGATAGGAAAGGCGACCCTTCCGATATCTGGAGTGGACATATAGCCTGGAACAATTTTGTACTGAAATTTCAGTCAGTTATGTATGTAATGTATACGTATTATGTTACAATCAATTCTACCTGATTTACTATCAAATACTTTTGGGCTGTCGGAAGAGTAAAGATATATTTAGACTCGTAAAATGTCCCCTAAAAGTATAACAATATTTAATAAATATTATTTTACGATAGCCTTAATCCCTACCTACAAATTCCAATCGTGTGTCAGGATAGAATTTAGAAAATTTCTTCAATTGAAGGAGATTAAGGATCTTATTTTATTACTGCAACAGGGAGTACAGACTTTCCAACTGCCTTGGTCTAAGACCCTCGAAACAGAAAAGATTACAGGTTCCAAAATCGAGGTATGGACATTTATTTGTCCGCTTTCTTTTGTGATTCTTTATAATGGTGGAGGCCTGACTTTAATTTGATTCTATCATCAGTTTTGTGACGAATGTAGAGAATATGGCTGCCTTATGGGTAATAGCTCGGTGTAGTGTGTTAGAAATGTACCAGTGTTTCGGAGGTCCTTGCTGCCTCCATCATCAGGACGATAAATTTCGTGAATCTCAGCACTAGAGAAGGCCATAACTGAAGTCATGTTTGAACACTGAGCAGATGAAGAGTCACACAATTGGTGAATTTATCGATCATTTTCTATCCAACTGTCCAATAAGTTATTGAGAATATTAAGACAGTTGTCGCTGTGAATTTTGACATGATAGGAATGAACGAGTTGGTAGCCATTACGTCATAACTGACAATTCATAAAAAAACATTCTATCTTGTGAATATAACGGAACGACCATATAGTCAATAAATTCCCCATCTTTATGAGACCCGATGGTTTATTATTGTGTGCACAGTAGCCCGCCATTGGTCCTTATTCTGAACGAGATGAATCCAGTCCCAACGTTTGTTTCCCCAGCAAGATCTATAAAAGCCATTCCATTACATGTCAATGTTGGCACTTCCTGAAGTAGAGTTGTAACTCCTACTGATTCTCAAACTCGACACTAGATGGGAGTGAATGGTCGGCATCACGTCTCGGCCGTGCTTTACCCCCGGGAAAGTACCCCGGTACGCATTGGACAGGAGGCTGGTTTGACCCGAGAGCCGGTCTGGACTCAGAGGCTAGAAGGAAATCCTCGGCCTCTGTCGGGGATCGAAACCCGGTCGCTCAGCCCGTAGTCACTATACTGACAGCTGCCCGGCTCACTCGTCAAGATCTATATTAATTTAATACTGTTATCTACTCAAAAGTTTCAAATTTGTCTCTCTTCTTTAAGGTTTTCCGACCAAAATTCTGTAGATACATTTATTATCTCTCATGCGTGCTACATGACAAACCCAAAATTTCCTTGGTATGTAAGGCCTAGGATGTTGAAAAAAACGTCATGAAAATAGTAGTTTTTTTATGTATGAGACGAAGTACAGTTTAATAAAAAATGACGATGATTTGGCGGTTATGAGAAACGCGCGTACACAACGCCGTATCAGGTTTTCCCAAATTGATTTCCTCATAAATTGGTGAGCGTCTAAACGTCTGTGCAACGCCACACCCCATCACTGGTTGGCTACTGCACCTGCTTCTCGGTTCTTTGATGAAATGTCGACACTGTTTGATCGAGTGCTCCCTTCAGGGTTGTCAGTACTGTTCTTTGTCTGTCCATTCATTGGTCCATCAATGTGTGTATGTTCAGGTTTTGCAAACATCCTGGTTATTCCCGGGCAACCTGAAACCGCCATGTTCCACAGTCAGGTCATTTATTTGTCTGTGACTGTTTATGTATATAAGAAAGAAAAATTTCATGTCGTGATGGGATATTGATTAAAGATTATCCATTATGTGGTGCGGACATTATTTATTTATTCGGCAACATAAAATAAATAAGAAACCAGATTTCAGTGATTACGAAATTTTATTCAAATCTAGCACTTTTTTTCACCCTGAAGAAAGTCGAGCATTGCACATTCAATGATATAAATTTGTTATATATTTTTATTTGTGTCACATTTAAAAGAGTGTCAATGTAGCCTCAATGTAATTTAGTATTGGGACTTGCCTGAAGTTGTGAGATAAAAGTTGCTTGAGAAATTAAGTTTTCATGAATGGTTCCGTAAAACATAAATTAAACCACAATATTAACTTTTGTTCCCAAAATTGTTAGAAAATTAAATAACATTGAGCTGCTATAAAAAAAATGGAAAATTAAAGGAAATTATATTTTTGCCGGTGTTTAATGATCTCTACGTGATATTAACTGGCTGTTTGTGCCAACATAAATCTTTCCCAGTACTGAACACATTTGTCATTGTAGGTCTATAGGCCTGTTTATCCGTATCTGAAACTTATTTATGATACTGATCATCAGAGTTTCAAAATTTAGACGAAACTGAACTCAGACTTGAAGAGTTTCTACTTCGCCATGTTGTTTCTTTACATGAAGACAATTTTAATTTTGCATATTCCTTCACATAAAGTTCACATGCAGACAGCAGTTTTGCCGTTTTCTTTGAATGTAACATACGACCACCATAATTTCATTTCTACTACAAATTATAAAATTCTACATTGCACTCGCTATTTGCGAAAAGCATAATTCGTTTATTTTTGAGCGATATTTTAGCCTTGATTCACACTAGAGACACACAAATATGAGGGACGCTATTTTACCTGTGGCCACGCTTACAGTAGATACTGCATACTTTACTAAGAATATGACAGCAGTTTTACTCAGTTCTGATACTTGACCGTTTTAATTGCATGAATTACGCAGCTTACTACTTTTAAACGACAATTTTGAAGTCACACAGTTAATCTGCACAGGTTAACTGATCGTGTGTAGGGTTCTTAACAGCGCTTGGCCTTACGAAGGTCATTACGATATCTTCGTTTTCCTCCCCTAACACAGACATGCAGTGGTGTATCGTTTGTGGAAGCCTTATCAGTGGGATGGTATGACAAATCAAGCAGTCAAATTACCTTCCCATCATTCGTTAGTCTCTGATTACCCATCAGTCAACGCTAGAAAGAAAAATGACTCACAACAGCGCCATTTCTCAAGCTCAGCGAGGCACGTGTTCGGTTATGTGTCGTGCTTGTACGATACGTTTGTAATTAAAACATGTTTTACTTTAGGTGAAGTGCCTCAAGTGAAATAACTCGTGCTTAACATACTCGTGTTTGTTGAAAGTGTGTTGCGAGAACGATTTCCGAAGTGTTTGAAATTGTAGAAAACAAATCCAGTCTTAAAACCGGATTTCGTGCGTGTGCCTGTTTAATGTGTACATTTTACTTCCGACCCAACAACAACGCCTGAAGCCATGACACCGAAGTTTCATGCAAAAGGTAAGTGATTACAACCAAAACAGTAACTTGTTACTTTACATTGTATTTGTTATAAAACCCCACGACAAGGTTGTCCAGACAGCAAGATCGAGGGTCATGCACTAGGGTTGTCCATGGATTAGGGCCGGTTAAAGTTTGTGAATTCCGGAATGACACCTTCATTCAGGCCACAACTTCCATTAAATATTCTTTTCAGTTTATTATTCGTCAGTCATTCTATCAACAGACGGTACATTATAGACTAGCCTGAGCTACTGCAGCGTCATTTAATAAACTACAAATAAAATCCGCGTGAAATTTCATGATTTTGGAAACAGTTTGTCTCGGATATGTGACGTTGTGTAGACAGATTTATTATATTAATATTATTTTTGCACTCTGGTCTGTTCAAGAGAAAAAAATAAGTTTATTTTACATTCCCATGGATTTTTGCTGATGAACTCGCAGAATTTGATCTTTCATGTATTAGAGAATTGTTTCTGGTACTCTAATATTCCATGTCTGAAATATCTGTAATTTTTATAAACGCCGTATGAAATTCATACACTTTGTCCAACCTCGAAAAACGTCCCTGTTTTCAAGAAATATATTAAAACAGGCTTTCTTCTTCAGCAGGGTTGGTTACATACGCTGTAGCATTTATATTTCATAACAACAAACATTATTTTGCATTCAAGCACCTGGTTAATCAACGCCGCACCGGAACAAATAAATTATGAAAACGAAATGATGTCGGATAAACCAGAATACGAGAACCGTGAAACAGGAAGACAGTTCTCCGAGTGTTTATATTGCGTTGGGAGTTGTGTTGTTTCTTATAGTCATAATGGATGGCCTTCTACTATTCCGTAGCGTGGAAACAGTATACGGCTTCATTAAAAACATTTTTCCCTTTGTTTTTACTCCATCCTTTTAGCCTAATTTCCTTATTATATAAGGACAAATATTTATTTATGAAACAAAGTGTCCTTTGATCAGATCTAAAGATTTAGACCGATTGATAGGTCAGTAATACCAACTTCTCAATCGTGCGAGTTTGCTTAATATTAAATTCAGCGACTGCCTTCTCGTAAAATATATAGTGGATGATTCTAATAGGCATGTATCATAATACCACATGCTAATACTGAGTAAAAAGTGTTCTTGGTAACCCAGTTTAAAGTCAGTACAAATTTCTTTTAATTACAGTTAACACTGAGAGGAGAAACTGATCCAATTTTTTTGAACATATCTGAGCACAGTTCTGTAACATGGCAGCTGAGTATTACTTTGCATATGGCACTAAGCCAAGTCTCTGTGTTTCAATCGAGGGTCAGATAGGTCAATCAGTCTCCTAGCTCATTAAATTTGCTCCAAGCAAAAATATTCGTGCGTGAGAGGAACGAACTTGTGGCTACACGCGCTCATCTCAGTGGTTCCAGTGGTCGTTAACAGATGGCAGCATAGAGATGTTTCGCCAGGCTACGTGATCTAGAAACTTGTCCAGATGGAAGTACTCTTGTTCAACTGCCAGTGATTATTTCCTTAAAATATAACAAATTGAATCCAGCACAAACGTTCATACAATGTTTTAAAAAGGTATATTTTTTATCCTCCCATACACATAAATTTTTTTCCGAGGGTCTGTTAGCTTCACATAATTTGTTTAAAATTGCGTGTGGATTTATTACATTCCTATCCGTGTTAAATGTCTGTCAATAACAGCCTCATCTTTGATTTAATCGCTCTAACAATACGTGAAGGCTAGACGTTAGGAAGCTCTTCAGTGTGTAATTTTCACAGCCTTCTGGTGGTAAATTCTCACTCAGTGTTAACATATGCAATGAATGGAATAGTGTTTACAAGGCGAGGAATAGAATTTTTAAAATTTGTTAAATTACTCATGTGAAAGGCAACCGATAAATAAAATGTTTCTGTGCGCTATATGTCAACTGTACACGCAACTAGAATTAAATTCTGTGTATAGAACAGACTGGAAGCTTGAATTTGGTTGAGTGTACTGTAATGTGGCATGAATTTTCACAGCTTTCCCACTTAATGGACCTGAAATTGATATGGTGATGGACAGAGCCTTCTGAATGTTCCATTGGGCCAGCAACCGCTGGTCTGTGTCTACCAATTACAGTGTTCTAGCTAGCTAGCCAGCCAGCCAGCGCAACACAAAAGTCCCAATGGGGCATGAACACCCCGTAAACCCGTTTATCCACATTACGTGTCAAATTGATCTAATTGTTCTTTAACTGTTATTGCACTGGGTCAGTTGACGTCTACTGGTTTACGCATCTGGTTAAAAACCGTGAACGTCTGGGCACGTGAAAGCAGGGTTAAAGCCTCGCCTTTTTAAATTGGTGAGACAATGTCTCTCGAAATAAAACTCAAATGTATTCACCACTCAACAAAATCCACAGTCTTTCAGTGTGTTGCATACACACACATTTTTATAGGGGATATTTTAAAAAGAATCCCCGATAAATTATTACGTAGCTCAATTATAAAAGTTTGTGACGATGGTGCGTTGTTGAAGTAAAATGTTTTCTGGATATTATCCATCGTCCAATACTAAATAACATCAATATAAACCACGATGTTTCGGAGATGGGAGTCTATCTGCGTCTTCAAGTAAAACCTACTCTGTTGGGCCCAATCGATAGAGCAAATCCCCGAGGTAGTTTGCGATTGGTTTTAAATGTGTTCAGACGTTTCAGTACCGTCACATTTAAACCACTTATTATGAATCATAGTATTCTCCTCTTTATCGCCGAAGAAAATATTGTTCGTCTTGTGCTGTATCGATTCACAGTTGAACTTTTAGTTTGTGTGTGAGCTTGCCATCCATCATGATTTAAGCATCAGGTAAAAGCTCGGACTTGGCGAACGCATAAACATTAGACTGTGCACGACTAAGGTATTAGCGACTTATAAACTCTCTGACATCATGTTCCATGGATCCAGGCTCGATAAAGTCTATTCCCGGAAATATTTAGTCCTTATAATTTATACGCTTAATAAATTTGTTTTCTCCCCAGTCGACAGATTTTAATTAAATCTTCATTCAGTTTCATGTTTAAAGAATAAATCGTTGTCCGTAAAACGTAAGTGTATTTATTTATTTATTTATGTCTTATTTAACAGCGTTTTTAATCGTTCAGATTATACAGCGTCGAATGTTTGGATGGTTAATAATTAATGAATTGGAAAAGAGATGGAAAGAAGCTGTCGTTTTATAATGTAAAGTGCTGTCCGGGTATATGTCTGGAACGGCTGAGGAAGACCATACAATTTCTTCAGGATACCCGGTGTTCATTTTTATTTGTTCGTTTGTGACGTTTAGGGAAGGTTTCTTTTTGAGAATTATAAACTAAAATATGGATAGAAAGTGTTGTCTTTCGTCATGATATTCACCTTTATGTGAAAGTAAAAAAATGATAATAAAGCCTTAAAACATATAGCAATGCTGCATAAAGACAAAAGAATAGATCTACTCAACTCGCGGACCCCTGGTTGATAAACATCGCTATAAAGGGTTAAACCAGACATTATGCAGATTGGCTGTTCATTATAGTTGCTTTCGCCTTCGGTATAATATTGACACTGATAAGGCCTTTCCAGCAATACAGATAATGACGAATAAGCCTATGTCAGACATATATGATTAGTGGCGCTTTGTGGCTTCTTCTGAACTTATTTAAAAGTACGTGCTTTTCTTCAGTAGGATAATTTATTCCAAGATTTACCGCCATTAAATAAGAGAAATGTAGAAGAGTGTAATGTTTTTCATTCTCGTAAATACACCTTCTTTGTTTAGACTGTATGTCGTGTTTTGAAACTGTATTTTTTCAAATAAAGTATTTGTCAAATGAAACAGTTTCAGCGTAGACTATTAGATTTAGTTCAATCGTTAAACTGAATTTAAGACTTTTAATATCCATTTCTGTTTCTTGCATGACAGATAAATAACATTCAGAGACCTGTACCTGTGCGTTCTTAAATTAAAAGTCTTGTAAAATGAACACTCATTTTGCTCGCTATTAGAGAATATCCCGTATTTCTTCTCGTTCTTCTATTCTTTATCCATCTTTCTTGTCTCGTAAGTATAGTCGTCCTTTGCCCCTTATTTCTCTCTTTCTCTTCGTCTCTCTCAATTCGCTTCTCGTAAGCATTTTCCTACTAACTTCACACCTCTCACATCTCCATTAAGTCTGGTCATAAGCCAGTCGGAGCGACGGCCATTACTCCTGTAAGGAACCGAGGGGAGAATACAGGAATTAATTGAAAATCCTTCCCTTAAGACTGTGCAGCTCATGTAGCTATGCAGTAAAGCGCAGGACTTCACTACTGTTTGACACTGTGATTCTTTTCAAAAGGACCCGTCTTGCGCAGAATATAATATTTTCCATTTTTAACGTATCACGAAAGCATTTTATCTAACTACTGTCTTCTGAGTTGTAGCGTCGTGTAGCCTGGTAGAACCTATAAGACAGCCATCTTCGTACTCAACGCCTTGAAAACCTCAAATCTTACTTACGATATATTTTCTTCTTCTAAAATTGGATCAGATATTATTAATTCTGGCGCGTTCATCAGAATTTGAGAAGGGGTCAGTGACCTTTGATTAGGTGGGATGTCTGTCGCTTGTCTGCGTGGTTATGACGTCATACATCACGTGGTTGAGCGTTTGGCTAGGGATTCCCTACGCGGGAGTTCTCCAGGTAACCATGTAAACAAAATAACTAAGGTAGACTGGAAATTTTATGCCGAGTCACGTTTTTACACAAAACACGCGTACATCTTCCAGGAAAGAGGCCGTTATTGCTGTATTGTTTAATAAACATTAACGTCCATCAACAGACTGTAGTAAAACTACCAAATATCGCATTTAATTGAAATCCGTTTGTCTTATTTCAGTTGTTATGTGCGGGTAGACTACGTTCAGACATGGCGAAGGAAACAGAAACATTCCTGCAATTTTTAGTTGCAAACACGCCTTAAAATAACAAATAAATTTGTTGAATTTACATCAACAAACAGGTGCCTCTTGATGTAGAACTCTTTGGTCCAGATCATCCATCATTGTAAAATAGCCCGAACTGTTATAGCGCGTGACTGTGGGAGTAAATACGCCGGAACGTGAAGCTTGCAATTCACCTCGATCTAATGCCATTTTAAGGATAGACAAAGCTATAGTCCGCACTGTTTATATGCATGCATTGCATGATATACGCAGTGGAAATTTTGTACTTTGTTTTACAGAAGACTGAGGAAAAGTAGATGCTTCTTACTGTAGAACTCCACTTATTAGACCATTACCAGCACGAGTTCTTATAACGCCTGTAATCCTTGGTATGAATTAACTCCCGCGGGTGTCGTAGCGAGAAGATTTATCCGTGAGACTCTCCCCCCAACTCTAACCCTCTGTACTTCGCGTGCTGCACAGTTATAAGGAAGACGCGTACTGCACTGATAATGGTAACTGCAATTAATAGTAATCGCTGTGATACAATTCTCCTGTGGTGTTAGATATCAGAGGGTTTTATTGTAATGTTGTTACACCTGTTAACGCCAATTTTTATTTGTATATTTCGTTATGAACTATTCTAAATTGGAGAAAATTCCGTAATTAGTGTCTTCAAATTTGTGCGACTCATTATTATTATTAGGGTTATTCAGTTAATAACAGAAAAAGGCATGTGGACATCGAAGAATAATTTTCAAAAATTTAGTTGTAATATTTCACAGGAAGTCGTAGACTTATGAGTGAGTAGTGTTAAAATAGATCCTTGTGAAAAAGTGTTTGAAGCTGTGGATAATTTTTGGTGTTAGTGATTGACCTTTGGGTTCTACTGACAAAGAGCTGATTAGTTTAACATACTACATTATTGAAATGTTGTCTCCCTGATATTATTTAACCGCATTTTAAATTACTATAAAGTAAGGTCTAAATGTATTCAGAACGGACAGTAGCTGAAATCAGAAAATAGGTCCTATAGCCTATGGTCCACTGTTTCTATTCATACGTATTTTAAAATTGCACGAAACATCTTACACGCTAAAATATCACACAGAAAGCTTTTATATAGATTAGTTTGTACTTTTTTTATATTTTCTGAAAAAAAAACCTGTTCTTGTTTTAAATCTCCAATGACTTCCTCCTTTGATGCCATTAAGTAGACATACTACCTACTTTTTAAATTGATTATATTAATTTTAAATGATTATGGTAAGTAAATTCTTTCTCTTTCAAGAGAAACCAATGCTCGTTCATACAATGACGAGCTAATCGTCGATTCATATAAAGAACATAATAAATACTATTTTTCAACAAAAATATATTTTTGTATGAATGATACTGTAATAGTTCTACTATTGAATAAAGTTAAAGAATTTTAATATACGCAAATGCCATTACTAGTATATTCTAAAATTTGTATGTGTCAAAAATCAGCGAGCTTGTGTTTAAACTTACAAAGTCCAGTGGTAACTATGTTTACCATCTGCTTTAACAATCAGTAACTCCTCATTTTGTATTTATGAGTCTTGTATGATTTTACGTATAAACAGCGTTAACCATTCGGTCTTTCTAATGGTGAAGTGTGGTGTTTTCTTCGCGGTACGGACTGAATTCTTAAATAGAGGGTAAATTAAATACATATGATGCATTTTGTGGCCAGATACGGTGGTGGGTGACACACGAACATCAGTGATTGCCAATTCTGTAAGTAATTTTCAGTGGATTGAAATTTGATCAAGCAGGAGGAGTACGGAGTGCGGGAATAGCAATCAGGTCGCAGGCTCAGAGGAATTTACTAGCTTTGTCCACTTTGAGCCGATACCCATTTCTATCGTCATAGTTTATCCTGTCTCTATCCCTTGGCCCAATATTGCAATTTGTCACTTCCTCTGTCAACCAGCCTTTAGTCGGAACAAGCGATCCTATGATAGCGGCTCCGTGCTGTGTCAACTGTGCGAAGCTATGCCCGGAAAAAATAAAAGAACACGGCAAAAACGGTAGGGTCCTTTTTCCCTATGAATACTACCCTTTGTCCTTCATCCAAATTCCAGGGTAGGCGTTCGAGGGTTGAAGGGAGTTAAAACAAACACCGGAAATCAAATTTGTTCGCAATGCACTCCGAACA
>NW_019059763.1:86335-98565 GCF_000696155.1 Zootermopsis nevadensis
TAGTTTCATGGCTTCTTTATCAGAACAACTTGAAATCACCACATCAGATGTAAAGAATGAAGGTTTCTTGTCGTGTCTTCGCACTTACAGAAGAAGGCAGTTTATATTAAAGAAAGAAACATTGAATGTCTCACACGTAAACATGGATACTTAATGGTTCTGAAAAATATTAAGTACCACTAAGGAGCTTATTGTCATATCCGAGTTGTTGGCACTCCTGTTTCATATTGTGAAGGTCTGAGGTTAATATTTCGGGCCGCAGGCCGATTATCTTCATTGGGGAGATTAAATGAAGAAACCAAATAAAATAAAAACCCCGAAATTTGCGTAGGAGCAGAGAGAGACAGGAAGAAAATCAGTGGAGAAAGACTGTAATGGTTGAAGAAGGATAAACGAATCATGAGGAAAAGAAACACAGGAAGAAAGAACAATGTAAGTAAAGGACACGAGAGAAGAAAATAAATGGAGACAGAGAGGAAGATATGCAGGACTAAATAGACAAAGAATAACACGCATGATGAGATTAAGAAAGAGAAGAAGAATGAAGTACATAAAAGAAAGACATTCTTAAATAAATACAAGAATAGATAAAGAAGGAACTACAGGAAGAGACAGGTAAAGGAAGAAATAAATAAATAAAAAAATAGACCAAGTAAATAAAGAAACACTGATAAAGAAAGAACTTTGGAAATGGAGAAAGTTAGGGAAGACCGAGTGGATTCTCCAGCATCCGTCAATGATCTCCTAAAAATGTTGCAGCTGCTCGAGAACTTGTTACATCGTCCGATCGATTTGATATCGAAATTGTTGCTTCGTTCCTCATACCAGATCACACATCAGCTCTGCTTTCATGCGTCCCATTCATCATCATACGTACACAGGAGTCGGCGAGGCTCTCAGGATAATTTTGAAAGTGAAGGGTAAAAGCTATCAAAAGCTATCAGCCGGAAGTTTCAACTTCAGCACAATGTAGTACCTTGTACCACAAGTAGAGTTAAAATATAACACAGCTAGCAGAAGATAACAGAATCTGTTACTTCATGCCTAGAGGCATGGTTTTTCGCGCTGATCTTAAAAAAATCATTTTTTTATTACGTATGCATCGCGTTTCCATATAACTGTGAGAATATTTTATTCTTTCGTGAGTAAATTACCCTAACGACGAATAAATGTGACAAGGAAATCAAATGTTAGCGTATATATTACAGAACCACAAATTGTCTTCCTATTTAGTATATTATACTCTATATCATAGAATTCTTGAAACTAAAGTTTTACTTGTAATCTTAGTAAGATCTGAGATGTCTGCTTTATTTACAAATTTTTGTACTGTGAGTCAGTTTTGAGAAAAATACTTAGGATTTGAGGTTTTCATGGCAGTGGGTCTGAAGATGGCTGTTTTCTGGGTTGTTGCGCCGTGTAATCTGGTGGAAGTTTACCAACGTTTCGGAGGTCCTTACTGCCTCCATCATCAGGGCCCTGAAGACAGCAATCTTTTGAGAAAATAGTTTGTGTGAGTGTAATGTTTGTCTTTCCGACGGTCACGTATCGTTAAATGTTCTAAAAGAAACATTATTCCTAAACCCAAAATCTTTACCGAGACTCGAAGCCAGGAGAGTGTTCGGGTTTCCGACCTACGAGAAATGCCGCCAGCGGTATTCGAACCCGGAGCACTATTTCTAGAATTTTGTCACTCACATGACAAAATGACCCGACCACCCAAGGAACATTTGAGAAATCACAGTAAAAATTATAAAGCTGTTAGGTTTATCCTTTGGGTCATAGTGGCTCCGTAGTCATCGTGAAATAAATGTAGTCGTTGTATCTGTAGATGTGGTTCGTGTGAAACTGGTTCAAGTGGCATAGCTAAGAGGAACCGAGGAGCAAAGTGTTGCCAAATCCCTGTGTACGGACCCCGACAAGCCACTCTGGAACTATTCCAGTAGTCTTGTACCCAAATGTAACAACTGGTACACGAAATATTTTGCTAACTTATGGATGGTTCGTATGATCGTGGATGAGAACTCAAAGCTGTGTTCGTTACGTCACGGGAATCGGAAGTGTCTTAGTAAAACGTGTCTTTGGTGATAAAAGAATCAGATTATTGTAACAAGAAGTAGTTCTGCATAAGATGATTTCTGACGTACATACATTGTATTACTGCATAGTCCGTATTGATAACTGACTTTCGAGTCCACGTAGAATAAAAAAATCTCTCGTTGCAGAAAAATGAGTTGAAAATGAGTTGCTTATTAGAATGGAACATTGTAATATTGACACTTTGAAATTAATATGTTAGTTTCTTCAGATATGAAGACAGTTATAATTGCGAAATGAACAGACGTCTTCTAAGTATTGCTGAAAACAAAGAAAGTGTTGACAGTTTTTAATCACACGTCGTCTCAAGTAAGTCGAGTGTGGAACCAAGTGGAATTCTCTGATAAGCTTCTTCATGGTAACGAGAAAACAAATAAAGCCCTAAAAGAGAGGAGTTATGGACTGCAGTTGGCTGCACTGTGGTGTACCAAGTCCTCCTTCTACTGTGACTGGTGATAGCTGTTATCTTTATTAGCTACAGACTCCTTGTAAATGTAACTTTTCTCTGACATTTTGTTTCGCTTTCGTAAGAGAGGTAGTGACAAAATATGGACCTACACTCGCGGAAGAGATAAAATATCAGGAAAACAGAGAATTATGTAATTATACCAACTTTTGCATGAAAATATGTTCCTCTGAAAATTTGGTGCTGTATTTACACTCTTATTGAACTCGGTATAACAGTAAAAATACTTGGGAATATTAGGGTGTTTCAAACGAAACCTGTAGGTAAATCGAAATTCTCCTTTGGACTTCAGTGAAACAGATTTCCTTGTGTGCTGTTAGTCCTGATTTGATATAAAGAGACGTCCGAAGTCACGCAAGTGCAATTCTGCTCTGTCTATCACTCTGGCGTTGTTTATGGTCATCCGGATGGCGTGAGTTGTATCTCCCTGCGTGTGAGAAAAATACAAGCTGTAGATCCTTGAGGTAAAAATTATAGTTGCAGGTCTTCACGGAAGAAAACGCATACTTTTCTAATCGTAGTGAGAGCCAATGAACAAAAAATGTAAATGTTTCATTTGATCGTCTGTTAATAAAGATTATAATCAGATAAAATATATAAAGATTTATCTTCATGTAAGCCAAGATTTTTTGTGGTACTTCTGACTTTAAATCTGAAGTGAAAGTTGGAATATTTTTGTTGTTGTATTCTTGTTAGTGACTTAGAAGTTTGGAGTTTTGACACGTCTAAACTATCCAGAAAACTTGATGAAATCTGGCTGTACGTTGAGTGTCTGCATCGGACGTCTTGATTTGAATATCTCTCTCCAGAGAATATATCGCCTGAACTGAAGCATTGCCTCGTTGTATATCCAGTCAAGGGATTTAGTGGGTAAGGCTTCTGTCCAATCAGCTGGCTGTATTTTGATATGAAAACAACAAAACATTTCTGAGAATTTACTAACAATTTAACATGTTTTTTTTCAAAATAACTATGCTGTACAGTACTTAATGCAAAAGTGAAGTTGTAGGAACAATTAATTTATAAATTGTGTCGCCGTCTCACACAACTAATAGTACAAGATTATTAGAATCTTTGGTTTTAAAGAGTTATATGTCTCGATTACACTGGACAATCTTGAGGCTCAAATTATATGTGATCTAAAGCAGATTTCTTAAAACACCAAAGATTTTAATAAACTTGTATTGTTTTATGTGTGAAACGCTGACATACTTTATAACTCGTAACATCATGCAAATAACCAGTATTGAATTTACGAATATAATATTAATGAAATTATATTGTCTAAGATTATGCGCGGTAAGTACAAGTATGAATTACGAACTATGAGCATATTATGTACCGGCATATAACATCTGTGCAATTTTTAGGATTCTTCTGTGAAACGCTGTTAGTGAATTGCAAGAATCTTCCATTCCATCTTTCCCCAATACAGACGTATGTATACAACTTTAAAACCATGTGTCTTTTATTAGCAAGTATGACAGTTTGAATATTAATGGATATTATAATTCAAATACAGCTTTAACGTTAAAAAATTTAATGTAATGTCAAATCAGCAGCTATTATCATATTGTTTTGAAAAATGGGTTTCAATTCCATGTAGACTGACAACAAAATTGATAACGAGCTTAATTCTGTGCTGATATATGTCAGTAGATCCGTGGAGGAACATAACCTGTACCATTTTCAGTTTTATCCCCTCTCTGCGGGTCACTTATAGGTTAACGTTAGTTCCTTGAAGCATTGATGAAAGATCCTTAAATTCATGATAAACCTATGGAATTTATGTATACCTACATGCTGTTCATATAGCATTTCCTGCTTTGTTTTCTAGTACTGGGATTTGTACTGGTATTTAAGTCACAAACCTCTGTATAAATAATAACTAAAAATTCCTTTGCCAATGAAGTGCTGAGTTCTCAGTTGGTCTGACAACCAGAGAATTAGTCAGTACCAAGGAATCATAGGCAGTGACCGCCATCTTCTGTCAATGTTGTTAACGATTCACAACGCACGTTGGCGTTACATCACGTAGACCGCGTCTGATGGGAATCGTGACTTCAGACAGACAGCGTATCCTTATTACACTGTGAGGATAAACTAATTTATAATTCCAGTTCATTTTAAACTACTTTCTTTGTACCGAACGTCTCGGTTGTGTGGTTGGCATTTCTGCGTAGTATTCATGTGGTTCCGAGTTAAGTTATCGGGCACAAGGCCCAGCTATCATGACTGTTTCATAAGTTTCCTAGACATTTCCATGAAAATTATCTTAAAATATCACATCTTCCTTCGACACTCTTCCCTACTTATCATTTGGTAGGTACAAAGACGTTATGTAATCTGTGTAGCTGAAAAGTGTCGTTAATGGAAGCCAAGGAGAGAGTATGAGAAATTAAAGACAAGTTTTAGAACAGCGAAATTTAGTAATAAATGAACAATTTAACACACGTTTTAGAACAAGACACAGCATTAAAATGAAAATACTTGGATAACTGAGCCTTTCTTAAGGTTAAAACTGTCTGTAAGAATAGTAAATTAACGAAGATATTTAAAATAACGAAATTAAAGACTCAACTAACACTAATGTTAAGTTGCAAGCCACTAAGGTTTTAAAATATTTTAATTCTTAAACCTTGACGCAAACGTATTAAATAAAAACTAATTTCTTCTATAAAGATGGTTGCATTCTGGATGGTTAAACTGTACAGGTACATACTGCCTCCATCGTTAGGTTGATAAAGGAGGTAACGAGCACTTTTGAAATTCAACGACCCGGAAGACATCCATATTTATAATCGCCGCCACGAGAACTTGAAATATCACCCATTTCTTCTACATTCTATATATAATAAAATGTTCGTATGACATATATTTTATTCATTATCCCATTCGGTGAGGTTTATTTAATTTCTGCTTTTCCTACCATTATTATATAACACAGTGAATAACTGGTAGAAGAATCTTACAAATTCGTAATTTTCCGTAGTGTTTTTGCATAAAACTGAGTTAAAAGTACAGTATTATTGAAACACTATACACGTTTTTGAGTGTGCTGCACTTGGATTTCAATAATATTTTAAAGTAAGTTTAACGAAGTGAAGCAGGGGCCAGTTATTTCGTGACGTCGATAATGCCATTATCCCGGAGTGTTTTATCTGCAAGCCATTTGTTATTTCATGTTAAAATTCGAAGACTTACTTTCTGCGTGCTCAGTGCATGATTGAAATTTGTACAGCACTGTTGAAAAAAATTGGGTCGCGGACAATGCTGGCCAATCGTATGTCGTCGACGTTGGATAAATACAATTCTGACTGTAAATTGTTTACGCTGCATTCTGCAAGTAACATCGAAATAGTTTGTAACATATGAGACTCGAGTTTTTAATGTATTCCTTTGTAGTGAGGATTGTCTTGTTATTTCTGGTAATTACTCGTAATAGGATATTGAAAAAGACCAAGGCATTTCTTCACCATTGTCTCTATTTCACCGCATTATTCTCTTATCTCATTCCTTGCCATTCAAACTGAAACAGTTACCCACTCACTCACTGACTTTGTTCATATATAGGTCAAACAGTTCATGTTTACTTGCCTTAACTTAAGAGAAATAGCACGGAATTTTTATTCATATTTTCTCGTCAAATGCCACGTAAACTTATACCAGAATGACCACATTTTATTTAGAGCCCAACGTACAAACAGTTAAATACTGCAATAATAATAATAATAATATGACAACATCTCTATGGAGTACCGCCATTCCCGAAAAGCTGATAGTCACTCATCTAGTCAAGAGATTCCCTGTCATTTATGAAACCCGAAAGTTCATCACCGTGTTCACAAGAGCATACGAATCCAATCTACATCCTCAATATTAATAATAATATTAAATTTAATATATATTAAGGAACATAACTTATTTATTATAGACACATCTGAAGCAGACCGTTGATTTTTTAATTATTTACAATTGTGATATTATATGTTATATAATTCAGGCCTACAGTTAACTTTACCCAAGTCCACTATGTAAACCCGATAAAAAATAAATAATATAGTAATAATGACAGTAATAGTATTCCGTTGTTGATATAGCGTTATTATATAACTGATCTCAAAGTTCTCCTCATACGTTTGCCATAAATTTTCTAGAATACGAAGGTGTATGTTGATACTAGGGTCTTGAGGGAATGTGGCAGGTTGGAAATGCTGTAAGAAAGTGCTAGAAAGTCAGGCGAGGTGTGAAAGCAACGATAAGGGTTGAAATGATGGTAATAATTATAGCAATTATGTAAGTCCTTGCTCCACGCCACTTGGACTGGTTTATAGCTGTTGAAGTACTCCTCGCCCGTAGATGTACAGCTGGAGATACCTGCGTTTAATGCATTCATTGCTGTTCGGTGTTATCTTGCGACTGGTGCTTTATCAAAGAATGGGTAACGGAGAGCTGTAAAACTCTTGCCTCTTGTGTGTACGTGGGAGTTACAGATTAAGCATATCCGCAATTTTCCAAGAGCTAACATCACTTCCTTATTTTTCAACACACACAATTTGAAACAAACGTAGCTGTCCCTTAAAATTAAAAACGCTATGCAGGGTCATAAATTATCCTTTAAAGGAGTTTCTAAAGACATTTTCATCTTGTAAGTATAAGGAGAATTTGGAACACCAGAGAATGTTCGCGGAAGTGCCTGTAAAGTTTTCATATTATTTTATCGTGTTGTCTTTTATCTTTTGGTTATTGAAACGACTCTAGAAAGGAGTTCTGCAATAAGAAACATGCATTTGTTTCTTAATAGCTTATAAAACGGAGCGATTATGAGCCAAGACGGGTTTTCAACATTGGTACTGTCGATAGTCGATCGATAAAAGTACGTGAACTTTTGAGAGCTAAAGAAGTGGGTGATTAAAGTATTGCATTAAGGGAAACTTTATGATTCATGGAGGTTGGCTGTAAAACGTATGAATTCCTTTGTCCTTTTGAAGGCGAAGAACTTGTTAGGTTGACAGTCCGTATAAACAACAGTTTGTGGTTATAGTTTCAATGTTTATTAAGAATCTGTTACGTGTTTCGACGTTAATTGGTCACAACGTTTGTTTTATTAAAATATATTTAAACTGGGTTAGGAATATTTTTGCTCTTTGGCTGCCCTTCACTGTTTACAAATAGCTTATTATTTACTTATTTGGAACTCTTTTAACCCTTTAAAGCGTATTTGTAAATATTTGTATTACTTGCTTTAACTATCTGTAACTATGCAATTTTACGTTTATGAGATTCAGATTTAAAGGGTTAAATTTTGATGTTGGTGATATCGGTAATTTTCAATGACCTTTTTTTATAACCTTTATTTTCTGAGAGTATTTTAATGTAGTCCGTCTTTTGAAACAAGCACTCGGTACAACGGATAGAAAAGTCAATTAAAACGGAATGCAAGTCCAGCAACACGGCTGGATCCACTCGCCTAATAATAAATCATCAGGTCGAACATAATATTTTAGATCTTTATTATGTGTAACAGAGAAAGGCGACTATATCATCTCCAGCATCCTCGTAGTTCTAAATATGGAGTGTGTTACATACATAACATTAACTGGAATATCAGTTATGAACTGTATTGAATTTTCGAACGCCCAACTCGATAAGTGTACAATCCAAAATAACAGTTTTATATCTAATTTTAGTGCATGCACTCAAAATAATTACTGTGACAGACATTATTAGATTCTCTGTAACCAACATTGCTTTTAAATAAAGTGACGCCATTATTAATAGGTCTAAATGGAATTTCGGCTTCTCTGTCAAAATTCGTATTGTCCACATATTGATACGAAACGACCTAACATTGACATTACTACTAACATTTTTAGGGTTTGTTGGGATTTTGGAAACCATAGGATCAAAATGATTTGTTAAGTCATTGGATATCTGAAGAACGCTTATCAACTTTTTGAAAACATTGTTTGTTTTCTCACTGGTTGGTTATATTGTTTTAGAGGACAGAACTCGCTGGTAAACATTTTCATGAAATTGCAGGAAAAAAATGTCAGAGCAAATGGTCGATATTCCATATACCTCTGTTTGGAGAAAGTGGAAAATAAAAGATACGATCAGCGAACAAAAATTAGTTCATGCAGTACACAGATCAGTGACTGGTAAACAATGAAGACTTAATAACAATAATTGTTATTTCAATTCCGACTGCAGTTATAAATGCATTTGAATCCACGAAGAATTAAAATATCTGATCCGATCATACAATTGATTTGTATTATTAATGTTTTACTTAACTATTACGGAATATGAACACGTAGTAGTGTGTATAAAGAGGTCTCTAATGAAACCATAAAATCCGGGCATTTTAATACTGGACCTATTTGAGTTTAGTGCAAATATATAATTACCTGATTTGCAGAAAACAAAGAAAACTGCTCGGAAATATAGGTAAATATTTGTCTTCGTTAATAATTATTGCAGTGGCCGCGCGTTCTGAGGCGTGGGCCTTGTGCCGCTTGGTCGCTGGGACCGAGGGTTCGAATCCCACTATATGATGTTTGTCCGCGTTTTTCTGTGTTGTGCTGTCCTGTGTACAGGTAGAGGCCTTGCAAAGGGCCGATCCCTCGTCCAAGGAGTCCTACCGAATGTCTATAGATCGAGCCAACGAAAAGTTGGGACCCTCAGTGCTGAGGCACTTGAAGAACGGGTCGTTCCCAGTATCATATCAGGGGCAAAGTGAAGAAGAGGGGAATTAATATTCTTTTGTAATTTCCACATTTTTATTTGTGTAACAGTCAGTTACTAATTAAAAATGTTAGTACGTTTTAGTGTCTATTTGATATAAAATAGTTCAAACGCCTTACAAATTTTAGAATTGCCTATAATTTTCAAGAAACTCAGTTATCATTGTGATATTAAATATCTGCCCAATCCCTTCATGAAAAGTATCCTAACGAACGCAGGTGATTATATGTGAGGAAAAGGAATTATTCATTCGACACAATGCGTTGCTATACGACCTCACTATATTGAATGTCAGAGACTTCAGCGTCCTTACAAGCTAGAAAACCACTAGCCTTTGTCAGAATGTATAAACAAAACTAAGTCAGTGATATTTAGTTTGGGACAATAAGAGTTTTAAATTAAATATGTATTAGGAAACGAAAATCTTAATATGCAATGAGGAGCTTTGCAGTTTTCACCATTTACTGATTATTGTATCAAAATTACGAAGTGAGCAGGACACATAAGGGAGAGATACATACAAAATTTTAGAAGACAATGTTAAAGGTAGACACCAACTGGAAATTCTAGTCATTGATAGAAGAATACTTTAAAACTGATTTACAAAATAGGGCTTGATGGTTAGGACTGGATAGGGTTTAGTGGTGGACTGTTGTTAAAACTATAATGGACCTTAGGGTTCCATAATGCGATAAAATATCGAGGTTAGCAGTAAAATTATTACATTTTCAAAAAGGACTGTATCCGATTAAATTAATTAAATCATAACGAAATTTAGAGAATTGTTCTTTCGGAGAAAGTTTGCCAAATTGTGTTGAAAACTTTTGTTTTCCCCTAGCTTAATTTAAATCTGAATATTAAAACATATGAAACTTTACTTTAAAATGTTTTATGTCGGTATGAAGCTACGTCTCTACTCTGAAGGAAATTCGTATGTTGAGAAATATTTGAGAACGCTATCTGTTGAAATAAACAGCACTGTTCTTGACTCGCCCCATTAAATTTGTAATCCGTTGTCAGGTAAAACAGTTTAACGAAGTCTTGTTCAGTGACACTGCACAGAGAGTTGACACTGTTTTTCTGACTCGCTCGGTTACACTTTTACTTATTCATAGACTTAAGTCTGTAACAGAATTAAGGTAAGCAGTTCTTAAATGTGGTTCCTGCGTACAGGGTCCCATAACTTATATTAATTACTTTCTAAGCATTGAAAATTCATCTAATTATTATATAAAGCTCGTAGGTGCAGATAATTTGGTCTAGAAAATGGTGCATTGAATTTACGAAGTAGGAAAAGTGCAAATAAGTTAATAAATTAATTGCGGTTTGTAGATGGATGGGGTACTGGTATTCCACAAGGATTTAACTTCTACTGCACCGCATGACGTCATAAACTGCGGGAAATTTTACAAGTTATTGTAATCTGAGGCTCTGTATTACAACCTAGTGTAGCTAACATGAACCTCGAGTGCTATGTTAAACAGTTAACATTTAATGTAGAGATTGCTTAGGTGTCTAACTCATATGACGCAATGTTTGTTCCTATTGTATCACAAATAAGTAGTTTTCTACGTTTTACAATTTACATTCTTTTAAAAAAATGTAAAATTTATGTAAAAGTGTTCTGATATAAATGTTCAATGCGACATTTAACACAAAGTCACTTGCTACACTTGTGTGTTTAAGGGAAGATAATATTAAAATATATGTTACAGAAATTCGTTTTCTGAATTATAATTATTGTGTTGTTTAGAATACTGTTAATACTTAAATTAATGTTACCATAAAGTATAGAATATTTTGTCAATTTTTAAAGTAAAATATTGTTTCACGTGGACTCAATAGTATTTAAAATGTAAAGTTAGAACTGTCTCCATGAAGCAGACTCAGTCTTGTGAAGCTGATAGTCGCTCATAAGAAATGTCCCACATTTTGTGGAACCCCAATGCTCATTGCCATGTTGACAAAAACCTACGCTGGACTACGTCAAAGCTAGTTGTGTCTAGTCCACAATGTGTCATGTTTCGTTTTATCAGTTGTCTTCAACAGGATAGATTATTTTGAAACTTTGTAATTTCGGCAAATATTTAACTTTAAAAATGTTTATATATTCAGAGAACTATATAATTCAAGCCCTTACAATTAATCTCCCTTTATTTATAATTACTGTGCTGACGTTTGAAGTTTTCACTGCAGTGAATAATCAGTGATCAGCTGTAAAGTATGGACTTTACAATCTAACGTTTCGGAGACTATTTCTGTAACCATCATCAGGGTTTATACGGAGATAAATAGTCTCGGAAACAACTGCACATTCATATTGTTGAGAAAAAATAGTTCACATTATGAAAATCATTGTTTAATTTTTTTCCATTGCTCTGTTTTAACTTAGGTTTAAGCATGACATCTCAGAATTTTTACCGAAATAAAATCAGGGGAAGGCTAGGTTAAGGCATTATAACTTAAGGGTACATTGTTGTTAGCAAATGTTTAAAAACGTGTCTTGTGTTCTATAATAACGGAATTGATTAATGGAATGTCTGACATTTAAATGTCGAATGCTTAAGCCAGAGAGACTATGCACATCGGACTGTAGGATGGGGTGGGAGGAGGTTTAGGGTGGCTTACTGTCGTCTGTCGTCAACAGACTGCACCCCAGGCTTGTGGTCGACATGCACCCTCCTGTGTTGCGTCATATTTTCTCGACACCTGCCTACCTGAACCCTGTGGTTCTCTCGCCCCATACAGATTTTCTGCTGCGAAAGTGCCCCTCATTTGTTTACATACTGACCATGAAGATGACATTCGACCATCGACGCTGAAAATGTTTGTTGTCGTGAAGATGATAACCGAACGAAGATGACTGTCTTCTGTGATGTTTTACCGTGTATTGACCGACGTTTCGGAAGCGCTTACTGCC
>NW_019059763.1:98586-115133 GCF_000696155.1 Zootermopsis nevadensis
GAGCCGGTATCTATAAGACTATATAGAGAAATATCCTAGAAAATAGTCTTTTTCATAATGGCCATGAAAACATGAAATTTCACGATGACGAATCTTTGATTTCTATGAAAGAAAACATTTTCTTGACCGATGAAGAAAATTTCTTTGAAGTCAAATTCTGTACAACATTACAAACAACATTATGTAACTCTTTTAAACTGCTACTTTATTGGGGCACGTTTTAAACTACGTATATAGCTTCCTGATTAGCATAACGAAGCGTGTTTCAGCAACATCACTCCCATCTCGCCTGTGTTAGTCTGTACCAATTGATCTGGAAAAGTTATAGAATGTTTAATATTTTAAAACGCAGTTGTAAACGTATGTCACTCTAGCTTTAACAATCAATAAATCTGCATTTGTATTTGTGTGTTTTATATGCTTCTCAGTGAAAAAAGGGAATATTTCCTTAAATATCTTTAATCAATTAATTTTTGTAACGGTAAGGTGTTGTGTTTTCTTTGCGGTTCGGACTGAATTCTTAAATATTATTTAGACCGGCTTCAAAGGTATGTAGACCTAGGGTGTAACTGGGATCTCTGATAATTTGCTAATATATAACCAGGCAAGCGAGAACTGATGAAAATATACACGATTTTCATACATATAAAAAATGCTTACGTATGACACGACCTCTCGTTCCCTGTCGTCATCTGTGTATCCAGGGTACGTGACGGGCCTATAATCTATTATGTAGTACATCGCGATATACCAAGAGGTCTCAGAGTCTGAAACGAGTTTCAAAGAGAGAAGAGACGTAAAGATGGACGGACGGACAAAGAGACGAAAATTTCCGGCACACTTCACAGCAAAAGTGTACAGACTTAAGACTTTATATTGTGGCTCTCAACAGAGACGTATCCATGGTTTATTAATACTCAACTTGGAGAAAGGTGCTTAAATTGACGGATATAATAGGGTTGTAGTAGAAACAAGACTCAAGAAACTCGTAGATAAGTTAACACCGTTTCCGTGAAATATACTCAAGTCAGCTGAGTTTGGTATATATACGCTTACACATATCGGCTGTTCCTTCCTTTGTAATATAGTCAACTTATGATCTGAGCGCATGAAAATCCTAATTATATAATTGCGTTTTATTTTTATTACTTAATGTTTCTTAGATCTGTCTGCTGTCCTCAGATCTTTGTTTCAAAACACCTCGAGAGTGCGAGATGCATAAAAAGCCACAAACAGAAATAAACTTATGTTTATTTTAACGTTAGGTTTCTAGAGGCAAAATGCAAAAGTGGAATATTGTCCAACGCACTACTGTCGTAAGAGAAAAAAATAGATTATTTAAATGAAAATAATGTTTAAATATACATACAGCATAAAATAAAATTAGTAAAATTTTGCTTTTTAATGAGAAGTTAGTATATATAATAGGAGTTTGAATTCAACAGAGGATGGATTTTATTGCTAGTTAGTCAATATTTATGTGCTGTGAGCGTATGTACAGTAATCACTTCGGGAAATGCACGGAACACCGCGCATAAGGAACTGGATTAGTCTCTTGAGGATTAAAAGCAAATTATGCTTTTTGTTCTTACATAAAGGTGTTTCTTTTGTTTGTTTCTTCAGAACAGGGCTCGTTTACAAATTTCGAACTGTGTTTAACTTTGGACAGCCCAGTGTTCGTCATTCTAATTTGTCTCGTATGTTTCCCCAGAAGTTTAGAAACTTCTTAGACATATGAGTAATGCGTGTAGTCTAAAAAAGTTTCTGCAGGGTTGCACAGACGAATGAGACTGGCTGCATTTCTCATTGCTTCTTTAGATATGTTATGGACGTAATTACATTTTCTGAATTTAGATTACATTCTTATTTTTTTGTTTCGGTCTTTCTTAGTTTTACCTTTCTGTTTGGTTTGCATGAACTGGCCTATTTTCGAAGATTTCTGTCCTCTGGGATGTTGAACCGTGTAGAGTCTGGCAGAAATTTATCGACGTTTCAGATGTGTTTATTGTATACGTCATCATTGCTGTGGTGGTAGAAGGATCATCTGGACGATGGTGATGGAGGCAGTAAGCACCTCTGAAACGTCGATAAATTTGAGAATTTGGAATGAACCTAAACTATTTTCGATATATTTAAATATTTTTCTCAGAATATTCGATTTTGTAAGATAATCTTCGTTAATAAATAATAGTATAAGTTTGTTACCATCTTATGTCGAATTTTGTCATGTTCATTGGCTTCTGGTAAAATATGATGGAGTATTCAGTGCGGGAAATAGAGCCTCATGCTTCCTAGACTTAGGCGTTTGATGTCAGTGAGTGATGAGTGTTACAAATTGGCTGTTTAACGCCGAAGATAGTCATCGAAAAATAAAACAGGGTAGAGTGAGTAGTCGCCAAATAAACTTGCTGGTTGGAGGTACTCATACTCGGCAAGGTCTGGCTTCGAGACTGGGATACGGTCACAGTTGGCCGTGTACTAACACTCCGACTGCGGCCTTTGGGCGCACAAATCAAATTATTTGTGTGTCGTAGGTCACGGGCAAGTTTATTTGGCTTCTGCTCTACAGAGTTAGATTGACCCCAGAACCGCTGTTGGCATGGAAACAATTCTGTTTGATGCAGAATCACAAGCTGTTTTGTGAAGCGAGTGTTCATATATGTAATATGCCCGCTTTGGTGGAGCGCATTTTAATCTTTTAAAACCCAGCCGTATTTATGTGTGTAGCTTGCCTACGGAGTATATTTATGGGCTTGATTCTAATCTCAGAATAAACTAATCTTTTCCAATCCTCAAATCTTCCCGTCTTCTGCTTTGGCTACTTCTGAGCATCATGTTGAAAACAACCCGACTTTAGGGACAAGACACACGAAGAAAATAACGGGGTGATGGGGCATAAGAGAAGAAAAGAAGTAAAAAGTTGGGAGAAGTGGAGAGAAACGCAAACTGTTTGACCTTTGGGCGTTGAAGGGGGTGAGCTGAGAGGAGAGGCAAGAGGCAGGTATGTCGGCGTGTCGCGGGTTGCATAGTAATGCGGCAGGGTAGCTAGACGTAAGAACTGTAAGAGGAATCGATGAAGAAGGATCCAAGTCAACATCGCAGTCAGGGACACACAGATTCACTTATTAATTGATTTCCATCAGTTTAGTCGTATTTCTCAGCTTAATCCATGGCGTAAGAGACCCGAAACAGCAGACCAGTTCCAATATCTCAAACCAATTCCTCACTCGCCGTTCAATCATCGCCCTGATGATGGAGGCAGCAAGAACCTCTAGAACGTCGGTAAACGTCTACCAGACTAGACGATGCAATAACTCAAAAGACAGCCATCTTCATATTTGTTACCGTGAGGATCTCAAATCTCGTCTGGAAACTACATAGTTATCGAAATGAAAGAATTGTCACTTAAAATAAGTAATAAAGTCCTACACAGACTGCACCAAAGCTTTAGTCCCTAAAGATATGATCTATTGCTTCTATATGATGAGGATGTACAAGAAGACGTAGTAGTAGTCAGAATTATTTAGAAACTTTGAACATTGGTACGTACTTCAAAGTGCCCGATCCTTGCAGACGAGAAGGAGGAGAAAAGGGGAGAAAAAGAACATAAAGAGAGAAGAAGACAAAAGAAACGAGAGAACTGACAATATTAATTTAGTCGTTACATTTTGAGAAGACCTACGTTGCAGATAGTAGATTCATTTTTCGTCTTATTAATGGAATTTTGGTTATAATTTGAGTTAGATTTTGATGCTTTCAAACCAGAAAATGATTTTCTTTATATTTAGTTAAATACGTAGAATACTGAATAATGTTTAACATCAAAGCTACGTATAATTTACAAATACATACAAAACAAGCAAAATTAATAGGCGTAAGATGATCGAAAAAGTAGCTAGATTTAATTATCTGCGTTACGAGCTGCCGTAGAACTGTGACAGGGATTTAAATTAAAAAAAATTAAATTAAATTAAATTAAAAATTAAATCCGTGGCGTAACAGCTCCAGAGAGCCAAAGCCGACTAGTCGGCTTTGGGATTTAAATAATAAATTTAAATATGTTTTTAGCGCACAATAAATGGAACATTAAGAAATAAACCTAGGAATGAACAGAGTTAAATACATTATTTATACAAATCAACATATACAAATTAAAATTAAATAATATTTTATCACAAAATAATTAATACAGTTACGTATCATTGCTTAATTTAAGATTTCAACACTGTTTTTGTCCTTTAAAATTGAGGTTGTTCCGTGGTTTCTATTTTATTTTGCTTCACGCGTTTGTGGTCGGTCTGAAATTTATTAGGTGGAAAGAAGAGAAGGAAACACGAAACAACATCTGATCGGAACTAGAATTCTGTCTCTGTAATAAGGCACGTTGAGGCACGAACGATACGAAGTGAAGTGGCACTGTAAGTCGCTTTTTGTGACGTAATAAAATGACGAAAAGTTGTGGTTTTATCTGAAATTTCAGAAATTCTGACGTCAAAAGAACATCTCATGCGGTGCTGTGGTAATATTGTTGCTTCGTAGTTTGGAGAAGAATACTTCCTGAAAAGATTATAGTTGCTCAGTCGGTCTATAAATTCCCAGTCTTTTCTGAGAACCTAATGCTCATTGCCATGTCCTCTAGATCGCGCTACTGATCCTATCCCGAACCAGATGGACCCAGTCCACATTATCACATCCTTTTTCCTTAAGATCTGTTCCTCACTAATAGCCATTCACCTACATTCATGCGCCCTAAATAATCTCTTACATTCATGCTTGTGATTAAAAAAATTGTATGCATTTCACATTCTTCCAAGCACCCGATTCGAATTTCTGCTGATATGCCAGCTGTATTGAATATTTTTCCGTGGTTTATCTCAGTTCCTTCCTGAAAATACCAGGACAATATATTCAAATAGGCTTTGCCCATCTCCATGAAATCCTTAACCGCTTATCAACTTTCAGTCTGTCAAGACGAAATGTAACCGCTCGAGTGTAAACGACTCCATTAAATAATCAAAGATAAAATAAACTAAGCTCGCCTTGGAGTTTGCCTATCCTGATTTAGATTTTTCGTGATTTTCCTCTGTGTAATCAGGGAACTTAGGACGTTAAACTGGAACTGTTTCTCTTCCTTCCAAGTACGTCGCACCTAGTTCGATGCTACGTAACGGTATAGTTGATAAAGCGTTGCTAAATATAAAGAAACCAACATAACTCTCAACGCAGGCCTAGACTTACATTTATAGTATCGTCGCCTGCTTCGTATTTAGGACTCTTGGGTTAAATCTAAACCCGGAGAAAGGCTATTTTGACCGACGTTTTTGGTGGGTTACCTCAATTATTCCTGACAAATGCCAGGATATTACCTCAAATTGGCCGTGACCACTTCCTTTCACATGTTTTCCAATTAATTATCTCTTTATTCGATGATACATAATTTGAGTCATTGACAGCGTTTTCAAATAAACAACTCACAATAAGATATTGTTATTGATATCTAAGTTATTCCTTTATCTGGTATTTTACATGATTTCACAGGTGGATTTTGTAAAGGCGTTAGCGAATTTGAGCTGTATTAGTATACTTGCTGAGTGTACAGTAGTACCGAAAAATAATCAGGTCTGATGTAAAAGAGTCCCCACTGTTTGGACCTCATCCTACATGGTATTCTAAAGCGGTTTACAGCTGAAGGGGATTTATGACATCTCGCGATGCATGTAATTACATTTTAACACAGTTTAGAAAGCTTAAAATTTAAACCAAACAAAAACTTTGTAAGCAGTTTTATATCCCAAAAAGGAAACACCTGAGTTATTCATCTCAATGAGCGATGTATCATTCTTGGAGATTCGATTATTTCTTTATTCTCAGATATGAAAGTTGACGCTGACGTTCGAGAAGCTTTTATTTTGGGGGGAAAAGAGAAAAAAACAGAAATTGTATTGGACGCAAGAACTTGTTACCCATCTTCACCTCAAACCATGGCGACTCAAGTGTTTCCCTTCCATTAACTCCGTCACCCATATCTCGCTTACAATACGGAATGTAACAAGGTGAAACGATAAGACGTAATATTGATATCCGTTATTTTGTGCTGTAGGACTGACAACAGACCATGTCTTTATCGATTACAGATGCTGATACTTCTCTGGCACACTAACCATAGAGTAATATCAATTCATAAAACCGATACCCAGAATTTAACACTCTGTAAACCCGCTACACTACGTAAGAAGTGTACGTTAACAGAATTGACAACATTACGAACGACCTGCCTGAACAAGATATTCTTTACTCTGCCAAATTCTCAAATCGAACGTCTTAGAAAACACGATCACTTTTAGGAAACTACAGTGGGTTTTATAGTTAAAAATTATAGCTTAAAGTGAAAGACGAGGTCGAGTGGTTAGCACACGGTCGGTGTCTGGTTTAAATCTAGGTCCTGAGACCGGCTGTCCTGATTAATTTTTCAAGGGTTTTCTCAGATTCTCCAGGAATATGCTTAGTGTATCACCTCAAATTAAGTCGCAAATGTTTCCTTCCACGGCCTATACGATTCATCTATACGCTGTAGTCTAAGCTGCTGACAGCGTCGTTGAATAAACCACAAGTAAATAAAATGTGGCAAGAAGAGAATTTCGTGGCCGATTGGCTAACATTTCTGATTTATTTTTCGTAGATTATTAGTTTATTTTTCAGTATTTCCAAGAGAGTGCTGGAGAAGTGGGCCAACCTTTAATTAGGACGCAAACACTAGTCAAACTCCCTTTATATCTGATTATTCATTAATCACCTTACCATTAGACGTTATGTAGTGTGAACTACTGACATACCTAAGTAATAAATAAATAAGCAAATATACATCTTATAACCTAAACCAGTTTCATCTGACTTTTTTCTTCCCTAAACCTTTGTAAAGTAATTCAAGAATTAATATAATTATATATCTATTATCTTTGCTTAATTAAATGATAATTTTAATACGATTTAATGTTCAGCAATCTCAAATATTCTGGTTTGTAGTACATGCACATAGCAGAACTCCTTTAACAGCGTTACCATGGCAACGTTTATATTATCCCACAAAGACCAAATCCCTTAACAGCGTACCATGGAAACGGTACAACGCATAGATTTATAAATATTATTCAATAAGGCCCAAAATCCTGTAACAGCAAACGATCACCAGCCAACTAACCAGGAAGATACTAACACACATAGACAAATACATTTATTTTATATATTTAGTTCAATTCAAATCATTTATTTAAGTGCTTGACAACAGCCAAAAGGGCCAATAACAGCTAAGCACAAAACCAGAATACAGGATAAAATATAATAAGTAATTAATTTCTTTCAATAATAAAGTAAAACAAACAAACAAATGAAACCAAATATATAAATGTACTATATTCATAATAATAATTCGATTAATTTATTGAATAACATTTCACAAGTAATTGGGCTAAATACGATACCTAAGTAATATAATTCAATTTAATAATTCTAAATAAAATAAATAATACTAAATATATATAATGTATTTGTGTTATTAGGGGGGGAACATGCGAGTAATAAGACAAAAACTATATTCTTGTGGTTTATGACAGCGTGTGGACTCGTAGATAGATATCAATGTCTCGTATAAACATACTGTCTCCATCTTCAGGGTTGAATACCTTCTTCAGGATGGTGAATAGCAACCGTTGTGTAATGGTACGAGTGATGATAGTGTATGATCCGAGAAGAAATAAAAACAGTGAGGACTCGTGTTTGTCCCCGGCGAAGCTTCGATTCTTGTCTTCCTGAGACCTTTAGAAAAGAGAGTCAGTTGCTACAGTGACACCCGTTACCCTTGACAAGATAACGCCACCTAATTTCCTCATCACCAGTGTGCCCATGACGTCAGTACACGAAGGATCCTCTGGCTACGAACGTTACAGGGAACTAGAAAGTCAAGACAGTCTGCAGACCTGGGAGTGATACACACGAATTTAAACCTTAACATTCTCGTTACTACGCTTTATTTTGCCTTAAACAATCCTGTAAGCATGTTCTAAAACAAATTGAAATTTTTGAATGGCCCCTGTTGAATTTTTGAAAGTAGCTGTATCAATAAAGTAAGTTAAAGAAAATATGTAAGTTCTTTCGGAAATTGTAACTCCATGTGAATAAGTTTTGTGAAGGACTTATGACGTCTGCTGTCATTAAAGTGTTTCAGTCTATAGAATCAGTACATACTATAAATTTTAATTGTATAATTTAATGATTCAATTATGTTCATTTCGACTACATAAAATTTTCTCGATATAACATCGGATATTCGCAGCATCGCCATGTTTATAATTTTTAATATATATGTATATTCCGCACAAAATTTTACATGTCTCACTCCAGTGGTTCATTAGTTTTTTTGTATCGAAGCGAAAGTTAAATATAAATTTGTGCGAACACTTTGTTGGTATTTTACGTTATTAAATACTTAAACGTTGAATTTTTTTTTGAAGATCTTTTGGCTCAAGAAACTCTGTAACCTACACTAAGTGTTGCTGTCACCTCAGAAGCTCGCATGTTGATTATTATTATTATTTTTAATTAGAAGTTAAAAGTAAAGGTTGATTAGTGGTGATATGAATTTTGTAAGATGGTACATGGTGAGCAGGACAAAGTACGTCAATTGAAAGAGCCTTGTATACGTAGACTGAGGCAATCTTAATTCGTCTCTGAGAACAGGATCTTAATATCAGAGCGTTACTTTTCATCCTTGAAGCGTGATCTTTGTACGTTTCAAGCCAGTAGCTTTTCGACACTTGAGAGACGGGTGTATACAACTACATGCCTTGAGTCGGCTAGAAGGAATTTCGCTTTTATATTTCACAGAGACAGGTGAAATTCCCGTAATGCACTTATATACTTAAATGCAAGGGCTTCGTATCTCAAGTTTATCACTTAAATTTTCTTAAGAAAACATCATCATAATAATTGTCACAATAATTTATTTACCGTCTATACACAAACTTAAAAATGTTGTTTAAAATTACTTAAAATTATAACATTTTTTCATTAGATCCAGTATCTAATGAAAAAATGTTATAATTTTAAGTAATTTTAAACAACATTTTTAAGTTTGTGTATAGACGGTAAATAAATTATTGTGACAATTATTATGATGATGTTTTCTTAAGAAAATTTTGTCGTTAAGGCTTAATAACACCCCAAATACATTCATCAAAAATAAATATTTAATCAGAAACAAAGGTCGTTGATATCAACCACTGTTCAAATTTTCTGCTAGAACACTTTAAAAATAAACTCACGTCAAGCGAGTAATGGCTGTAATTTGTAAACCTTGATCACAGTAGTATAAAGTAACGAAAGTGAGCCATCGACTCTAAAAATAATGCATGTAGCGATTTGAAGAATAACAAGAAAAACTAAGTTACTGTTCAGTCTATTTTTATTATAGATTTTCCAGATGGTAACAGGTGTGAAGTGGCAAAGCTTCGGAACAGTCACCAACCTCCAAGGTTTATAATACCTTCCAGCAAACTATACGCGTCCGTGGTCTGCACCTGAAATATATGACCCCTTTTCTGATTTAGTCCAAACAAAAATTTATCTCAGAACAAAATAGCTTATAATATTATCATTATTTTTAATTCTACTGTCGGTAATAAGTTACTTGTAAGATTTTCATGGCAGTAAATATGTCGATGATGTCCTTGTGACGCTGTGTGGTAGATACCAATATTGAAGTAAGTGGTATATATAGTTACCACTGGGATATATAATTCGTATAAATGTAGCCTACATATTGGAAATAGTCATTTCATTTTCTTGTCCAACATAAAATTCACTGAAATGACAAACGTCGGTAAAATAAAAGCCTTGCTATTGGGTTTTTGTTTGTTACCGCGACTTACAGGGACGAATGATGTGTAACTGATTGTCCATTGTTTTACTGCGCTCGGCCGCCCTCTGGTATAGGGAAAAGAGAGTGAATGAGATTCGCTAACGAAATTAAAGCAATTTTCTGTCTGAAATAGACAGTTGATGGCCGCTGGAAATCAATTCGCAAAGCTAGCCGCCAGACAGAAGTTTTACCGCCGAAACTACAAAGAACAGGGAAGTCCAACTAATGTACAAAGAAATCTACATAAGACCCCGAAGTTAATTAATGTAACTTTGATTTAACTTTTGATTAAACATAATATATCTAGCTCCATGATATAGTGTCGTAATTGAAAAGTGCAGCTCATCCAGTCAAGACAGTTACTGATTTTATAAAATAAACACAGGTTTATCACCGTGGAGCGTTTTTTAGGGTAAGAGATAGGGCAGGCTTACTCATCATCAATTCATGTTCGTCCCCGTAATGCATGAGACCAAGTTATATACCCATACGAAACGTAAAATTGTAATATTGTTTGTTTTAGTCTCTACGTTTCTGGTTAGGGGACGGAAAACAAAGATTTTTAACTGCGTTACTCGAATGCAGGTAAAAGTAAAGCTGTTCCACTATGCGCCATGTAGGCGCTAGGGGGAGAGGTGATATGGCTCCTACTCATTCATAACCTCGGCACTAGATGGGGGTGAGTGCTTAATGTCACGTCCCGGCCGCGTTTTACCCATGGGAAAGGACCCCGGTACCCTTTGGACAGGAGGCTGGGTGGGCCCTAGAACAGGTCTGAACGTAGAGGCTGGAGGAAAAATACTCTGCCTCCGTCGGGGATCGAACCCCGGTCGTCCATCTACTCTTAATTTCTTTGTGAACGTAATTTTTCTTTTTCAATTAAATTAAATTAAATTCTTTATTATTAGTGTGCTGTATCAACAGCCAGAAGGCCAAATACAGATACAGAACAGAGACAAGCACATGAACACAATAAAAACATAAAAGGTAAAACAAGCAGAATATAAAGTACATTAATACGGAGGACGTTAATACACAAGAAAATTGCAACTAAATATATTAGCATATTTGTAAAAATAATTTAAATAAATTAAGTAAATTGTACTATTATAGAATGTGAATAAGTGTGACAATTTTCGTCTCGAATATGTCCAAGTCCCTGCAGACGACATTAGCAGCTGATGCGCATCTGGCAGAAATCAGGTAAACAATGTGTCTGAAGAAAGGAGTAGAGTAATTCACGAAACGTCGTAAACAAAACTACAATTCCGACACCGAACATTGTCCATCGGTGCGGTGTGATAACTGAGTTAAAATTTTGGGAATTTCTTTCTTCTGAGATGTTGGGGCCGTCTAGTACGGTGAAAGTTTACCGACGTTTCAGAGGTACTTACTGCCTCCATCGTCAGGGCGATGAGCAGCAAGAACCTATAAAACGTCGATAAATCACTACAAAAAAAGCATCTTCATACTCGACATTTTGAAAACTTGGAATAGGATTCTGTGGGGGATAACAAAATGGACTCCCCTGATTCTGAGTACCAGAAAGCGTTTCTGTGGCTGAGGGGTTCATTAGAGGGTGGAGTAACCCCGCAACTTGCTGGTGAAAGAACAATCTTCTTTATTCCACGTCCCTTGCCATGTATATAACCACTGTTTCAGCTTTATACATTGAATAATGGTGACATGAAAAAGGAGGTTTTGTTGAAGGACGGAAAATAATATTACGCCCACGGGGGAAAACTGAAATCGATGATGCTCGAATGGGTTCTATGTGTTCGTCCTAATTTCAAGAGTGTTTGTCTTTTTTGCTTTTTTTTTTTTTACTGTTTACAGAGTACTATAGATTTTCGCAATTTGACAAGGATGAAATTACTTTGCTGTTCTCAGTGATGGAATGCCTCAGGGCATTTGGTTCTAAACCTGTGCCTCTATACCAGTTTCTTTGGTCTTCGCGGCTAATGGTATTTTATCTTGTTAATGACCCGTAGTCGGATGAAATGATATCCTTTTCGTTTGCCTGTCAGCACGTAAGCCTTATATACTGGAAACAATATAATGCGTTAAATATAGGCCAGTATTATAAAGAAGGCAACGTTCAGGTAATGCTTTGATGACGAAAACACGCACGAAGTCTGATGACGCACGCGTGGGGTAAAAAATTTCTTTTGTTTGAATTTGTTTCAGTTCTTTTTTTTTTGTTAATAACCTTTTGTTTGCAGTAGAATCTATTAAGATGGCAGTAATGCTTCAGAAATGTTATCTTATTATTTTATATTTATTTTCGTTACAGGTGTGAGTTACAATCGCTTTATGTTTTATTGAGATTTTTCTAATATAGAGCTTAAATATTAAATCATGAATTAATTTTTATTAACTTTATTTAGTTAAAGGTAAGCTGTAAGTGTAGTAATGTATATATAAATTTGATATCCAATGTTTTCTTTAGATTATGAGAGTGAATTGTTTTGTTATAAAAATATGTTTAAAGTATTTTATATTTTTCTTTCAATAAGGGATTATAAGCCCACATTCTGGCTCTCCTCAACTTCTTAGCGGATTTTTTCTTACTTTTCCTGAGACGATTACTTAAACACCCACAACTAATTTTTTATACATCCTTATCAGATCTTTTTCTGTGATTGGATGCTACATAACATATGTTACTGACAAGAAACAAATTAAAGCTTACTAAAATGTCATAAGTGTACTGTTGTATTTCCTTAAAAAAATTGTGTTAAAACGGTACTTTATTGCGTGACCACTATCTGTACTTCACACTATTAGAATAATGTAAGTTTGTGGTTGGGGGGACAGCGAGAGGTTAGAAGCTGTGTTACAAGAGGTTTGTGTTGTTTCTGAAATTAATTTCCTGCAGTTTCGTGCTGTGGTCGTGTCAGGTCTGTGTGTGAGTGGGTGGGTTGGTAATAGTAAAGACGCTTACAGCCGTGGTCCGACTACATCCCAGCTACAAACTGCATTTCTTGCGTGTTGCAGGGGAGAGACCACAGTGCGATCCAACATCCCGCTCTTTGCCATACGACAGATGGGAGACGCATCGATAGAGAACATCGCAGTCGAGTGGTTCCGTGTTGTCCCAGGTACGATTATGCACATCAAAGTCTGCTTAAAATGACACTATTTTTGTTTTTATCTCAGTACCTCCAGACAGATGCTGGGACAGTGTTTTAAAACAGGCCCCATCTCCTTCTTTATACCCACTTCATCATTCATACACATTAGTCCATTCGACGCTATAATCTGTTTAGTTGAGTAAGCGTCCATAAATAGGTGTAGGAACGATGGGTTTTGACTGCAGGACGTAGAAAATGTCTAAAAATAGGATTCCGAAACTCGAATCACACTTTCGGGTTTAGAAATCCACGTAGTTTATAAAACAAACAAACAATATACGTCCTTTATTGAGTCTCAACTTATTTTTCGCAAATGTTGAATTATGGAAGAAAATGGCAAATGCGAAATTTATTGTTATTGAAGAATAGATTCGAGGGAAATAGTATTTTTTTCTTCCGTTTTTCGAAAATTACGAATAGGTATGTGCAAAAATGTACGTCATTAATTTATATAAGCTACCGTGATTCTTCCAAAAGGTGCAGCTTAAAATACATGTCACAAACGGGCATTGCTGGTAATGTTACAGATTTACAGTATTAAATTAGATAAATATAACAGGAATATTATGAAGCTCACTAGATGACCAATTCAGTGTTTTAGTACGAAAGTAAACATTATGGCATGTGGATGACGTCACAGTTTTCATATATGGATAGAGATTCTACTACTCATACAAAATGCATTTGAGTATGGGATAGGGTTTAGAGGTTTTGGGAATTCTGTCACCGTTCAGTAATGCCAGTAAGACTTCCATCTATGCCTACGTCGTCCAAGTATTCTCTTTACTTTAAGTGTACAGGCTCCAAAATGATGTTACGTTTAGATACAGTGACTGAGGGGCTTTTTGATGTGGAAGTTTGTTCAAATTCGTTTTAGTAGTTCATTTAAAAGCATTTTCTTACCGGCGCTTATAAAACATCCTGCAAAATTCTGTTTTACCGTAGGTAAATTACAGAGCTGCTAATTTACTTCGTGTCCCGCGTTGAACGTTTTAAGAATGTTTTCTGTCATATCACGCAACGGATTTCTGTCCTGGTCTGGAATTTATTTCCATCTCTTTCAGTTTTTTGGTTACTCTGTGTCTACCTGCTAAAATTCAGATGCTTTGAACATGGTTAAATTTGTTCAGATTCTTTGTGTTTCACGGATATTCTTTTAGTACAAAATCCTACGTATACAGACTAGATAAAACATATAATTGAATGATAAATATAATATTATTTGAGGTTTTCACAGCGGTGAGGATGACAATGTTATTCTTCTTGCTTCTGGAGCTATGTATACTCGTCGATGGATGCCAACTTTTCCATGTTAGCCCTGAAGATGGAAATAGTATATTTCTCCGAAACGATATATACTTACAAGTCCACAAGGCATGACGACAAATGACCAACATGGACATAAAAAAGTATTGTTTGTGGATGAAATTACTGGAAATTTGTTCTGAACTGCGTACCGATAGAGTATTGGCATTCTGGCCTTTGAAGAGCAGCTGGTTTGCTGTGCTCTATTGTTAGTTCAGCCCGCGAGGTGATTAAACTATGTCAGAAGTTAGTTCTCTCGCCTCTGTATATACGAATAGAATTCCATGTATCCATCGTCCTTTTATTTGTCCTACATTCAAATTACATACTGTGGGTGACTTTAATAGACTTGCAGTATTGCTTGGAATTCTGATAGTAAGACTTTTAAGACGTGGGAGTAAATTGATAAGATGGAGGATAATATTAAAATATATCTTAAAGGGCTAATTTGAGTGTATATATTGACTAGAATAAGCTGATTAACATTAGGGCATAGTGGCGAGATTTTGTGAACATGGTAATGGAGCTTCTTATAGGTCCATTGTAATTTATATTTTATTTTAAACTGGCATTTAAGTTAATTGTATTTCTAAAAAAATGTCAAGCTGACTGACCAACCCCATGGAGCAAAGTGCTCCTTCAGAAGCTGATAATTCTCAACTCCCCTAAGAAATTGTCGGGCGCATATACTTCACTATGATCTGCTCATCCTCGTATGCTATTTAACCCTTTAAAGCCCAGAGGTATTTATATGTACCACTTGCTTCAACAGTCAGCAACTCTTTACTTTTATTTATCGGTTTTATATGATTCTCAGTGTAAATATAATTTATTTTCCTATGCAGCGCCAATTAATTTCTTTTTGTAACGTAGAAACGTTGTGTTTTCTTTGCGGTACTGAGTTATTTTAAATATCACTTAAACGAGCTTAAATTATTTACTGAACTTCCCAAATTATATAGCTTTAACATTCAATAACGATAAAGTAAAAATTCCACCGTCGCTGTTATCAATCTGTCATTAATTATCACCCGTACGTCTTGATTATTTATCCTTATAGCGTGGTTTTTATCCCCCACCCCAAAAAAAAGTGTCTCTCGCTTGTCCCCCACACGTGGTTTTTATCCCCCTCCCAAAAAAGTGTCTCTCGCTTGTCCCCCACAAATTTTCTCTTTGCTGCTACTCTTTTGGTATCTTTTCTAACTCTTCGCCTTCAAAGGGTTGATTTTAAGTTACGTTGCTTTGAGGTTAGGTAAGGATCTCCGAGTTTATGTTAGGTTTGGTTAAGTTAAGGCGTATGAGGTTATAGAATTTCTCCTCGCCATGTCGGTATAAAGTCTCACTGACGGTCATAACTCAAAATGGCCACCTTGTGTGTATCGCTGTTTTCCAGCCCCTATTTAATCCCCACCTTGTCCCTTACAACCCTTTTATTCAGTTATAAATAAATTTGTAACGTATTCTGCGTCCTCTTACCAATTTTTATAAGAACGTAATCATATAAAAGAGAAACACAGTAAATTTTACGATCATGGAAAACTAACAGTCTCCTTGACAGAAGGCTCATAAATTTTCTATGGCCTCGAGGTGAAACCCCTCCCCTCCCCACTCTACAGAAAGAATAAAATTTACAGAAACGTTTTTAAAAATCTTTTTGTGTGTTTTGTGTGGAATTTTTGAATGATGAAGTGTTCTGTAATGTATCTTATTAAAAGCCAGTTACTTTTATTTCAAGATTATACATAAAAATCCACAAAGATTTATATTTTGGACGCCAGAGGTCATAAACGTTCCTTATATGGTGCTTGCAGTTTTGTGTACTGGTGTGTGTAATATAAGATAAAAAATGAATTTCTGTTCGCGTGTGAGCGTCTTCTAAATGGTCAATAGGGATTGGATATTTTATAAAAGCTTTCTTGCACGGCTTTAAATCGACCCTTCGATGATTGAACTGGCAGGGGATTTATATGTTGATCACCAGAACGTGACTTCGGGGGCCATTACTTTGTTGACTGAGGTTTGTGGTTTAGTCAGCAGTGCTTTGTTACTGCATGACTCCGCTGCCTTATAAACATCTCCTCTGGTTTATGTTTGACCTAGCTTTTAAGCTACTGCGTTTCTGCGTTAAAGTGTGATTGAATCAACTCACACAATGAACGGATTCCTTTATAGCTTTGTTTATAGATTAAAAAGCA
>NW_019059763.1:116289-202007 GCF_000696155.1 Zootermopsis nevadensis
TTTGGAATGTGGAAATAATTCGGTTTTATTAATTTTTATCGTTTATTTCCGATACTGGAATACAATGACGTAAATCGTTATGTCATCGTTACTAAGTTACTATTTGAATGTTTGACTAAATGTGTCTGTCCGCGTTACTGCTTGGCTGAATAACCAATAGAGATATAATTAATTAATGAACTGCATAATCGGAAACATCGTAAATAATTGGTAGTTTAGCTGATGAGAACAGTTACAATTTTATGGGAAAGAACATTACCGTCTTTTAAATTTCCCGTTATCATATTCTATCCTGAGCCAGATCAATTCAATCCTTACCTTCACAATGTGCTGCTGTGAAGATAATTTTAATGTTATCCTCCGATATATGTTTAGATTTCCACAAATTTTGTACGCATGTGAATTTTTGATATTATAACAGCTCTTTTTGTAATTTTCCTCAGTATCTTCAAGAAAATTTATAGAAAGTGTCTTCGGATATGTTGAGGATGTTTATTCCCAAAAATTTCCAAATAACTTGCTTCGCTTTCCACGGATTAAGCTTCTAGTACGTTACATTTCAGATTTAACTTCTGAAATCATTGTAGAGATTTGGTACGATTTCCAGTTCGGGGTGTGCATTCATCGTAAAACCTCTACCTACACAGGATATCAAATAGATAATCGTCGATAAAAAATATATATCCATTCCCCTAGTGGGATTCGAACCCAAGTACAGTCTTCAGTGTTCAATCCTAAACATCATTCGTCTCAGACTCTGCTACTACTGTGATCGGGTGTATAACGTATAAGGTGGGGAGAGGGCAAACAAACTAGCTGGAACCCACAGTGTAGTCGCGTCGAGATTTTATATGGTCCTTTCAATTAGCGCTCAGCGGTGTCCACTTCGACACTGGATGAGTTACCTGCCACTAGCCCCACTTCTAGACACACTGGTATATTCTGACGCTTCGAGCTAAACGAATGCACGCTTCGACGTTTGGAATAAAATGAATAGCTTTTAACAACGTATTGAATCGTGGTGTTAGTATAATGTTTCTTAAGCCACGCGTTTCTTCTACTCTTGCGATATTGAGTTAAATCCCCTAGAAGAAATTTTGGAGCGTAGTAAGTAGATACAACTCCAACGCGCATTCACTGATTAACAGAAACGTAACTGTCACTTCCCGGCTCCCGGCAGGAACTACCTGACTCACCGCCACAATATTTACAAGTCAAATATCACTCCATATAAACAACGGAATCAACTCAGGACATTAAAAGAGGAGTTGATACGTTCCGGTTTGTCATTGAACGTAGTGTAGTGAGATATGTGATCAGAATTTTACATAAATCAGGTTTACCTCGGGAACGATACAATATTTATAAAGAACAAAAACGTGTTTCCTTGAATTTAAGCTGTCACTGGACATGACGTGTCGTAATATTGTAGCATAAGCGGTAAGACCAACTAAACAGCGCGTAGTACGGGATGAAAAGCTTGCAAATGCAGTAACCATGCTTGTTACAGCAGCTAGTGTATTATCTATTTATACTAGAAATACTGATATTGTGATGTAACCTGAGGATACGTCCTGGTATCTACCATGTGCCCAGAATATTCATGTCCCCTGCATCACCATTGCATTGTTTTCCGTCACATTTAGGATCAATCCATTTATGTGAATGTAATAGTTTTGAAAATGACTTATGGATGGAAGTTATGACCTCCCACAAGGCAGTTTTAATTATTACCTCAGTGAAAACTGAAATCTCTAAGGAAGGTGTGATATTTAATTTTGTTGAGGTTTCTGTGTATTCAAATTAGCAAATTGTAAGTTTAATAGCTTGGCGACTTATCTATGTGATGATTTAAAATTTCTTTACCTTCGCCGATATTGTATTTTGTAACTGGCAAGGAAGGAAATTCTGTGTGAATTTTCCCCCGTTCTTTCAACATACGCTTACTATTTATTTTTGTAATATGATTTGTTGTAAACATTATCATTAATCTGTAATTTATCTCTAAAACTTTCTCGCTTTCTTTGAAGTTGTAGTGTAAATTTTAGGAAGTACATTTTGGAAACTTTAATTCCCCTAGACACGTTCGCGAACGTATGGCGCGCTTATCAAAATCGTCGCGTTCGCCTGTACGCATGGAGTAACTCATAGTTGTCTGTACATTTCAGTTTTTGGTAAAATCAGACGAGAGTAATAGGTCATTTACACTTTCGTGCAATCCTTCTCGCTGGAGTTACTGTGTGGGGAATTCCCGGGTTGCATTGGTTACCATAATTATTTTATTATAAAAATATTTCTATGTAAAATTCAATCATATTGCATTTCTCAATACATCATTATAATTACAGCTTTTGTAAGATAACTGTACAATTTATTCACTGGAATTTAATTTACTGGTTTTTTGTTTTTAGTGTGATATCTAAAATCTGAAATAAGTTAAACATAAAAGGTCTACGTAATTAATTCTGTTCACGTTGCAATGATAATATGTAACATCTGGTACCGTTACTCTGGACAGAACAGAAATAGTTACTGTTTATTCACTAGGTGGAGACACTTTTCGCATGTGGAACTTAAAAGGCACGTCATGCTGTTCGTGATTTATCCCACTTTCGCAATGCGCACTGCGTGTATAAACGCCCACCAGACCATCGTCTGTCTCTTTGAAGTGTAGTTGCTCTACATGAGAGGATATCAGTTGATATATACGTTAGGGAAACGATCTTCCCACATCAACTCTGGAGTTTATCAACCGTAGCAAAATCATCCAGTTTTATGGAAGGCTTAAAATTCACATTAACCCCTCGTGACAGGAAGTTATAAGTGAAAAACAAACTTTACTCAAGACTCATATGTTTAATTATCTCCATGGCGGGCTACACCCTGAACCGTTCCACATTCAACTCTGAATATAACATAAATTTTATAGACTAAAATATAGAAGTTACTGAAAGATTGTACGAAATATAACAATTCTGAGAGAAATGAATCATTTTGAAACAAATCCTGGCTGGTTCCTGTAATGCCTATGCAGAAGAATCTGTCATAGAAGTGAGAAATTTTGAATTGCGTGATCGGTTTTCAGTTCCCGATAGATTCTTAGATTTTTGTGTTCGTGTCGCCTCGAACAGCTCAAGTGACACTTTCCCAGGGTTAAAGCTATAGAAGCGCGTATCCACCATCTTGTTCGGATGTCTTGAAGGCGTGAAACTATACCACCAGGACGTTCCCTTTGTGTTTCCATTATAACTAAATTTAAACACTATATTTCTTGCACGTTTTTTCAAGCAATAATGAAATGTGTTTTACTCCAAATATTTCATTGTTAAAGGATATATCCGATAAGTTATAATTAATTGTTGTGTTTTTTCGCACAAAGTGCATAAACTGAACGCATGAGGAAATCATTTGTCTGCATGTCTCATGACTGACGTTAAATTATATTTGGTTTGGGAAGGGGTTCTACACTTAATATTGTCGAAATAATTTAATTTTGGTCTGTATTTGTCTATTATAACTCATACCTTACATGAATTTAAAATTCAAGTTTATCTTTTAGTTGTCGGTACAAGCGTTTATGACGTCTTAAGATGCAGGAAATAGCTTCTCAAAATAAAACTAAAACGCAGTCGAACTACGTACACACCGTCTACCTCGGTCTACGACAGTTTCCAGCAGATTTTGATTAATCAAGTACTTATTGTGTCCAGTTCATTCGTTCCTTTACCTTGTCCTTCCACACTAATGGTTGGGTATTTCATTATTAACATTCGCCACTGTCGCTTCCATCTGCATCGTACAGAATTCATTTCTCCATCTATCTTCCTATCACATGTGTTGCCAGTAACATAGTCAATTGATAAAGCGTGTTTAAAATGAAAAGAACATTTTAAATCCTTGCGCAATAACACTTCCTGTTTATTAAGTATGATTTGAGGTTCTCAATTCGGTCTTTTGGGTTGTAGCGCCTTGTAGTCTGGAAGAAGTTTACCCGCAAGACAACCTTCTTAACACTCGCTGCTTTCTAGCGGCTTCAAAGTTTTCTTCGGCAAGATGACAAGGAAAACCCTGAATGTTACAGGGGAGTAGAATAATAAGAAGCAGAAAAAGCGAATCAACCGCAAGCTACATCAAAGGGGACGGACCTCCAAATCTACCAATTTGCTTTATTTATCTAGCTTAAACTGAGAGCTTCATCATTGTCGTTGCAGGGGGCGGACTGCTTGCTGTTGCAAGGAGAGAGCTAAATATTGATGAGCGCAGACAGGGGTTAGGGACTGCTTTGCCCTATTCTGAATTGCAAGTTGTGACCACTGTAAAAACACTACGGAGGGAGGGGAGACCATGGAACTCGTGACTTCCAGACCAACTCTAGTTATATGCTGAGGTCAGAGGCTGTACGAGCTATGGCGGCCTGTGGGCTGCAAAGGCAACAACGTACGACCTTTGTCTGTCACCGCACAAAATATCAAGACCTTGCTTTTAATTGTTCTAATTTTGTTGTTATTTTATAGAACTTTGTCCTGTGCCGATGCTGGTATCGTGTATTATAAAGTCCTGTGGACTTGCAGTATATGCTATCAATTCAGAGGGACATAGTGACTCCGTATTCAGCCTCGAAGACGGATAAATTATGTTCCTCCGAAACACTGGTATCTGCTGGAAAATCCAAACTGCGTTATAACTCAGAAGAAAAACATTGACATGATCACGCTGAGAGAATCTAAGTCCTTCATATTAAATTCATTATTGGTTAAAGATTATTCGATGACGCTGTCTGAACTGTAATGGTAATAGAATCAAAACAGATGATAATCTGATGGTCAAGTCTTAGTAGAAAAGGTGTTTTGGAAGTGGGGTCGTGACCTATCTGAACGTTATATACCGGCATTTGATTGGAAAGATTTAAGAAAACCTTAGTTTGTAAGTGATATCGTGGAGGTTCAAATAGAAGACAAAGATACGGTCCCCCCGTGTGTGCAGGTCCAATTGTATTGACAGGATTCGCGTATAATTTCCAGGCGAACCATTTCTTAGCCGATCAATAGAGTCTGTTGACCATTTTCAGAGATGTGTACGTTTTCTCGCCTACCTTCCGTTTAGCAGTTTTTTCCACTTGAAATATTGTCGAGACCCGGAATATTTTTGTGTTCAGATGTCCTGCCTTGTAACCCATTTATCCGTTGCTAGTTATACGTGTTGTGGGTCAGGAGATTTATTTCGACAATTTGCTTTGCCAAAGGCTTGTTTTTTTACACACTTTAATGGAATTTTTTAAGGGAAAAATTAGCCACCGGTTGTTTGTCTAAACTATCTCTGTAGTTTGCAATCCTCTTGCTACAAGAAGCTCAGCGCGACACTTCACTGTGGTCCCCAACGATTAGTCGTACTTGCCTATTTCCCGATATAAATCGGACACGCTTAACATGGGTTATAACTATCACGTTATATGTCATACTATTTTGTTCCTGCGAAATTAATAACAGCCTACACAAAATTTGTTGATTTATGGTTTCGATTTGTAATTTTGTGCGTCCTTTATATCTGTGATGCCTTGCGAATCAAAGCTCGTGAAACGAACAAAGGCTTAAATCAGTGGCTGGATTCTGCAACTCTAATCGGTATGTGACCGATGAAACTGTCGCTTTTTTACACGTTTTTGGAGTAATAACGTTTTCTGGCGAGGGCGAATGTGTTTGATAGTCTTTATCCTAAATTACTATGAGATTCAAAAAGCAAGATCAATATTGGGATATTTTACTTGTATAGTTGGTAATACCGCTACATTCACTCGCAGCAAATCCTCGTCGGACCTCGACCTATATGACCATTTCTCAGCAGTGTTACCAATATTGCAAAGAAAATATCCCAATATTATTCTTACTTTTTGAATTCCTGTCGTGCATATAAACAAGGATTATCAGATACAAAGTCTCCTACATGAGAGGCAAAGGGTTGTAAATTTCGTGTTAGAATCATTCTTTTTGAATGAATAAGCGCAGGTAGAATGTAGTGTGTAGAAGGTTACATGAACCACTCGCCTACACACTGTCAGGCAGTGGCTTAAGTTTCAATTGTTTTCAGATGTTGCATTGACATCTACACACATTACAAATCCAATTAAGAGTCTTCACGCAGAATTCGGTTTACATCGGTCTACTGAGATAGAACTTATATTGAAAGTGTTGTGTTTCATTTATACAGACTGTCGACGAGGAAATTAATTTATTGCACACTAGACATTGCTGTTTGGTTAATATGTAACTTACTAGATATCTTTGGACTCGGATTGGTCGAAATCTGGGATTACAGATTCAAATCCTGGTAGAATTATGGGTGTAATTCTTTGTACTGTTGGCCTTTGTAAGTAAATGCCTTGAATTGGTTAGATCCCCATTCAAGAGTCCTATAGAATGTTTAAAAGTAACAGTTTCAAAATTAATCTTGAATGAGAGTAGGCTGAAGGTCATAATCTCTTAAGACTTTCAAGCACGAAGTTCTAAAGAATGTTCAATAATTCAGTTCCTACCGTAAAGAAAACATAACGCGTCCCATTACAGGGTTGGTTAATCGTTGTTTGTTCTGAGAATAATACGAAACCCATAAATATATTCTATGGACGTAATTACTAAATATTAAAGTATGTGGTACATATATTTTACCACTGTGATTTAAAGTTAAGTACTTTAATTGTTTAAATCGTTATGTAAAACGAAAAAAAATAATTGATTTCGATGTATGGCCTGTTATTAGTGTTTATTTTTATAGATAAAACTAAAACCAGAAATTTTAATTAGGTGATAAATAAAATTGAATACAATTCATTCATTTTGGACAACTGTGGGTCAGTGTTAGACAGAAATAGGAAATATTCCCTTTGCTATCACGAACTGCCTACGACGACTGCCATAAAGCAGTCGAAGCGTGAAGCAGATCACTTCTATCTAGTGGCTTGTGCTGTGATAAATGAATAGTGAATTGGAAAGTGTGTGGAAGGAGCCGGTCCTAGCCTGATTTAAGTATCCATCCCGGTATTTAAAGGATGGACTGATTACAAGTAACTTAAACCTCAGCCAGAATAAACAATCTGCGGGCCGTGATTTGAAACGGGACCTCCCCTATACAAAGCAGGCGTGCTGAACACTTCGCCACGATATTTCTTATGCGAGTGCCCAGTGTATTTATTGCCGAACGTCGAATTCGAGTAATTATCACTCTTGAGTTGTATTCGGGAGGTCCTGGGTTCAAATCTCGGCCCTTGAGACCGCTATCCTGATGAGGTTTTTAGTTTGATGGTTTTACTCAGTCCCTCCAGGAAAATTCTGGGATAATACCTTTTAAAAACCTTATTCGCCATACTCACTAGTCTGAAAGCTTCGTTAAATTGATTATAAATAAATAAATATATATATATATTTGTGTTTGCTAAATGAGAATACAATAGTTTTTTAATAATAAACCAGAACTGTTGCTTTTTCATGTTTAATATGCTCACTTGTACGATGTTACTACCGTGTATTCACAACTGTAGTGCCTCTGATGGCTTTTAAAACCTTTTTCAACATTACTAGGCTTTATTTTTATACTTTTATTTAATTTTGCTGCGCTGTGAGCGAAGTACTGCTTGGATTAGTGGTATAACATGTCAGTCTGAACAATTCATCCATACGCAGACCGTTACTAACTCGAATATCAGGAAAAATTTGGACATTTTGATGCTGGAAGTTATACACTTTACAGCCCACAGTGAGGCAGGTAGACCTTGAATTATGTGGCGGACAGCTTGTGGGGGAAGGTTGAACTGAAAGGCGGTGCAGGAAAAAACTTCATACACAGTCTGATTATTTACAGCAATGGATTAAGAGAGTTGTGTTAAAAAAATGGCATAAATCGCATGTAATTTGCAGCAGCTCGTATCTGCGTTGTGGATGTAAATTTTAAATGTGTTTCCACGTAGTTTCAGTATGGTAAATTTAACGTGTTAGATTTAATTACAATAATAAATGTATTAATGTTAAAATATTTTAATGTTTGGTGTTTATTTCTGTACTTTTATATGGTTATAAAAATTTGTTTTTATTTTCTTGCTGTTTTGACTGTACGGCTGTATGAATGGGGAGGTGTAACGATGTGAACGTGCAGAATTTGCGTAAAGGGACCACAAAAACGTCAAGACAGCCACGATAGTGGTCGATTGCAAATATAGAATATTACAGATGCACTAACAAATTAGTTTTGAAACATTTTATTTTCTTATCGTCTGCACAATATTTTTTAAAATCTTACCTCAACTGTTTCGTCTAGTAAGTAGAAAATAGGTGCAGGTCTGCGTAACAGCGGTTTCAAATACTACGAAAACATCGTGATATTGTAAATTTATTGATCATTTGAAGCAGCCGATACTCACCTGAATAATATTTAATTCATTCCGTAGCGTAAAGAAAACACAACATTTGACCACTAAAAAGGTCAACTGGTCAACGCTGTTTAATGAACTAATCCCTTTTTACATTGAGAATCATACAAAATGCAAAATTACTGACAGTTGAAGCGAGTGGTACATTGTGTCTGTTGAGCTCTAAGGGTTAAAATTAATTTACCATGTAACATGCAAATACATAAATAAACAAACCACTTCAGGTCAATGTGAATGTACCAGAGCTGTGCTATTGCATCATTTATCAGAAGGCGTTAATACATTAAATGTATTTTATGGAGTAGGATTTGAGGTTTTCACGGCCGTGAGTACGAAGTTGGCTGTCTTAAGGATTACAGCGTCGTTTAGTCTGGTAGAAGTTACTCATCGCCCTGATGATATAGGCAGCAATGCCCTTTGAAACCCTGGTAAACTTCTACCACATTACAAGGCGCTACAACCCAGAAGACAACCATCATCGTAATTTAATTTAATTTTTGTGTTTACGTGAAATGAGTTTCTGCTCATGCACATTGAGAAAACTGTTTGCTTTCTTGGTTGTTTTACGTGTGTTCAATATCCTTTGGATTATTTCAGTAGCCTCGGAAGTTCGCAGGAAGGTGTTAGGCCCTTGAAAGGGATCTATGTTTTTTAGCCCCGTAGTATCATTATCTGTGTACCCTCTCCTACACTTGAGGCGTATTCATTTTTGTCGCGGATGGTAGATGATAATTTTATCTTCTCTTAAGAATTGTTATGTTCTATCTAATTCTCGCGAAGTCAAACAATACGAATGAATAATCGAAGGGTACGCTTATATACAACGTAGAAAGTCTCTCAAATGTTGCTTTGTTCCTGTTACAATACTGGCAAGCAATAAATTTATTAGAGAGAAGCCTTAGTACACGACTGATCAATTACCCAGTGGTTGTCACAGCGTTCTCACTGCAAAGGGGGACACCAGAAAATAGAAAAAATAAAAAAAAAAGACACAGGCCTAACACAGTGACTCTGTGATCCAATTTTAAAACGATACTGAGTTCAGAGTATCTGCTCACAAAGGTGTGACGTCTATTTTCGGATGTCTGACTCTACTGTTGTTTAGGGCAAGGTTTATCCTGAGTGATTATTAGTGGTTCTCTTAAGTCCTTCCAGGTAAAATCTGAAATACTTTTCTTACACTAGGCTACTCAAATTCATTATTTATTAACCATCATATCATTCCTTATAATCCCAGCTACAGACAGCGACATTAAAATTCCATTAAATAAATAAATAAATTTACAGTTCTTAATGACGGATTATTTAAATTTATTTCAAATTATAATTTCTGGTGATTTGAAGACTTTTGTTTAAAATAATTGGATGGAAAGTTTAATATAACAATGTTGCATTACCAAATTGTTTAATTAACTAGTAACAGGCGATTTAATGGCAACACTTCTATTCAGGGGTGACCAAGACTTTATTTATAGGGTTACTGGTTATTCTGACTGGTGTCTTTTATGATTTTCCTCAGTATCTCTAGTCAGATTACGTGTCAGACTTCAGTGTCTTGATAGAATACTCTATAAATATCGATACGGTAACAACGTGTCACATTTATCCTCCAGAGAAGAAGAACATATGTAAAATACAGTAGAGTGTAATACCCAGGGGATTTCTGTACGTCAGTATTGCAATAATTTGATTTGATGACATGACATAATTGCGTTTTTACTCATTGTTTCACTGCGTGCGAGGCCATTGTGTTCAAACAATGTAACCTCCGATTCTTTTCATAACAGTGACCCTCAGTTGTGCAGGTTACCTACCCCAAGGAAATATACGGACGAATTCGTAAGTTGTTCTTCTTTAAAATTGCTACGTAAAGCGTGTTGCAGAGTACAAATTCACATGTGGTGCTCTCGGATTGTCAGATTTGATCAATAGTAGACTACCTATCGTATTCCAGGCAGAAACAGACTTTATGGATGAGATTGCGAATTGATTACGTGATTTGGTTAAGATATACTATCAAAAAAAGAAGCTATAGGTTGAGGATAAAGTCAGAGATTATAGAGAAACAGTCTTGTGTGATATTTAAGTAAGTAAAAGAATAGTTATTATTGACGTTTCAGAGGTTATAGTGAAACGTCCTGGTTGTCTTTACACATTTTGTTTCGCAGTTCGTGTGTTTCAACACTTATCCATGAGTGCGTGACGGGAAGGGGTTTGTTGGTGGTGAATGGGTACGATAGAGCTGAGAACTGTAAATGTGGTTCTTGTATTCATATCAGGCAACTCGTGGAATAGATTGGATGGTACATGAGACTACGGCTTTGACGATGAAGAGGTGCCGTGTGGTTTTCAAACATCTGTGCTGTTCCCGCTTTCCTTAGCAAATCTCTAGTATGCCATTTTGGAAGGCCCCTTGCGTATTGAGTGTCTGGAGTTGCAGGTGAGTCCCGCATTTCGTAGAGAGAAATAAGACATCTTTACAGAAGAATGTTTCGGTAGTCTGATTGTTATTTGAGCCCATTTCCTCTTTAAAGCACTATTTATTTTTTGTTTATACAAGTGTTTGGGAAGGCAATGGCTTTTTGCTAAACCCTTTAAAAACCAGTGGAAATTCTTCGTCACACCTGTCTTAACAATCAATAACCCTTGCAGTTTTTGTATTTATGGGTCATGTAAAATTATTAGTGTGCACACTGATTATTTTTTAGACAGAATTAACAAATTTATCTTTCTAATGGTTAAGTGTTGAAGTAGAACTTACGAGAATGTAGGCGTATTAATAAGATTTTCTTAATGAATAAAGAATTTAATTATTTCAGTGTTATTTAAGAAAAATCCAAACGAAGAACGTACACTTTCGCTAGTATAGGCCTAATATTTATAAAATATAATGCAACATAATGTAACATGATATAGTATGTTATGACAACATAATATAATACTTCAATGTTTGTACAGTGTAAGGTGTAACATAAGAAGGATTGGTAATATTTTGACCCGCGAAAACAATACGTTATTTATTAGTTGTAGGTTGAATGAATTAATACGTATTTAGAGACTTAGGAAATTGATATTAATAACAGAATTTAAAATTATGAGACGCGAGCGTAGATGTTTGATTATGAAAAAGATTTGATAGTTCTTTAATTATAATCGTGGATCTGGCCGACGCCGGTAAGTTACCGTAATAATTTCCTTCTGTGGAACGTGATTAAAGCCTTCTTTCTGTAACGCACGTCCAAAGTTAATGTAAAATGAAAGCTTCGCGAGGGTTTTGTGATATTAAAGTAAGCCCATGTGTTTTAAGTGCTCTACTTTATGTATAAAGTGTTAGGAATTCTGAAACCGAGATCTAAAGACTTTACTAGGAAGAGAATAATTCACTGACTGGTTATGTAGAGGCGTACTGCATACCCTGAAAATTTTGTTATAGACTAATACAGAAAATGTTGGACTTATGAGAAATTTAGTTGATTTTAACGTTTCATCTGGATAAATTTAAACCTACGTAAACCGAGATAAATATTTTAAAAATTTGTACAGGAATTAAATCCGTAAACATTGTTAACTGGACATCATCTTATCAAGAGGAAGTTTTCTAGACCTGGGCAGAAATGGGAGGATAATATTAAAATTGGTCTAAAAATGCTTTATCGGTAAGAACTGGTTAGGATAGGATACAGTGGTGGGATTTTGTAAATGAAATTAGAATTATGTGACGTGTATATATATACCTTTCATGGTGACGAAGTGAAAGTATTTATTTCAGGACTATGAAGCAGCTTATAGTCAGATAATAGTATATAGAACTTTCGGTTTTCATAACAACAGACAATGTGATGGTAAACTGCTTAAGGGTAACCATGCCTCTCTGTAGGCGTGACTCTACTCGAGAAACACTGGCCGGATATGGATAAAATTTGGTATGGAAGTTATGCCATTCGAGGTTACCTCAGACATGGTTTTTAATCCCCTACAATCGGAAATACTAACATGGCGAAAGAACGAATTTATGACGTGGGTTGGACACCGCTGTCATTTGCTGTATGATGTTACAATGAATGATTTATGGTAATGGATCTTCAAAGCACACCATTGGTATTTTATCGTCTTAATTATTTCTACGTTTCACAAGTGATATCTTCGTTTGGGATTTTCCCAACAACATTTAACGTGCATTTTTCATTTAACTTATACGTTTAAGAGCCTGCATTGAAATTTGTGTATTGCCTGGGTAGAAATTTATGTGCCTACTGAATGTTCTGCGTAATCTCAAGGTTTACGTCTGTACATTTTCCACGTCACGAGGCTGTCTGGACGGAGAGATGAATGATGCGAACCAGACAGTTGCTGTCCGGTTGACGGAAACACTGCGTAGTGTTTCATCTGTACCTGAGACACTGTAAAAACAGCTTCCACACGAGCTGGAATTTCTCGTTAACTTGTTAAGGCGTTCTTGTGTGCGTCTAGGTCGGGGATTTAGAATTATAAACAGTGTGCCGAAAATGTACCAGACCAAGGATTCTGAAGTTAGATCACCAGATATTATCAAGAGTAAAGCATAATGTGTAGGTTACTTACATAAATATGGGCTGTAAAATATTTTTTTGCGTGCCTTGTGTAAAATCAGCACATAGATTGATTTTATGCGTTTTATATATATTATAAAAAAAACCTGGAAATGACCACTACTTGGGAGACCCAATCATAAGTGTGAGGATAATATTAAAATTAATATTGATGAAATATATGGCCAGAAGGACGTGTACCTATTGGATGCTTCTGGATCGTTAGGGAGACGAGTATTAATCTTTGGGATTGTATAAAATTCTTGGTATTTCTTTACAATCTGAGCTGCCCCATCCTAAAACAGTCATCTCATTTTTAACCGGTTCTTAACCCCTAGCCGTTAATTTCGTATTTAGTGGTCTTGTATGAAAACAGAGATTATTTCCTTAAACAGCGTTAATCAGTTGATCTTTTTAATGGTGAAGTGTTGTGTTTTCTTCGCGGTACGGACCGAATTCTTAAATATTTCTTAGACGTGATTTAGTTTCAAAGGGCTAATATAGTTTCATGTTCTTCATGCGTACCTTAATGTTTATTTTAAACTCGGTAAAAATTCTGCAATCTTTGTCGTCTAACAAGCATATTCAGAATTATAATGGATTACCTCTTTCGGTTCTGTTAACGTTCACAAATATTATTCAGCTGAACATCCTGTAATCTAATCAATAGGCGGAGTTTTCTGTTCATCCCAGTAAAACGCCGTAACACGATAAATCAATATTCAATAGCCTATTTGCTATTATTTCTCAAAACAGAAGCCGTATTTGAAGCTTCATTCCAACAACGCTAACTAACGGCCATCAGTCAATGTCCACTCACTGAAGCAAAGTAGAAACGTTACGTTTGAACAAATAACTCGCTGTTGTGTGGAACGACTCTTAACAGTTCTCTGACTTCGCTCTGTAGACTACGCTCGAAATTTAGCGGGGCTTCAGAACACAGCGATACGTATCCAAACAGCGCTCAGTTTTTACCAGACAGATGACTATTATTATTATTAATGTTGTTCTTAACAAACAGATTACTATTATTATTATTAATGTTGTTCTTAACCAACAAATGGTCTAGGCCTTTAATTCAGAAATTAATATTTACTCAGCAGGTGAAGAACTCCCCGTCTTTAATAAAAACAGTCTGTGTTTACAAAATCCCACCCTGGGCTCGTTTATGATCCAGTTGTATCCGGTCCATTCTAATATTATCTTCCCATTTACGCCAGTTTTCCCCCCAAAGATTTTTTTATTTATTTTTTCTCTAAGCGTCAAGTGTATCCATCCGTCTTCACTTAATCACCACGACAATATTTTCTGACTGAATCTGACTGGCTAACGAGGACACGTGACAGTACATGCGCAGAAGTGTCCAAAACTCAGCCGCCATGATTCGTGTTCCTCAGTTTAGTGTCGACGTAAATAATTCTGGATTGTTATTTGACGTCCACTGTACGGCTTCATGTCGTCGTACTCAATTACGTAGAAACATAAGACATTTTACATAGAACAGCTGTGGCTCTATTACTGTATAGAATCATGGACTATGTTATCTTGAAACGTCGGTGGTTTTTTTTTTTACCAAGAGGAGCTGTCAGTAGAATTTTGTTTTTGTATGTGCGGGCGAAACGCTTTCTGGGCATGAAAGCCAGAAGGAAGGAAACCCCGAGTAGCCTCTGTATTGTTAACGGTTTACCGTCCATCATGCGTGTCCCATAGCATCACTCATATTCGGTTGATGGATACAGTTTACATTTCACACAACTGAAAGCAACACGGATCGAAACGTCACACTTGTTGACTTTCTGTTGACGTAATATACGTAGGTGAAACCTGGACTCTCATTTTGAAGACAACAAAGATTGACGGTGTTGAGAACGCTTTGAATCTAACAGATCGTTGCACAAAAATGGTGAAAATTACTTATTCAAGAACTTTATAGTTTGTTCTCAAAACTTTAAAGTATCCAAGTCATAAAATGAGGGAATACATATTTTTATGTAATTATTTTCCTTTATCTGCCGCCAATATCATTCAACTTGAGATCTGAAGTTTCCGTGATGTTGGTCTTCTCAGTAGTTACGCTGTGTGGACATGTGGGTAGATATTAACGTTTCGGAGAAACATACTGCATCCATCTTCAGGGCTAAAACGTTGTTTACTCACAAGACTATACGGTATTATAAACCGTCATTATTACACTGCGCTAACTGTAAATTTCTCTTTCGTATGTCCAAATGTTTTCCTCAGGACGTTTTTCCATCAGCTTCAGTCGAACAGATATACGACAAGAACAATTACATTAATTAATTTTCGAGACTTAAATGATACATTCTATATATTTACGCTCCCTTATGGCTTCACGGTGTACCGCTTTATACGGCAAAGAGGTAACTTTGCCTTTATACGGGAAAGCAAAGAAATTTTACATGTCTGTGTTAAAGGCATCTTGAGTCAACAAATAGTTTGAAATCATTTCTCACTCTTCCTGAACACATTTACTTTCACAGAATCAAATTTCATGTTCTGAAAGTACCTCAAATAACGCTTTTCCGAGACAAAATTCATAACCTTCTCAACTTTCATATGAAATGAAATGAAATGAATATCATATGTCAGATATATGGATGCTCCGTAATGTTCATAAAAGTAACAACAATAATAAAGCAACAACGCTTTATAAACAGAGGCAAAGGATAATGGCTGTACGTAGGCTAATACGACGATAAATGAATCAATTCTGTACGCTAACAACTGTTACGAACTGTTCAACTGATTATGAGAAATATTTACACACGATGTCCGTTTAAAATAGCATTACGACAGGTTTGAAGCCATAGCAAGTGCTTAATTGTGAGATACACATCGCTCCAGTGCACTCTCCTCAGCTAAGACCATAAAGTTAGTTTTTGCTCTGAAGACTGAAACCATCCCGGAATTAGGGAAGAATGTAACGGAGGAGAAAAGATTTAAGCTGCTAGAGAGAAGAAAAGTTCTCGTGCTGTAGGATACGCATACATGAAGGGTAAAAAGTAGCAAGAGACAAGGACAAGAGGGAGCCCTGGCGTTTGTACTTGATGAAATTGCATTCCAGTTCAGACTGCCGTAAGGGAACATCACTTCCACCTCGTGGGTCTAGACGCAACAGATATCCGTGTTGTACCCCACCAATCCACCCCCCACAACTCCCGGGCCCTCTTATGGGGGCGTAGTAGCAATGCGCAGTGGTGTTGTGACCACCATAAGACTTTTATTTTTTACTGCCTGTCCGAGAATCGACTCAAGTACTTTTTGATCCTTGGATTCAAAACGACAAGTATCGTGTGTCTGTTTTGCGTTCGGGTCAGCTCGGGGCCGTTCGTTGTTGTACGCTTTTCTGTGCTTGCTTCAGCGTGTGCCATGGGAACAGTGTGTGGCAGTAGTCACTACTGTTTGTTCGCGAGTGCTTTCAAGGACGAGCTGTCTTTCGCTTCGCACAGCGTGATGTTGAGTTGCGAACGTCTTTTCGAACGGGACAGTGTTTGTGACAGTTTAATTTATCAGCATAATCGAGGTGAGTCATTGAAGATGTAATTAAATAAAAAGTATGTATTCATCATTAAGATGATTCTTTGTCAAAATTGTGTTTCTCTTAAGTCAAGTGATTGTATGTGGAAACAATCGGTAACTTTGAATATTTTTATTTGTGGGTTTCGTATGGTCCTCACTATAAACAGCGATTATATTCTTAAACAGCAATAACCACTTGATCTTTTTAATGGTGAAGTGTTGTGTTTTCTTCGCGGTACGGACTGAATACTTATATAATATTTAGCCGAACTTCGTTTTCAAACAGCTAAGAAGTTATTAAAGAACTTGGTATTAATAACAGTGATATTCTTCTAATTCTATCCTCTTTTATCATTTAATTAACGGTATAGACTTTGTTATTTAATGAAGGAGATTCAGTATCAGAATGTTGACGAAAGATACGTTTATTTATCCCTGCGTGTACTTCTTATGAAGTTAAATAAAATAGAAAGTGGAAGTTGGTCACTTGGTAATGTAGGGTCAGACAAACAGTAATGATGTCACTATCTTTCTACGCCTAACATGTTTTTGTTTCATTATTGTTAATTTAATTGTTATGTATGTTTATGTTTATTTTAAACTGTAATACCTTCATAATCGTATTCTGAGAACTTGAAGAAACGAGATCATTTGGAAGACCTAGAGGTAGATCCTGGGATAATAACAAGAGGTAGGGTGTGATTAGATTGGATGCATCTGGCTCAGGGCAAAGACTAACTTCAGGCTGTTGTAAACTCAGTAATGGAACTTGGACGAGAAATTTTGCTAGTTAGCTTTTGAAAGGGAACTCTCTTCCATGGAATTACGTAGACATTTTGCAAGGAAACATGGATGAAACAAATGTTTGTACAACGCAGATTAACACTTTATTATCGAAATCGTGATACTGAAGAAGCTAAATAATATTCTGGTGACTTGTTAACATGTTGGGACTATATTAAAGGTTCTGATCTCAGTCTTTTATCCTATTTTATCGTAGATGACTCTTTTATTTCTCGATAAAGTCGATATTTTATTTTACGATATGTATCGCTTTAGGCTTACGCGTTTCGATTGTTTTTTAGAATAATCAGGGGTCGTCTTTACAGGCATGGTTAGCTGACTTATTGTAATGGGGAAGCAGTGTGATTTATCGTAGTATGAAACTTAAATCTTGATTTATATTTTTCATTCTAAGTATGGACATGTCTGTTTCATTAAGCTGATATATTTTAGAACTTCTTGATTGTAGGAATAGCTTATTACGAAGTACTTGACGAAAGAAAGATACGTAACATTCAAACCTGGCATTACATCGAAGCATTAATTTATCCCAGATTTTATTTCTGATGAACTCGTCATAGGATATTTGACCATTTTGGAAGTCTAATCAAATAGGGTCGTATGGAGAGTAGTGAGGGCAGGGCAGGGTAAAGACGGCTCGCAAAGCCAATTAATTGCACGTGTGATAAAAGTTAATTGAAACGGGTACGAGTTGCTGCAAAGAAGTTGCATGTTGCCTGATTCGCTCACCGACCGCTGTAATTCCCTGGCGGCTGTCTGCACAGTGACGCTACGCCACACATAAATCGTGAACATACCAACAGTCAAATGTTCCTTCTTTGTGATACAAAAGTGATAAAATTAAGGTAACGAAACACGATTTCGGAAGTCAGTGCACGATATTTTTATCATATTACTGTGAATGTATTCATTTAAAGTTTGTTATTTTACAAGTTTTACGTGTACATTTACGTGTTAATAATTTTTATTGATACGGATGGTTAATCATACGCGTTTATTAACTATGTCTGACGAGCGATGCAATTCGAATTTCTTATAACGTAAATGACACAGTGCTAAGCCGTTAATAATTCATAAAATGGACCCATGTGCCTTATATGGGAGCTAAGATACTTCCTTTTCTATATTATTACTTATTTTATCTTTTGTTCTTCTCGTTTAAGAATAGTCTTGTTTTTCGGTTTTGATTTTGGGAGGTTTTATCGGTTGAAGCACCGGTCACAGCGGTCGCGTGGTCACTGGGACGTGGGTTCGTATCCCTCTCACGGCATGGATGTTTGTCCACGTCTTTCTGTGTTGTGCTGTCCTTTATAGGTGGAGGCCTTGCGACATGTTGATAAGTCGTCCAAGGAGTGTGCCAAATGTCTGAATACATTATTTGTGAGAAGGCCAAAGGCCATGAAAAAGAATCAGTTGATGTGACATAGTCAAATGGAAGGTTTTTAATTGAAAGTAAATACGCTGTAGTTTCCCAAAGCAATATAGATGTCTATTTTGTTTGATTGGTTCAAGATATTTTGAGTGTCATAGTCAAATGCGAACATGGGTAAGTCTGAGAACTTTCCCAAATGTTTCTAAATTTCCATGACATGCCATGCCATGAAAGAAAGTAATGTTTGACAGTGTATCGATACTTGTAAGATGAATATGATTATGGATTGCATTTCCTTTACTCCGGAAGAAGTATCAACGAATATACTGGAACATGCATGCATATGGGGAACAGAAATGTGTGAGCGAAAAAGCAATATGTTGTAACAATTTTACGTGCGAAAGAAACGCATTCAAACTCTCTTTTCGTTTTCTACTTTACAAAATAGGATACTTGCTTATCGCAGTAATTAAAATCTGGTTAGGAATACAAAAATCATCCTTTTCCTTCAACACACTTTTTAGCATTTCTCTGTTGTTTTATATTTTAATACATCGGCTATAAATATCAACAATTACATATCTATAATTTTTAATGTTAATCTCGAAGGAAAATACATACATACGTGAAATTCATACCAATAAATTTATTATTTCAGTTCGTTAGTCCTCTGTAATATTACTACGTATACCAAAGCAACAAAATAATAAGTGAAGACCCATATTTGATATCGTGACAGTACTAAGCACTAGGCATATAACTTGACATCGGCATAACATACAAAGGTATGGTTACAATAGCTCTAGTGTCCAAGTACCACATCATAGAAGGATACAAGGTCGTGGAGGTAAATCTATGTGAATTTTAGGCATCGAAATTAATTAAGGACAGTAGTCGGCTTTGTAATGTGTCCGTTGGGAATTTATCTCGTGGTACGTATTTGGATAAAAGGTTAGGGTAGACTGAACGTTAAGGCAGAGAGAAATGGTTCTGTCCCTGTCTAGAATCGAACCCAGATCTTTTATTCCGGTTTTTGTAACACGTTGAGTCGAAAGATAATTTATCAGAACACGAAATTAGCGATAATTTATGAGATTAGGTTGTTAGTCTTTCACGGAGGGACTGGTTTTGTGCCCGGGGAAATCCATGAGTGATATGTATGGGAAAAGAGAGTGTTTTTCAGTATCATTTCACCGATGCTTCCTATCCACTCATGTGTCATTTGGGTTCTGGTCAATGGGCACGTTAGAGGTCTAGTTACATAGAGATACTATAACATTACAAACAAACAATAACAATAAACAGTTTAATGGAAGATTATAAGTTTCTAAATTAAATAATTAGACATTAATTTGTCTCAGGCAACTTGTCATAAATTTAAGTCGTTCCCTTAGATACTAAGACATCACAAACTTTTATTAATTGTCGATTACAGTTTCATCTAATCTTTTTTTTTCTCTGACAACCGATTGTATTAATTTTATAGCAAAATTTGGTCCACAAAATGTGAATGTGTGTGTACTCGTGTATGGAAGTGATGAAGGAAATTTAATCCAGGCTCGAGTTCCACCTGGGCGTTGAAGGCGAATTGTTACTGTTGAATGTGTTGGACCAGAGATCCCCTTTGAATGCTAACCCTGTGAGTATTCACTCCAACTAAGACCCAAGAACAGTGTCGCGGTGAATAGACCTACGGAGGGAACGTTCACTACTGTACACTCACGTTAATTAAAACAGCAAGAATGAAAGAAAGACGTCATAGATAGAGCAGCAAGGCTCTTCTGATTCGATTAAATCTCATTGAATTGAATTTTAAAGTACATAAACTGCAGCGTGCTTAACGTATAATATTGGTGGATGTTTTAACACTTACAAGTCTACTGGTAACTATATGTACCATCTACTTTAACAATCATTAACTCTGTATTTTGCCCACAGATTGTATGTATGGGTTTCCTATGAGTCTTAGAATAAACAGTGATTATTCATATTTATTTAAACGACGTTAACCAGTTTATGATTTTAATAGTGAGTTTCCTTTTTTTTTATTTTGCGGTACAGACTGAATTTTACGTATTAAAGCATATGAATTGTATGCTTCAGAAGACTAAAACACAAATTAACACAATTTTTTTTTGTTATATTTATTCACAAGTGAATTGTCCTATTAAAATAAATATTGATAGATTTATCTCTAAATCTTCTTTCGTAAATATTTGTTGTTAAAAATATATTTTAAAGTTATTTTTGTTACATTCGTTCACAAGTAAACTGTATTATTACAATAAATAGCGATAGATTTATTTCGAATGTTTAATTTTTAATTATATTTTGTTGAAATATATTTTTAATTTCGTCACTCATATTTTAAAGGACGTCTGAGTCTATAATTCCCTTCCCGAAGATTCAACCTAGAAACTAAATTTACGTTTGTGATCTTGCTGTTTTGGCCTTTAACCTCCTACTGCCAAACATCCGCGTTTAATTTCAGATTTTATGTTTTCATTTTATTACCTTTAAAACTGTTTTTTTTATTGAAGTGTTGCAACCTTTTCGTCATAAGGTTTTGCTTGTGAGTTATACAGTTTTCTATATCAACTGCACAGTTTATGTAGTGTCAGAGTTAGAGACGGTGGAACGGAAAATACTTGGAGAAAAAATTCTCATGTTCAGTTATTTATCTTGGCATTTACCTGGAGAAACTGAGGAAAACAAGAAAGCTAGGATAATCGGTGTACAGATTGAGACTCAAACCGGGTACCTCTTCACTAGTTCTAGACTAAACTACTGACTGTGCGGTTCGGATAGTCGGTCTCTGGGCCGACGTTTGAACCCAGGATTCCCCGATTACGAAGTAGGGGTCCTAACCACTTGAATCGCCACAGAATGACATAACGAACAAAATAGCCATGAGTAATTGGCCCTCTGTTTGTAAATTTACCCAGTGGTAGCATTTCAACGACGGGTTTCCAAAACTGAAGTAACAGTTGCATGTTAAGTTAGAAATTTTGTGTGGTCTCAGGATGGAAGGAGGTTACACTAAAGCCGAATACACACCTGGGTCTCTCGAGGAAGACCGTTCTTTGTTACATCTTCATGCACTCCTGAATAGCAGCGTGTATAGGATTTAAGCTTTGGAGTTGGGGACGGTTTTAAAAACAAACGAGTATCACATTTTATTATCAGAGATCTGTTAATGCTATTGACATTTACCGTTTTGAAAACAAATAAATTAGACAGAAAAGTGGGGGGAGGGGTAATTGGAGTAGAGAGAGAGATAGAGAGAGAAAGAGACTTAAAAGATTGTGTAGTAGCGAATCCAAACATTTGTGTCACGTTCTTACCTGTTACAATATCTTGTTTCGCTGCTTTTTTTTTTTTTTTGCAGTTAAATCAAGGATGAATTTATGGGCCCGAAAGATGAAAAGAAATAAATTATTTTATAATTTTAATTGGGAAACCCTTTGAAGGGGGTCACTTGGAAGATTTTAAATTTATCTCAAGATAATTATTTGGTTGATGGAAGTATTCCGAGATTGTGGTCATTTGGCATTAATGTATTCTGTTATCAGAGAATCAGCATTGTAATATTTGCACGATTTTAACTTGCATCCTTTTCACATTAAAATAATTGAGAATTATTGTTTTAAAAGAATGTAGACGCAAATGAACAAGACTGATCTAATGTGGGAATTTGGGATTCATGAATTAATTAATTCTAACGGCTTCAGATTAGTTTTAAAATTAATTTAATTTTATGAAATGGAACAAGTACTTCGTATCTTGTTAAAAATTGTAACTTTGTTTGGATCGAAGTAAATAAGAAAAAACTCCACTTCTCTCTTTTATTTCATATCTTGTAAGATATCGGTAAAAAAAAAAGTCCATTCGTATCTTTAGCCAAGAGTTTCAGCATGGCGTCTGTATTCTATGTTCGGCCTATTTCGCAAAGTTGCGAACGTGCATGTGACAGCGAAACTTTATGCATATTCTGCGAGTGATTCTATTTGAATTGGGCCCATAAATTTCTGGGTTTCATCTTCACTGCTTTGTGCGTGAATATTACTTAGGTCAGATTCGATATATCGTTACACTATGCAGCTCGCTGGGTCATCGGTGAGGCGTAGAACATTTCGCCTGTTCTGAGTCGAAATAGAACTACGATACATCAATAAGAAAGAGATGGCGTTCATCCTGTCCCATTTCTCTGTGATCTCGTCTAATACATTACCTGAATTGAATGACTGTATTCCTGTTTTATGTCGTCTTTTCTCGGTCGTTGTAAGTAGTCATGTGAAGAAGAATGATAATCCTCAATACTTGTTCCAATTTCTCGGGATGAGAAATTCGAGATGTTCTGCTCAATGGCTTGTGACAATTAAAATACATTTTTAGTAAGGAAATTTTTATTTTAAACATATTTCGAAGCAAATCTTGAGTAGACATGCAATTATTTTGTTAAAAAAATTCGTAAGTTATAGCCTATTGAATCCTTTGGTAATCGTTTTATGTTTCACACGGCACAGGACATAATTCATCACAAAGATTAGTCCTAGTATAAATTTATTTCCTTTTGTTAAAATGGAACAGACGTGCAATGTATTTCTCGTTCTTCATAGTTACCTGTTTCTGACTTTTCAGTAATAGAATATACACGTTATCATGGAAATATATTAACATAAGAAGGTTTCTTCAAATTCGAATACGTACACATAAGAATGATTAAGCCATAATGACAAATTTTGGAAACATTCTGGTATTTCTTGAAACTGGCTACTGTTTCATGATTTTCACCTCCGTGAGAACCTCAAATCTCACTCAAGCTACAGATTTTTACAGAATATTTAACTACCCAAATTATGAATGTGTGTGTCATTCTACACCGTATAAGCCCTGCAATTGAAAGAGTTGTTATGTTTCATATAACACATTTTACATTCTTTCATGAATTAAACTTGGTATCAAATTTGTTGTCGCTTAGTATCCATGAAATTGTGTTACTGTTTGGAGTGTTTTATTCTTGGCCATGTTTTTATACCTACATGTTTACACCTAAACTTGTTATAAATCGAAGAATTTTGGACGCAGATGGTAATGCAAAATCAGATAACTGCTGAAGATCTTTGGCTACCGAAAGCCGTAACTTAGATTGATGCTTGAAAATTAAGTTATAAGTTTGATTTCCCTTATAAATTGAGTAAAAACTTTGTAGCTTCTGTCTTCTCAGTTCCAAGTTGAACAGAAACATTGCGTCGAGATTTTCATGGATTGTGTTCAAATGCTCCTCTTATAGGGTCGTTATCCATGTGTTTAGACCTCTGCTTCTGTTAAAGTAAAGGATCAACTGGTTGATGTTGTTTAGAGAAATAATATCACTTCATAATGAGAATCATACGAAGTTCATAAATTCACTCACAGCCTTTATTTAGCATGTTCTTTCGATATTCCCAGACATAGTTTTAAAAGTCCAACGATTTTTTGCTTGTTTTAGAACGTACCCACAGTGCTGCAGTAACAACATTGGGTTAGAGAAGTGCCCGGTTTGAAACTGTAAGTGACAATTTAACATGAGGTTTTTCGTAATTTTCCCTAGTATATTCAAACACGACCACACCTCTGCAATTCCTTACTATTTTACCAACTAAATAGACGGGTTATGTATGTTGTACTCGAAATATCATCGTTAAATAACTTCAGAATTAAATGTCGTAAATGTGATTATATTTATTTTTATCTGCTTTATTTTAATTAAATAATTTTATGTTTATAAAATCGTATTTCAAAGTGGAGTGCCAATGTAATAATTTCAACCTTAATGTTTCGATACACAAGATAAATTATCCTTTGGTATTTGTCTTTAAACCAGAGAAGAATTTTAAAATACCGGCTCAAGTATCTAAATTAAAAAAAGGAATACAAATTTGCCCGTTTTCTTCATCATGAAAACTACTTCAGTAGTGACGGAACTTCACTCAAATTCATAAGGCCATTTCTTTTCCAAGTGTTAATATTTTCTGCTGCTTTCGTCAGGGCGTCCCGGTTCAATTTTTGCTTGCCCGAACTACGAGATATATTTCATCTGGTACATTATGTGTCTCTTCGAGACGTAGCAAAATTACAGTTGTGTTGAAATTGAGGTTAGTATCAGCATAACGAACTTGAAACGAAATGTGAGAATGAATGTGTTAGACGTAATTCCTGCCTCTTCTCGAAAACTGTAGACTGCATGCTATTACCATTGCTAATTTAATAGACGTCATAAATTTACCCAAGATCCCACAGGAAGTCGGTTATTTTGCTGAGTAGGAATGAGGGGAAATTCTTTTCTTAAGTGCAAATAACGTAGGAAGTAAGTTCTCCATTGCTCGTTTAAAGTGGTTATCTCAAATTGGTCACTTATTGCGAAACTATTTTTGATTGCTTTATGACAGAACAAATATGTGAAATACGTTGTTCATGAAGTCTTAAGACTAGGAGGAATTTATGGTACGTAACTGTGTGGTCGTACTGGCGACCTCATCCGACGCAAGACCACTTGTAACCAGGTCCACGAAATGATTTGTGAATTTTTTGCCAGTTAATTCAAGCTTTAGCTGTTTCTATTTTGATTTGTTTATTCTATCTAATATAATGCTAAGGCACACAGTTCATTGCGTGTTATGAATGAGTGTAGCCCTAAGTAACTATTTTCATACGGGATATCAACGATTTGATTTCCGGAAACGTCTTTTTCTTTCTGTTACCGAAGACACGAAGGCTCTCAGAGGCTTACACAGTCGTCCATAAAATGGATATTTAGGGAACGAACAGAAAATGGCCGGAGCTTTGGAGAGGTCTACATTGCGTAGACTACCTCTGTGCTTGCTGTCCAATTGCACGGTAAATTATTCAGTCGGTGTGATTTTACATTATAAATGTTAAACGTTGTGTGTTAGAGTCTTTTATTCTTTGTACCCTAAAACCGTTTAAATTTACATAATTAGTTGCTGGAGTCTTAACGCTGTTAGCGATTAAAATTAACACGAGATAAAACCTCATTGTAATCTGAAATAAAACGAGTATTAATATCGTATTATATTGTTGTTAGAATTATCCAGATGATTGCATTTTTTACTGTTTGTATTCTAAACGCAATTTTATTTGTTGTGTCATCCATTGATTTACCCAGAAATTTAATAATTTAAAGTAAACTACTGGGCATTATAACGTTCACACGAGTTTATCATTGTTTACAGTTTCAAAATTGTAATTATGATTTCATTATAGTACTAAATGAATGTTTTTGTGCTAATTAAATATGATCAAATGTATGCAAAGGAATTTAAGCAATGCTACTGGTAGGCGAATAAACAATAAATTATTCTGCAGGAAACAAACGTGTTTGAACTGCGTGGTTATATATATGCATTCACGTGTTAGTACAAATGTTTCGTACGTCCGTTGAGATTCCAAAGAGCGATTATCACTTTCATAAGTAATACAGGATTGTCAAAAGTAAACAAATTTAATCGATTAATATATTTAATCGCATTCTTTGGATGTCATTGGAGAAGTTTACCGACGTTTTAAAGGTGCTTGCTGCCTCCATTATTAGGGCATTGCCTCTGTGATAGAGGCAGAAACGTCAGTAAATATCTATCAGAATATTCGGCTCATCGTCCCAGCAGACAACTCGTCACCCTGAGAACTTAAAATCTTACTTAATTACATTTTAACGAGTTGTCTGTCTTCACAGATGCTGGCAAGATATCCTTTACTGTTGTATAACACGGCGAACAGGTGTTTGGACATTTGATAGCTGCTGACGTCACCCAACGTACGAGATTCATTTCGCATTGGCGTTAATGTTTTTCAGTGGGTATCAGGGCTTACGCTTCATGGTTTGAGCCGTGCATGTTGATGATGATATAGTGAAACATATTTCAGAGTCGGAACGAGCCCTAAAGCTGTATCAGAGAGTATATAATGCATCCTAATATTTCATATTGAAAAGAGTCATATTCCATAATAATTAGAACAACACGGCAACTGTAAAAGTAATATTTTTCTCGTTTTTAGTTCTGTTTTACTGTGAATGGGATTACGAAGCAGTGGTAGGAATGCTATAACGGACAGCAATTATCAGCAGTCTTCTCGTGTTTGGTGTAATACAATTGCCGTCGAATTATATCGATTTGTTGACAATTACGAGTGTGTAACTCGACATATGTTTGTTCATGATAAAGTAATGTTTTGTGCGGGGTTCGTGCGAGAAACAGTGTGAAACGTGATAATGTAGTGAGTAGATTGATTTTGAGCCATAAACACAGATGCTTATTTTACAGTTTCAGGAGTTTGTCATTTAACAATGAAGGAAATTCTGTTGGTACTTTTGAAATAAAAACATTATTGTGTCTGTTTTTCTAGGATTTGTTTTGTAGAATTATTTAAAGAGTAGAAATTTTTTATATTTTTATATTGCTCTGCGACATTTATAAATTCATAATAATACGCGTTTTTAAAAGCCTCCTAAAGGAATATCACACACTTCCTACAGCTAATTTAAGAACTTTAATTGTTTGAGTGCACATCGTATCAATTATGGTGTTGTAAAATATTAATTTTATCTTACATCCCAGAAATGTGCAGACATTTCACACACTTTGCTTAGTATAAGGATATTCTCTTTGAACACCACAGACTACCATGGATGAATTTCAGAACTGGAAACTAGCACAGAAAAGAGAAACTTTGTTGTAGATCATTGTCGTGCTGAATATATGTATACATCAGTTCATACTATTTCGACTAAATATCGTACGAATTCAGCACATAAGCCACGTATGATAATTTCAGTTGAAATGCGATAAGTCAAACAAATTCAGTTCCTGGAATTTATTTCATGCTACTTGTGTTCTCATAATTACTTTACTCTCGACGCACTTCTAAACAGAATAAATTCAAGACGTTGTTTTAATTCAAGTTAGCCTTTATAGCGTTGAATAAAATGTAATATTAATCATATTGGCGGGTATTTAAAAATTGATGCGGTTGTGGCCTATTTGAATATTCTGTGTGTTAAGAGAGACTGAGAAAAATAAATAAAATCTATGCTAGAATAGCCGGTGACATAGTCTGGATTCCAAACTACTATCTCCCAAAACATGCTTTTAGGTTAGGTTACCCGCTTGAATCGCAAAAACAACGCGGGACACTAAACGTAATCATTGTTTTCGAAAGACACCGAATCACGGCGTTCTCCCGCTAGAGATTCATCTCATTCCATTGCCAGAAAGCATCACCGTTGTCCCTATTTGCCCCTTGCGTACGAGTCCCACAGTATGGATAACTCACGTTCAATAGTAATAATAATAACCCGTTAAAACTCCATAAATCAGAAGTTGTATAAGCCGCGTTTTTATTAAAACACATTATTTTTCGCTGGGGGGAAGCCCCCCTTCCCCCCGGGGGGCTCAGCCCTTTCTATCTCGTTCTAGTTTTTACACGCTTCGGTCCCAAACACCTTTACACTCTCTCATCACGGATCTAAAATATGTGGGCACGGAGTTCCAAAAGCATGCCACTGTCTCTAGGGTCCGCCCTCGCTACACCCAAGACTCGAGGAATGACAAATTTTCTCACACTTATTTTCCCACCCCATCCCCTTCAGCCTTACGTGTATTTTTTTCCTCCCCTGACGTTGTTTCCAGCACTGGATGCTCATCTCATGGAAAAGAGCCAAGGGAAACTTGTGTGGGTTTACTGGAAGTCGATGCCTGGAAGCCTAACAGCTGGTCATTTCTTTTCTCGCAAAACCCTTTCAAAGCGACTGTTTGTTTTAATCAGCAAGTCCCTTGTTGAACGGTGTTAAAGGGATGGCAAACTATCATGTCATTATAAACTGCTACGAAAATGTGTGTTACCTAAAGGGAACGTGGGGTTGGAATAAAATTAAAAAGATAACACAGTTGAAGCAGCTCATTTTTAGTGTGTTAGAAATTCTATACAGCCTACGTGCCGTATACATACAAACGAAGGGGAAAAGTGGAAGAGACAGACATCGTCGTAGTGTCATGTTATGTTGGTGACTAGACTACATTCTAAATTAATCGCATTTACGGAGTGGGATAATTCCTTTAGTCTTTTCGTAAATATAAGGGAGATAATACAGAATTACTTCTTTCTCATTTCGTTGCTGAAGATTCATCTCTCTTCTGCTAAATGGGAAACGTTGTAAAGGTTTCATTAACACATAACGCAGAGGAACTATTATAAAATTTGAAAAGTGAACGGCAAATCTCCATCCTGTGTTGTGAGTAGAGTGGGTCTAACTGAGGGTGGTAACTTGGTGACGAGGTATTGTTTTTATTTATTTAATTTATAGGTATATTTTAAAGCCACTCTTATCTTAATGTTATCCTCACTTTTAATGGTTACGCTATTTACCAGCTGCTTAGTCCCAGAAAACGTCGGTTGAGTGTACTATTAATGATCTGCCTCTCACTACTATGAATTACATTTTTAAACCTGTTTGTGCTGGTGGTAGCCATCACTGACGCGTGTCGTCGTAATGCAGTCCCATGAAAAGTGGTCGAAGAATCGGAAAGGAGCAAATGTGTTTTTTTTACCAGACTCCTACTACGTTTCTATCTTCCTCCTCGTTCGTCCCTCATTCGGCACGGAGGTGACCTGCCCAGTACTTAAACCCAGAAGAATTAAAGTCATTTAATGACATTGAAACCGCTTTTGTTATTTAGTGTCGATGTAAATAACGATGATTATAAACCATGATTTAGGAATGGTAAGATATTGATTTATTTATAACGTCGTCGCCGAAAATTGAGTTCAGGAACTGAGGAAGATCACGAAACGCGTTAGAATATTTGGTATCTTGACCGAGATAAAAACAGAGGACCCCCAGATGCTGGAAGCTGTCGTCATGCTAGGAGAGTTTCCGTTTAAAATGAAAACGGTCTTCATGAAGACGTGACGAGGAGAAAGTTCTATGTGCTTTGAGAGCAGAGAACGAAGTTGCATCCAGCTTTGTGATTGCGGTGAAACAGCGAGTTATAAGTTACTATATTACCGACGCGCCATCGTAGTACAGTTCAACCACCATCTGTGGAGAACCGGTCATTTGCTCAACAAAAACGTGGGACGAAGTGGTTGAAAAATAAGACAACAAAGCTGAACTGTAACAAGAAGCAAAAAGTAGGGAAGGTTTGTGGATGAAGTTTTTGTGTTGGCAGTACTGGCGTGTGGCGTTAGAGGAAGTTTTATTGCCTCAGAGAGGACACCGGCTGCTAAGACGCTCTGCCCTCGACGTTAGCTTCCCAGCTAATGCCTTGTGGTACCAAACCTCGTATAAGGTCTGTGTGTTTGGCAAGATTTTCTCATTTTGGCCGAAGACGGTACTAGTGAGGGGGTGTATGAGGTGGGAAGAGGGTTTGAACGTGAGGATAGGACAGCTGTAGTTGTCTGGAGGCTATTTGACCCATACACACCTCGACCATGATAATCTCTGTTGAAGATGGCAACTGTAAACACGGCCGCTCGGATTGCGTAATATGACTTTCGAAACGTGACTTTTAGCTAAGTCAATGAACTGATTGGCTTCGGTCGGGTTATTTTTCTTCGTTACCACCACATGCTGACCAGCTCCGGGGTCCACCCACCATCTTTTCAATGGTTACGGTCGAATTTTTCAGTAGGGATAAGGCAGATGGAGTATGAAGCTTACCACCTCCATCTAGTGTCAAGATTACAAATACGTGGAAATGACCGTCTCTTCGTGATGTCGCGCCATGTAATCTGGTAGAAGTTTCTCGACGATTTGAACTGTCGTTTTAGGAGATTTTTCTTAGTAATTTCTGTACTCTGAGTTTTATTGAGCATTCATTTTATGGCATTGACAGCTTGGGAAAAAGGAAAAATGTATTTGCTCTGGTGACCTTTTCGGATTTGATTTATGTGGACTATTAATGGTCTTTAGTTAATATATGTTTGGGATGATAATAAGACCCGTCATAATATGTGACATTTAGATTAAAAATTATGCCACAGGATTTTTTTTTACGGTTTTTGATCTCTTTCATTAATATATAAAACATTCAGATTAAAAATTATGACACAGGATTTTTTTTTACGTTTTTTGATCTCTTTCATTAATATATAAAATCCATCTTATTTTAGTCTGCTGTCAGTTAGAAAATCTAGGACATTCTATATGTTTTTTTTAAAAATTTATTAGTAAGCTTTATTTCAGTTTTAAATATTTAAATTTGACTTTTAGTGCGAGATGGACCCAAAAGATTGATCAAAACATGGAAATTAACATGAGGCTTTCGCTATCTATGTAAAATATTTTATTAATATCTATATTTCCCATAGATGCACATTGATCTAATTTCAACCCATGAAAGGAATCCATGGAATGATACGCAATGACCTCGCCCGTTTTATACACGTTAATAATTCAGTCCATGGTTGAACAGTGGGGAATATATCAGTCTGTTAAATATACAATAGGGTCATTGGGGTCGACTGTGGTGGTCGATCTGCATTGTTTTGCCCTGAACATTGTTTTTCGTGACGGTAGAGTTCTACCACCTGAAGAAGGGATTTAGGAATGTGAAGATAACTGTTGTCATATAATTAAGAATACATTGTAGTCAGAGTTGATATAGAAGGAAAAGTAAATAATTTACGCAGGAAAGCTCTTATATCTTCATATAAAATGAGATTTGAGAACGATGATAATTATCTTTTGGGTTTTGACGCCATATAGACTTAAGCCCTGATGATGGCGGAGGTATGTTCTTCGAAACTTTGGCATTACTTATACGTCTACACAGCACTAAAACTCAGAACAATATATCTTCATGAGAAAAGTTTATTATTATTATTGTTATTGTACGAATTTATGATTAATTTGAATATATGGACACAGTTTTCATTAAAATTCTCAATACCGAAAACCTCGTGTTGTCGGATACTTCTAACATAAGTTTTGGTTTAACTCAAAATTGATGGTGGTAACACTGACAAATATGACCGATGTGATTAATATTAACGTTCACTTATTTGTACCTAATTGGTATTATTGTCTTTTTAGTAGAACAAACACTGTCACGCTTTCAATATGGCTTCTCCGTTGACAGAATTTACCGAAGAAAATGGAAGATTGTTATCCAATTTTCGGAGTTATTTATGAATCACCAAAAAATCAGGCTCACACCCAACGTCGTGGTTAGCATCCCTGCTTCGTATTTGGGAGGTCCCTGGTTAAAATTTCGACCCGGAGACCGGCTATTCTGGTTGAGGTCTTTTGTGGTTTTCAGTAGTCCCTCCAGGCAAATGCCGGTTTAGTACCTTAAATTAGGCCACGACCATTTCCTTCTAAATCCCTTCCAATTCATTATTAACTGTCATATTCTCATTATATAGTGTGAGCTACTGAAAAGCGTCTTTAAATAAACTATAAATAAATTAGGATCACAGGTTGAAAGCCGGAATTGGAACTGGTCAGTCACAAAATCCTAAACACTTCAAGGAGTGTGGAAACCGAAGTGCCGAAATAGATATATTTTAAAATAACTCTGTACTATTAATAAGTAACGAAAGTTGCCTTAGTTGGGACGTGCCGTGTGTTTGGACTTGACACATCTGGGTACTTTCACATCCACTAAGACGTGTGACAAACCACAGAAGACATCTGGGATCCTTTTCAAAAGACGCGAGTCTGTCCAATGTTTTGGGACAGATATGTGTGTTTCGATGCATTTGTGGTATTACCCAAAACAACGTTGGTTTTCTAAAGAAATTCACGCAACCTAATAATGCACAATGCAAACTGTATGTATCATTTTTTTAACTTTCAGTAACTTTGCATTTTTCCCACAGAATGTATTTATGGGTTTCTCATGATTCTCGGAATAAAGAACGATTAATTTTTCTAAACACCGTTAACAAATCGATCTTAATAATGGTAGAGCTTTGTTCTGTTTAACTGTAGTAGATAAAAAGAAATCTAATTGTAGAAGTCTGGGACTTCGAGCCGAGTAGGAGCTATACCGTCTCTCCCCCCCAAGTGCCTACATGGCGTATAGTGGGACAGCTTAAATCGTAGAAGTCAGATTCGGTGCGGTAAAACCCATTGGCACTGTAGGCATGGAGAAGTATATTCCACTATTAGTTTTTAAGTAATATTAAAGCTTGGTTTTTAAGTTAAGACGCATGGTAGTTGTAACTAAAGATCACAATTGAATTACATTTGTTGTGATGAACCAGCGAACAATTTAGAGAGGTCTAATCAGAGTACTTCAACATGTGGACTTGAATTTCTTAGTCTTAAATAAATTTTGCTTTCATGTATCTTTCCGTGTTTCGCTGTTTAACAACTGGTTAACATTTTTGTAATATTAAACAATGAATTTTCATTGAAACATGTTTCGCGTGTACTGGCGGGATGGTTTGTACCCAGAGTAGAAACGGAGCGTTGTTGAAAAGCGTTGTGGAGTGGTGATGGATTACTGGCTACATTTCACAGAACATATTTAATTACTGCAGGAACAGCGTTATGGTGTGCTGTAAAACACGTACATACATGCATAAAATTACAGTAAGCTGTAAACTCAACCCGTGGAATGCTCACCAGTTTCGTCTGATAAGGCTTGTCCGTGGTGTTGGTATAAATTTTCAACTTCTCTTTCCATGAAGTTTAACTAATACCGTCACGTTTCAAAATTAGATGAAACAAAATGAATGGTTTTACACTAGTTTTAAGTTTCTAAGTGTTGATAAAAGATGCAGGAAGCGAAGAAAATGATACGGTGTCATTCCACCTACCTGTTACGTCGCCTTAACTACTGGACGAATTTCGATCAAATTTCGTATGGAATTTCGTTAAACCCGTGGCGTTATTCGATGTTTTAAAGAGTCTCGACTTAGTTGTAGAATTATACACCAGAATGTCTGTTTTTTAAAATAAATTTTATGTTCGAAATACATGTTATATGGTATCTTGAGTAAATGTAAAGCTGTCCCGCTATACGCCATGTAGGCGTTTGAGGGGGGAGTTTGTCGAGATCCTTATCATTATTCGTGATGTTCTATATTTCAGTTAGATGTAAATGATGTGAAAATTAATTTAATTTGAATTCACATCTGTGTATGCTTGTGGAAAAATGGTTTGACGAAAAATATGCCATAATAAGCTTGGAATCAGTAAAACTACGTTAGCTTATGATTTTTCCACCGATCTCATGGTCCCTGGAACATTCGTCTGTATTTTAAGCGTCCCTTAGAAGACACTGAGTTTGACTTTCCTGGTCTGCATTGTTTTTTGTTAAATATTATTCCGCCTTAAGGAATCATGACAGTTAATATATCGATGTTGGTCGATTTTACCAAAGTTTAGGGCTAAAATGAGGAGTAAGTATGTTGTTTCGAAACGCTGGTATTTATGTGCCAAGTACGCGCCACATTATAACCCAGAAGACCAACATCGACTAATTTACCTCGTCGAGAATCTCAGGTCCCTTGAGAAATTTATTTGGTTGGCTTATCGAAGGGACAAACACAGTACGTGAAAACGTTGACATCTCTGCGTTTTGAGTGAAAGTGCCAAGTCCAGTGTTCTAGCTCTACAAGACAGTGATCAGTTGATTTGTTTCTATTGGACTGTATGAGACGATTGTCGTAGGCGTATTGTTTAACGATGTTTTTTTATGTTATACGACTTTTAAATATTAAACTTCGTTTACACGAAGCAAATACTCTGTTAATCGCGTTTTAGCTGTCAATTAGATTTATAATAGACCTGTTTTTAACATAAAAGACAATACGTCTGTTTAAAAAATCTTTCATTTAAATACATTTATCGGTAACTACCGTTTTTACTGCATTCAGCTTTATTATGTACCGTATATTATAATATTTTATTATGTTTATGTGTTGTCTTGTTGTTTTTATTTGTATTTAATTTAAATCTCATGTGCTGGTTCTGTAATTGGTTAATGTAGATTTTGATTTAACACGTTAAATCAAATACATAAATTGAATATGCGAGAAAAATAAAATCATAACTGTAGTTTGTGCTTCAGCAGTGGAGAAAGACGGTGATATTTATGTAATGAGAGAATAAATGTGCTCCATTTAAATTTATAGCTTCTTCATTTTAAAGTAGGAAAGAGAAACATGTAGTTAAAATTTGACGGCAAAGTGAGGTTATGGCGAACGGAAACTGAGCCCAGTAAGTCGTTCGGAACATCTCATGTCGTAGGTAAAAGTCCGATGAGAGGCTGAAGTGGGGGGATATATAGTGCTATATACAAATCAGTGCATGCAACTTGAAAGACGGGATGTGTGTGTGTATATACGAGTCAGTGTATACACGAATCTAATTAAATTTTATCAGAACTGTGTTCAAGGAATTTCAATTTGGAAATAGTTTCCACCAACTTTTGCTTCTTTGGGCGATGTTTTGGTATCGTTCCTCTGTTTGGGTAATTAAAGTGCGCTTAAATTATTTTGGAAATGTTTGTAAGGATTTAGAAGATTCGCTTTAAGGCTGATGGGCTTATACTATTTTTGTTTACTATCACGTCCTGTAATATATTAATTACGCGAACTTTTAACGTTTCATTTGCACAAAGTCTATGAACTAAAATTGTAACTGAGAGGTCGTGTAACATCGTGTATCTGTCATTATGTTTTATCTTAGAAATTAGTCAACAGATTTGAATTAAATTTTATACAAAAACTAAGTGAGGTCTTAAAGCAGAAGAACGCAAACCAGATTAGAAAAATGTAATATTGATTCATATCGGTTTGATATGACCTCTGCACTACACGAAGCACAGAACGAAATTCATCAGTTTTTTTAGAAATCTGAGTGCAAGAAAACATCTATATACACGCAGAACTTGTACATTACAAATATCACAGAGAGCTACAAATTTCATGTTATTTTCTCTAAGGTATGGCATACTTTTAACGAAATACACAAATATATTCTAAATTAATTTCTTGTGTTATCTGTAGTTCGACTGGTTTTTCTAAAGTGAATTTGAATCTGTCATAAACTGGCATCAAGATTAATATTTTGATGCCGAAAAGAGAGAGAGAGAGGATAGCGGAAGAGTAGGAGCAAATAGAAAATTAGTGGGGGAGAAGTGAGAGACACTTCGATTTCTGAGAGGGGGGTGGAGAAAGAGCTTCTTATATTTAGAAGGTCCCCAGGCAATGCCTACTCGTCCTTCTGGTAAGGCTAAAGTAAGAGTGAAGGCATTAGGGCGAAAAACGTGAGTCTGCTAGCAGAAACAACAATATTTTACCATTAAAATACCAACTGGCTAATGCCTGTTAAGGAAATAATCCCTGTTTAGGCTGAGACTCATTCCAAACTCATAAATACAAAATACAGATTTACTAATGTTAAAACAGCTGGTACACATAGTTACCATTCTGTTTTAAAGGGCTAATGAAATTGGAGGATCGCAAAGAAAGTGTTTATAAAATTTGAAATATATTTTTACATTCGTTTTTCCTTTCTTAAAGGGAGAGAGAATTAAATGAAGGGTTAGAATGAGATTGGTAAGAAATGTGGGTGGTGTTAGAGCAGACATTTTAAGTCCAAACTGCAACAACCCAGGGCGACAGCTATGTAATTGGTTGTAGAGAAGTAAGCATGATTTTGGGAGGGACTCTTCTCTAGAAGGCTGTGGCAGGCAAAATCCTTGTATTCAACGTAACACAGAATTAATTAAGTTTGTGAGAGTTAAGGTAATGATTTTAATAAATTAATCTTGGAAATTGCGTGAGTAATAATGAATGTGTTCTCGAACAATTTAAGTGTTGTTATTCGTAGCAAGCTACTGTATTCTGTTGAGAAAAATTATGATTAATAACTGCTAAGAGCTAAAAATAAGCAGAGTTAAAATGTTTGGAAAAGATAGTAAAAAAATATATTTTTGAAAAAGTTAAGATCAAATTGAATTTGGCTAATCTATGCTATCTATAATCAGTTTGCCTGTTGCTTCGGATGAATATGAAATTTTGTCTCTCATATCCAGAGGGGGACTAAAGTAAAGGTGTTTGAGATCTAAGTACGGAGGAAAAATATTTTCACTTTACAGAGAAAGAGAGACAGGCGAAAGAAATAAAAATAGAGAAAATTACATAATAGGAGAGTCATAAATTATTTACTTCTTCAGATATCAATATAATGATCACCTGAAGGCGGATATATTGGGTGAGACACGAATTTATTTAAGAAGGCACGTTGAAGGCATCGACTACAGACTGAATAAGCTTTGCACACACAAATTATAAATCGGGTTTTTCTGGAATGCACCTTATAAATTTTAGCTGGACGGTAAATTACCAGACTACACGGCGCAACAACTCAGAACACAGCCATCTTTGCACTCGCTGCCGTGAAAACGTGAAATACTATGTGGAGACATTATGTTTCTCAATTAATTTGTCTACCTACAGGTTCACATTGCATTACAAACCAAAGATCAGCATAGATTTTCTGCATATAAAATTCAAATTGAATTATCTTAACTACGTCTTATAGCCACCCATTTAAGCATTAAAATTTGTTAAAGAGTAGAGTTTAGGATGAATAAATATTTCTTTTACGTCTTATAGATATTTGTGGCTACCGAGGAGTAGAATTAGTGCATTATTTGCAGCCAGACTGACCTCTATACCGTGGGTCATATGTAGTCGATACTATGCTTGGCAGCGAACATACTCTGTTTTGCGACACATGTCATTCGAACCTGGACTGATTGTTTCGTTTCTAGGTTCGTATGTCGTGGGTAAAAACCAGGGGGGAAATGACAGAAGGGGGCTGAAATGTGAGTGTTGTATTTGGGCGATTGGGTGCTAATGAAGCAGTGATACCCACGTGGCCTGAATTTGACAAGCAATCATTTGAACTGGCGTGTGATATTTCATAATGAAAAGAAATTGGTTATATTTTTAATAGCCGCCAGATATTCTATTGGGCATTCAGACTACAGCTCTGCCTCACATAAACCATTAGCTGGAGGATAACAAACAAGATAAAAAAAACAGAGGGTGTGGTTTGAGGGGTGGAAATGTCGGCATTTATGGCAATGACAGTTCAAGTAGATCAGTGTTCCTCTCGTTTGTTTGTTAATGGCACTTTCATTAGACCATCGACCGCTGGATTCTCCGCAGTAGCCCACATTTCATTTGATTTAAATACCATACCGTATAGCCTTGCGTTGTGCCAGTGTAAAAATAGACAAGTTCCCCTGGCAAAAATAATTAATTGGGTTATTCAGTTAGCAATATCGCCAAAAATTAATTTTAATTTATGTGTTGATGGATTCGGGATATAAAAAAACGTAACTACCCTCTTCAAATATGGTAGGACAATGCATATCTCAACTGCAACATCAGCTGAGTAGGTCCTAAGTGGGCACTTTGAAAAAGAGTCTGCTTGAAATTATATTCGTCAATTAATAAAATGATTCTATTTTGTTGAAATATTTTGGATTATGATGCTGTATAGTCTTGTAAGTTGATATCAATGTTTCAGGGTAAATTAACTCCTTTATCGAATGGTTATTATTTCTGTCGTATATTGAGAAGGGCCCGAGTTCGAATATCTGTCAGGATGTCGTAATGAATATTCTATTGAATCTAAAACTTCTTGACGATGGTGAAGAGTCATTTGAATAAAAATTTCCTTGGATATTATCCATCGTATAGTAAAATATAAAATATAAAACGTATTATTCAAACGAATATTCTATTGGATTTACGCAGTCTTTACAGTTAATTGCTTTAATGTTGTCTTATAACATGCCACGATCACTTCCTCACCCGTTTCAGTTCATTAATTTAAACATTTATCCTGGCAGTTGAAGCTGTGTAGTTGAAAACACGTCGTTAAATAGCTAAATAATTTTTATTTGTACTATAGTCCGTGGAAACTTTACTTGTTGCTTTATAATGTAGTTGGAAGACAGACAATGTTACATATTCTGAGCTGATAATGTCGACAGGAATTATGTTTTTTATGTATTTACGTACTTAACACGTTTACACACACGTCTGGTTAATATATATCAAATATACACCACAAAAGTATCGTAATTTAATACATGGTTTGCAAATATGTTTTTGTAACAATTGAATTTTGAATGGAAATATACTAATGTATTGTTTAGTGCTGGTCAATTGTATTGAATTTAATTAGCATATAAAAAGAGTGAATAACACCGAATCAAATGTTTTACGTCATTTATAATCTTTGTATTGTAATACGTTTATTTAAAGCGCTTTCATGAGTATTCAAAGATCATTATAGGTATCTGAATATGGTTTTGAAATTATATATAAATGATTTATCGGATAACAAGCGTTGTTTTAGTTTTTAATTGATATTCGTATTTTGTTTCAAAGAATGTTCTTTTTAAAAAAAGTGCCTAGTTCTGTGGAAATCAAACTGCACTATACTGTACTCTTTTCATCTGTAGATAATTCGAGACCTTCTTTGTTCAGAAACCAACAATAAAACTGCTTTAAATTAAATAACTTAACTGGTAATGAAAGCGCATTATTGGTGTCGGAATATTTAAGAGTCCCAGTAGGACCCAAACATTTTCTTTATTAAATATTCTGTTAAACATTGGAACAAATATTGTGAATTAGATTTGAGGTTCCGACAACCGTGATGATGTTGATATTGGTATTTAGGACCGAAGATGGAGGCAGTGTGTTCCGAAACGTTGGTATCTGCGTACATTTCCAGAGGGTGTGTCAGTACTGTGATGATTGGACGAGCCGACAGAACTGTAATTTTAAAGGCTTCGCGCGGTTTGACCTATTAATTTGCAATAACATGGCTCAGGAATGTAGGTGGTTACTCAACAAACCACCGAAAGTGAACAATGGGTTGAGTGGATTGACTGAGCTAGCTTTAGAAGTTTACATTTCTGCTCTGCAGTCGAAACTCCTCTTTGACTCACGATGTTGGCGTCAGTACACATCAATGAATCACCTCGTTAAAAGCCACTGGAATGGACGATCGCTTAGAAAACAGGACAGGAACATTACATTTTAAACGAAACATGAATTGACCACTGAATTAAATATTGTATAAATGTTTTAATCTTAGTCAAATGCTAAAACAGTGTTAAGATCGAAACACATTATGAGCATGTTACTGAGTTGGGAAATAAAATAAAGAAGGTTTAATTTATAAATGAAATTCTCTTTTCTGTAGTACTGCACCACGATTTTTAAGTCAGGTCAAACTGTAATTTTGTGAGGGATGAAGTAAGTTGTTCGTTTTGCAGTATGTGAACATGCCAGAGATTTTCCTGTCCAGTCTGTTAAGGAGTACAGACTGTTGATAATTAAATAAAGAGATTTTGCTGCGCCAAATTATAGCATCCTGATAGCGGAGAGTAGCCTGGAGCTGAATCACGAATTCTAGAACCAGTCTTTACTTTTATCTAGATGCGAGTCCTTTCTCCAGACCCTGAATGTCGAGACAACATCGGCGACATAGCCCATTTTTACACGGTTTTAGGTTCAGAATCTGGATCAACGCTTTTCGGTGTCTGTGTGTTGGCTGATATAAATACTATTTACTTCTTGTGTGTGGAACTTTTGGATTGGGAAGGGATTATTTTTATTATTTTTATTTTTTATTTTTCGTTATATTTATTGTGTTTAAACTTTTATAATTGGCTTTCGAAATTTTTTATTTCCCTATTCCTTACTACAATGACACATTGTTGTTCGTGTATTCAGCGTCCACATTCACTTTTCAAAAGTCTAGTTATTATAAGTGATTGTTAATCGTTGACCGTTTGATGTAAAGGACAATGGAATTCCTCGTTTGTGTCTTAAAATCCTGACGACTAATCTGAATGGCTATTGTTAAAGGTTGTTTTTGTTTGAAGTTGAATCATTGTAGAAGTATGGTTGGCCCATTGACATAACTGACATTTGTTCGCTCTTTGTTCACTTGGTATGCAGGAAAGGATAAAAGTGAAAGACTGTGTTGCGCGTGATATTTCGATTTTATAAAGGTATGAAATTTGTCATTTGGCATCCGGTCAGAAATAATGTCTGTGAAAGTAACAGAACTCAATGCAAGACGTGTTTGGTTTATTGAGTACATATTCAGTCTTGTCATCGGAAAAAGTAAATTTCATTTTAGTTATTTTCTCATCCCATTAAATCGTATTCATTGAGATATTAAGAGCACATTTAAATTTTGTTAATCCTGCTGTTCGATATAGTTATGTCAGTAACTTGAAGAAGCATAACTGACTCCAAAAATTTATTATTAATTTTTATTTTAAGATAATCTCATATATCATAATTCGAAGTTATAACCATTGCATTTGAACCAGTGTTGTTACACAACCTGTGAACAATCAATCAATCATTCAATAAAATTTTAACACTACGGACAACCATATGGTTGGGGGTTAGTCATGGTTACTGTTGAATCGGAATTTAAAAAGATGACGTCTTTCATTGGATCGTTAATTAAAAGGTCTGTAGAAACTCACGTATTGAAACAGGCATATTTCATAATTAATTTATCTCATTGGCTAAATAGAGCCTACATGAATACAGCCCAATTAATCGCCAGTCACCACTTCACAATCAGTTTGTTCTGTATCATTAATTAATCTGTTGTGTCCCACCTGTTTGCCTTAAATTCTTATCAGTTCGAGCTGTCGGAATTAAAATGGCAGCAGAGTGACTTTTGAAAATAAATGATTATGTGACATTTCAAAGAAGCGATCACGGTCGTTTATGAAAACATTGGCCAATACCTTTTGATACTTATGTTCAAAATTCTCTTTCACTCTGGCTGAACAGATTATCAGAACATTAGTTTAGCTACTGACAACATAATCAGATGCCAGATTCGAATCCCGGACTGGACATTGACTATTATGATTGATATTCATGATTCTACTTAGTCTCTCCAAAATAATTTCGTGACAATATCGATTTCGTTATATTTTCAAATTAATGACACGTAATTATCCTTTCATTTAATTTAACTGTATTATTGTATATCGATTTAATGACCAGTCTGTTTTATTTGGCCTCAGTGTAATGTTAAAACATGGCTCGGAAACACTGCTTTATTCGCTGCAAATACTAATGCATTGTAGTTCACGTTTTCTGTTATAAGTTAACGACAAAGAAACCACTTCATTATTAGACTGAATACTTAATTAAATTTGTGAAATTTCAAATCTCGTAATTAAATTACTCATTGAACTATATGCATAAAAGACGTATAAAATCATCGATGACAGAAGCTTTGTACTGTGTTGAGCGTAAGAGATTTTGCTTTGAAGTACTAGCCATCCTGGTCTGGACTCTATTGTTGTTTCAAGACTTCCTGTAACTTTTTGTGGTTTTCCATCGATACAAATTACGCTATTAAGTTGTGTTGGATAATTACATTGATTTTCTCTTATTCACGAAGTAACACCTTCATTCGTTACAACATTCGGCATAATTCCAACAACAGTTTTTTTCGTTTGGCAGTTTAAAGCAATCGATACTATCATGTATCTCCAAGATTCATTTTAATAATATCTTCCTATCTGTATCTACATCTCATAAATGTCTTCTCTATTATTTTTCTTTGCTTTTGATTTTTTTAATATTATCGTTTCTTTTCCCCATATGTCCTACGTGGCCTATTAGTCTCATCATTTTGATGTAATCACTATATGAAAAAATAGTTCTAATTGGCGGGTCCCAAACATCGCAACGCACGAAAGTAAACAAAAATTTACAAGCATTGTCACTTTTATGAAATTAAGGGATGTAATGTTACGCGTTATTTTGCAAGGATACGAAGCTAATCGTCTGCCTATGATAGACCAAAATCTATTAATGTTTTTGAAAACGAATTAATCAAGATGACATTTGGGTTTTAAAAGAGATGTGGAAGAAAATTACATAATGATCTTCATAATTTACAGGTTTTGCCAAATATTATTAAGGTGGTTAAGTTAAGGAAGGTGAGATGGGTAGGGCGTGTAGAACACATGAGGAAAATGGGAATGCTTTCACAAAATTTTCGAAAAATCTCCAATGAGAAATATCGATTTTAAAATCGCGACGTAAATATCTATGATAATATCATAGCGGTTCTTATAGAAACAGGCTGTAAGTTTGAGGAATTTATTTATCTCTAGACGTGGACCGGAGGTAGGTTGTTGTGAACGTGGTAATGGAACTTTGGTTCCATAAATGACAGGGATTTTTTTTAATTCTCGTTTAAGATTCTGTTCCACGGAGTTATTTTTAGAACAGAAGTATTCGTAACTACGTAGAAGCATATTAGAAACACCAGGGTGTAATAGAATGATTGTCAACTACTCGTCGCTTCTCTGAATGATTTTACTGACGTCACGGTACATCAACAACAGTTCCTATTCGAGAAAACATTTTTATGTACTAGTAAACATTTTATGTCCTACTAAAGTTCCCTGTAGGTTTCCAAGCGTTAGAAATTTTACGAACGTTTCTGAACGTACGAATGTTTGTTTTGTAATTACCTTGACGTAGGATTGTAATTTATTTTAATACTCTGAAAGCTTGAACCCTTGTTATCATGTCTTTCCAGAGAAGTGTAATAATTTTTCCTTGCCCAATGAACTTTTTAGATCATCATCAGAATATGATTTTGTATTTATGGAACAGACATTTTGGTATAAAATGTGTGTGCATTTGTTTAACGATGCTGTGAGCTCGCGGTTTATGACAGATGAAAATGTGCTCTCGAAAGAATGTTTTATAATCGCATTTCTAACTCAAATTTGTTAAAGTTGTTTATGTTTTGCTGTTCATATTTTAAAGACAACAGAATGCCATAGTTATCACACACGATATGTAAACACGTAGCTGTAAACATACGTTTGTTGGCTTTTAGTTGTATACCGGTGTTTCAGATAAATATATTGCCTCCATCTTCAGGGATTTAAGAAAGGAGGGTTAGGAAGTTGAATATTTGTTTAGGGTTATAATAATGACCACATTAGCTGACAACAACCCTGAAGACCATTATATATACTCGCCTTGCCGTAAAAGTCTCAAATCTTACAATGGTTTATCTACTACTGAGATTATGTAGCGAGACGTGGTGGGTGATATAAGTAGCAAGGGTTGTTATAAAGTGTTTCATTGAAATTGTTGAAGGAACTGTCGTAATATTTGTCCGTAGGGGCTGCAATTTAATGTTAGCAACGACGTGAAAGCTAGTTTTCTAGCGATGGGCCATCATTCTTATGTCCCTTGAGTGAGTATTACTTTACAAAGGCAGTTGTAAGTATTTTATGTATTCTTTGAAGTTTTTAGGACGTTGAAAAATGCATTTGTAATTAATGAGGTCAGGTGAGGGAGACATAATACATGGCTTGAAAAATATACTATCTTTGTTAGCCTAGATTTTATGCTGAGATATTTATATGTGCTGCGCAAGTTATGATTTTTTTAGTGTCCATATTTCAGTCGATTTGTTATTAAAGACGCTATTAACATTTGCAGACTTCGCAAAGGCGGGAAGTATAGAGTAGGTATGTCGCGTTGGGATTAATTTTTGTCTGCGGTTGTATCAGTTCGCTCTCAGGATTGATTCGCATGTGTTTCGTTATGATTTTCGATTCTTTTTACTTGATCCCGTCGATTGAATCTCCAAATCGAAATATTTGCTAAACTGAATAAGGATATAATTTTTCTTTCCTGTATATCTTTATTTCACAATTTCTTTAATTTCTTCTGTGAATGCTGTGATGGCACGTACGGTGATGAAAGAGGGAGGTGGCAGAAGCCAAAAGAGTGTTTTCTTCTCTATTACATGATTCAGGGGAGATATTTGTGACGAACCGTGTGAAGAAGAAGACGGGGATAATGATAAAGGAGGCAAAGAAAAAGACTATGATATTGTTGATGAGGGGAGGGTAAGGGTAAGTTAAGATAATGTTGAAGAGGGAGGAAGAGAATGCGATGATAATGATGAAGAGGGAGGAAGAGAATGCGACGTTGAAGAATGTGATGATAAAGGTGAAGAGAGAGAAGAAGCATATGACGACAAAGATGAGGGAGAACAATGCGATGATAATGCTACAGAGGGAGAAGAGATGTTGATGAAAACGCAGAGGATAAGGGTATGATGACGAACACAGATCAGAAGAATACGATAATGATGGAGGATGAGACGAAGACGGTGATGTTGCAGATGAGGAAGAGAATATGTCGATAGTGATGAGGGTGGACAAAGGGGAGAGAATAAGACGATGGACGTAATTACGGTGTTTAGTTTCGGAAGGTGAAGATAATTATGTTGCTGGTATCTTAACTGCAGTCCTTAATGCCAATGATTCTCTTGGCGCTCTTGACGAGGAGCGAAATGGAGCAGTAGAGATTTCCTGTCGTGCGTGCGTCTTCCACCATGCAGGATGTGATGATGGAAGTTGCCGACTCAGATTATCGCGAGGCGAGGAGGAGAAGGCGAACATCAGAGGTCACATGGCGACGTAACTACCCACCTCATCCTTTACGATCATGCCTGCATCGTCGTAGAGCCTCTGCTTACCTGAGATACCGGTCCTGTCCCGTTTACGCACTGAAGTGTACAAAGTACATAGTTGCTACACACGCCAGAGAATTGCCATATGCTTGAAAAAGAAATCTGCAACTTAAATTCCGAAGCTTAGTGGCTAAGACTTGTTTAACAGTGATTACTTAGGCCTGGAACTGGAAGGCAACCTCTCGTTTTGCGTAATCGGCAAAACTGATTCGTATTCGGGGAAAAAGCAGATCTGACCCGGGATCCAGAAACCCGGTAACTTGAATGAGTCATCGTGGTATTCCTCAGTCCATCCCTCCATTTAAATTCTTGTAATTTTCTTAAAATAGGCCATGGTTATGGCCTATTTTAAGAAAATTACAAGAATTTTAAGAAAATTTCCAATATATCAACGACAATACTAAATTTTCCTTTATATAGAAACCAGAGTTTTATTGTCCCGTTTACAATAATTCATACTGCACCGTAACAGATGAAGACTGGGGTTCGATTCTTGTAAATGGTAGGGACTTTTTCTCTTCGGCGTCATGTGCAGACCGGATTTAGACCTCAGTCAGGTTCCTGTGCATGAGTACGTGCGATTCTAACTCACGGGTAAAGCTGCTGGAGTGAGAAACTAATCAATCACTAAGAATCAATGAAATTATAGGTCTACCTCCAATTCGTCATTCGTCTTCATGGCTGGGTGCTTTAACGCACTTGTCTGACCTCTGCCGCCATTATAGGGGTCGTCGAATTGCTTGGCGCGCTTCTTTTAAAACACTTAAGTCCGTTTGCCATTTCTGAAGTGACTTAAGTAGGACTTATATATAATTATTTTCGTAGAAACCTTAACTATGAAAATTCGCTGTTTCGTGCTAAGTACACGTTCATGGTTCTGCTTAATGTAGAAGGAAGAGAATAGGGGGAAAGTGGGAGAATTAATTAGGAGAAAAAGATAAGTAAATAAAGAGGAGAAGGGTGGAAAGAAAGCTATGCTGTACTGGCAGAATTAGTTGTTTTATGCAGTAGAGATGTACAGTGCCTTTCGCAGGGTAAAATTGCTTATTATCAGGGCCCCTCTGTTTATCTTCTGTAGTTGGAGTTCATAACTTATGAGGCCTGATATTTAGCCCTCCAGGACTCGTCTATTTTTCTCATAAAATACAGAAGTTAGAGTCTTCGAGAATTTTCATCGAATTTTGTTGGTTGTCGGGCGTGGAAAATATGGTGTAACATCAAAAATAATTTATTTTGTTGACGATGAATGATGTGACATTATTGGAAATTGACACTCGAAGTTTATACTTATATTACGAACACATTCGTTGAGTAGTACTGAGATAGGAGTCAACTGTAAAATGCGCTGTGCCAATAGCGACTGTCTTTATGTATGATTCTACGTAGAACTTCTTCACTGATTACCGTGTAATAGGAGCATTGCCTCCATGTTTATCGCCCTGAAGATGGTGGCAATATGTAACTTCGAAACGTCGGTCAACTTCTACGAGACTAAGCGTCAAAGTATCTTGAATTATTAATGGTCTTCCCAGAACTTCTTGTTTGTCTGATCTATGCTCTTATATTAAACTGTTTACTAATCCATTAAGTGTGTTTAAAACTAATATGAACCTTGACTTACTCGTATATGAAGGGTGATGTTTGATTCAGGTGGCGAAGGACAGAAATCACGAAGGTGATATTGGATTGTTCTGGCACTGTTTTTTTTTACAGCGGCTTCCAATTAGAGAATTGGGAAATCGCTGTAGGGTCGAAGTAGTGTCTGAGTTCGAAGTGTTCTATAAGGGAGTTCTGCTCCATTTCCTTTCCTAATAGGCTGATCCTGGGATTAGGAACTCCTTTTCTCTCCCCACGTGGGAGGGGGGGGGGCAGATCGCTTCAGCTAACCCGCCCTCGTACTAGGATGTTATGACACCCTGAATGAGGCTTAAGGCAGACATGTGAGAGGCTGGCGAATGGAGAAAGGAGGGCCATGGAAACCATCTGCCAAGATTCTGCAGAAGAAAGACTTGAAACTGCTATAAAACAAGCCTCACGTTACGGAAAGAATATGATCATCTCTGTCTTTATTTTTGACAGTGAACGCATTTTTGAATCCCGCGTATTGGAATATTAATGCACTATGTTTGATGTTATGTCAGAGTTACAGGTTATTCAAGTGATAATGAGTCAGACTTCTGTTATAGACTTAACTGAACCCAGCATTGCCTTTAGGATTGTCGTTGTATTTTCTGTTTCCCCAGGTGAAATTTGTCGCAGTATCTTCAAATACGTCATGGCTATCTCCTTTTAAATCCTTATCTACTAAAGTTTCATGATCATACTCGGATTTCATAGTGAAACATCGTCGTTATATAAAAATAAAAATTAATCGATATTCCTACTACTATTCGATACCAATGACAATACATCGATACATGGAATGCTTTCTAATATTTCTGTAGTTGTAAATATGAGATTTGAGATTCGTATGACGTTAAAAATTTCGCTGGTTTTCTTCTGGGTAGTAATAACACGTGGACTTGTAGGTAGGTACCAGCGTTTCGGATGAATTATTGCTTTCAGCTTTAGAGCTTTAGTGTATACCTTATGTCTAGTACGACGTGGTATCATCCAAGGTTGATAATTTTACAAAAAAATTACAGCTACAATACATCGTTGAATATTGCTTTCTTCATCAGAATACTTCAGCCCTGAAGATGGAAGTATTATGTATATTTGAAACCCTGGAATCTACCTACTAGTCCACACGGCGTCGCAATCCACAACATCGGCATCTTCACCGCCATGAGAATTTCAAATTTGACTTCTAGATTACTAATCGACCGTAAACTGCATACCTGTTGGATAATTATTTAAAATATTCATAAAACCTGAATGACAGATTCATCCAGAAACTCTGTCAAACACGTAACCAAAACAGAGTTTGGGGCTTGTGAGTTATGAGGTGTTATGGCTGAAGGCATGTGCGTCATGTGACATATGACGTAATTCCAGAGATTTTGCGAACCATATACCTTGCCCCTATACCGGGAAATGCAGTTTTTTCACACTATTTTTCTTCAGATTTTGAATTTTGAATGCTCCTAGCTGATGTAGAAAATACTCTCACTATATAATCATCATAAGCGTAGGTATAATATAGCAGGCGATGTAAAAACATGAGAATATCTCTTCAACATAAGATAACTAGGGGTACATATATTCTTATTTACAACGAGAGAAGTCATATCTAATGTGCATATTTTCGAATATTATCACTAAAATGCTTGAACATAATTTTATACAGATCTTAACATTATATTCGAAACCGACCAATAAATGCAGTGTTATTTTACGATATATGTTAAAATGTATCACCCGGTTAATTTTAAAGAACGAATATTAATAAAATATGCAGTTAGTTGTCATACGCCTTTAATATTCAGTTGTAAAAATCATGTTTCCCTAATGTGTTTTTAGGTAATGTAAATCGTTGAAATAACTTGATTTTTCTCTGTGGTACCGTGCTGGGCTTGGTTGAAAATCGAATGTTAATCAAGTGAATTTTTGTCGCCTTCTACAGCCACCATGTTCTTTTGTATGATACAGAAGTTATGTATTTTTCTAGAATTGAATTGTTAAATATTAAATATTTAGTCAAGCTTCATGGGATTAAGCTAATATTTTGATCACCCTGTGATCGATCCCCATTTGTACCACTTCAAATATAAAATAATATCAAATCTGTCAGTGTAATTGGATCTAATCACTTGTAACGTGAGTAGACCGATACGTTTTCCGAATCAAAAGTACTTCAGACAATGGTCAATATCCAACGCGGTATCTTTATAATAATGCAGTAATTGTCATGGATCGTTATAAAACCAATTTAACTTTATTTCATAAACAATTTCATATGCAGTTAAAAGTGTATGTTTACAAATTGATAGACAACGGAATTCTAACGCTGAAAATACCTTACAAATGAGAAATAGCCTCTTCATAAAATGGTGGGCTCGAATTGAAAACTTTATTAAAACTTTAGACCCCCCTCTCAAGCGTATACATACATTTACCAGAAGGAATTCAGTTACGTAAACCTCAAATGTAGATAATGATCGAAACATTCTTTGTTTTCAAATTCCAGGTTTTGTGCTCAACATTTAAAACTTGCATGCAAGTGAAATACACAACCATTACATTATCTTTAGTTATTGTTTACCTTTTTGGCAATATTTTTCGGCAAATGTTCGCTACCATCAGACCATTACACATTACATGACATTAATTGCTCCAATTAATGCCTTTTCTCTGTACTTATAGCTCGTTCTTAACTGCGCCTTGTGTGGTTTTGGTCTTTTGAAACAAAACATTACATAAAACACCATTTAAACATCGCTGACATTTGTAATATAAAACATTAAGACCCTATTAAGCTATAAGATCTTTAAAATATTTTATACAGGAAGATACAAAGTAGACGCAGTTTAAGAATATTTTGGAGGTCTTGTGATAGGCGGACGCCCATTCCAAGATATCCTTCCAAATGTCGAAGAATTTTCTAAAATCTTATAGAAAAATTCACCATTAGAGTCCGAGGCTTCTAGTGGGCTGGGAAACCTGAAACAAACAAAAAGCAGAGTGCCATACAAGGTGTATTCACCTCATTGGTAGGTTAGGCCCAGTCGGCTGAGGTTACGATGTGTTAGGTTAGGTTAGGTTAGATTATGATATGATCAGTTTTGTTTGGTGTTGTTAAGATAAGACGGGATCAGACAGATTCGGATTTGCGTGAATATGACTTGACTAATTTGGACGAAGTTAGGCCGTTGTGGTTGGGTTTGTTGTGTTGGTATTGCTTCTTTATTCCAGGATTTTGTGCCGTATTTTGTCCTCCGTTTCCCGAAAGGTTTATATCTTGTCCTGACATTTGTCTCGCCTTTGTCCTGGATTTTGATTTATCTACGCGATGTTGCAAACTAGAAGAACAGTATCCAAAACTAAACTTTTTATTCTTTTCGCAGCGGACGTGCCAACGATGAGATACTTTTGATAATATCATAACTAACTAACTTGATGGCTTACCGAACCCGAAGGTTCATCACCGAATTAACCAAAGCCCTCCACCGGATCCTGTCCTGGGCCAACAAAATCCAGTTTCCTTCTACTCCTATCTCCCATAGATCCCGCCTGACATTATCCTCCCATCTACGTCTAGGTCTCCCCAGCGGTCTCTTCCCTTCAGGTTTCCCAACCAGTACCCGGTGCACACCTCTTGTCCCATCCATGCGCGCTACATGCCCAGCCCATCTTATTCTTCTCGACTTAATCACCCTGACAATACTGGGGGAGGATTTGATAATATCATAGTATTGTAATTTTCGTATAAAGTCTTGTTTATTTAACTTGAATTTTCGCGTTAGTTACGCTCATGTGATGTGCGGAAATGCATCGTATTGTGTTGCGGATTTGTGCAAACCACTTTGCATGCGTATTATATAACCCCTTCTTCGCTACGTGACCTTTAGTATGTTAGTAATGAAATAAAGCTGGCTTGGCACACTAACAGTATTATTACTCAGAGCACCACGTTCCATAATTAAACATCACACACGCTTCCGTAATCTCAGGAATTATTTTTAAAAGGAAAAGCAAAATATAATTAATTCCGCATTTATGAACGCACTCAGAACCCGAGAGAACTTCACAGTTTTAAACTTCTGCTACAGTTTCACGATTTAGTAACATTGTTTTCGTGGAGTGTTACTGAAGTGAACGCGTCCCTTGTGTTTATTCTATGCTAGTGAATATCAAACTGTGGTTCGCGAAGGTAATAGAAGTTTGTAACATAGTTCCTGATTCCCAAACTTTATGGTCAAGGATTTTATAGAAGTAAGCCCAGGGTTGGGCCAGCTACGACTACAATATATACCTATTTAATATTATCTTCACAGAAATTCACAAAAAAAATTGTTACTGTTATTATTGTCAGTATATAAAATATATTCTTCTTAATACAGATAGTAGGCATTATATCGGTACGTTTTCAGTGTCTAACAAATGTTTCGGTCTTCTCTAACGTTAAATGCATCAATATCTGAGATACATTATCATATTCTAAATTATGTATTAGATTGTAATAGGTAAAGACAGACCAATTTAATTTAAGGTATCAGAAAATGTATTACAGAGAACATTTTAAAACAAATTTTCCACCATCACCACAAATAAATTACAGCAGCCGATTATATCAGTTACGATGATTGGATTGTTCATTTAAGTGTATACAGGACACATTGACCATCCATTTAAGATCAGATAAAAAAGGGGATACTCCCAGCATTGAATATATTAAACACACGTATAAAAAGGTTATTGAACACCTCGAGTACCATAAAATGAGCAAAATAAGGGAAATACCTGAGTTAGAAAAATACGGCATGTATCCGATCAGCAAAATATAACTTACAAACGAACGATACAGATTTTGGAACTAATAAAACGATATCCAAATACTGAGTTAATATCTATCTAGAAGCGCCTACACAAATGAAATATGAAAAATAACGTATCACGATGAACACAGTTACACAAGCTTTGAAGAGTCCGATAAATCAACACAACAAGAAAGTATAATAAACGTTAGTAACATGTATCCGAGCCGAGAATGGAACCCAGAACCTCTCGAAACATGAGCACTAATCCGTGTTCTTGTAGCCGAGCTTTCGAAATGCGTTATATTAAAATAAAACCACAACGAAATATAAAGATGGACAAAGCCTTTTGTAGTCTCATGTAGTAGATGAATGGCTGAATATGTAATACGTTTGTTTATTAAGCGGTACCTTTGTGTTTATGCACATGTTCTGATGTTAAGTCCGAATAGCTTCAAGGTGTACATCCAGAGGTCGCTTTGTATTTGCGTCCTTTTGTAAAGGACATACGACACGGAAGAGAGAATTAAATGAACAGACAGGTATTCCTAGTATAGACCTTAAACAGTTACAACTTGAAGAACAATGAATTTTCATTATAAAGTTCAGTTGAATACAGAGAAACGATTTTAAAAGGCAGTAGAAATATGAAGTAGAACAATTCACTTTGACGTGTATATGTAATCTGGCTGACCACTAGTGTTAGGTACGAGGCATACCTACCGCAACTGAAATTGAGTCCAAGTGTCGATATCGAGTTTAAATTATGTCGAACTGCATGACTGTGGGGGTTGGTAAGGGGTAGGGGGATGTTATGAGTTAAGGGTTCCTGCGTTTGATTGATATTGTGATCGCTGGCTGTTGCCTGCAGTACACCATTACACACGTGCAAGCCAATTTAATCGGTAACCCAGTATCAGGTAGACTGGATACTATGTTAGAGCATTATGAATTCCAACCGACGTATACACACGTAATGCTAGCATCGATTTCGATCCCATACAAGTCTGGTATGTTCTATGTCGTGGTATTTGATCAGTCCCCCACCCCCACCCACGGATCTAAATTCGTTTTTTTTAACGTAACGATTCGTGTGTATGTTTAAACGTATATTCCCAATTTTGTATGAGTTATTGGCCTCAATATTAATCAGTGCATGGTCATGATCTGTTGATACATATCACAGATCTCAGCAGTTTCAATAGTAAAACTTAAATTGACTGAAGCACACTTCAAGTTCTCTCTTTTACTCATAACAGAAATTAACCCTCGGTAACATTATTAACCCCTGAAGCACGAAGTTTAACTAGATAAATTCCGTCCTTATTTCGAATAAAATACAACATGTCTTTATTACAAAGTCCATATGAAATAATCGCTGTTTAATGTGAAAATAATACTAAATCATTTAATACAAACTGTGGGTAAAATGAAGTTATTGAAGTTCATATATGTGGTAAATATAATTACCACTGGAGTTTGAAGTGTTCGCCAAGCGGAACAAATATTGAAATTTTAGTAACATAAAATATTTTCTTATGAACTTAATTTGTAATAAAGTAAAAAAAAAAAACCAATTATTTTATGACTATGGCCATCACGACATATTTTTTCCACAATTATGTATTCAAACTCTTATTAATGAGCTGCATCTTTCTGCCCCTTCGTCCTTTTCGTATTTCAGTTATGGATAAAAATGTTGTTAATGAAAGTTTGTTGAATCAATGTCGTTAAATGTAACCCCATCTCTGTAACGTCATTTTATCAACGGTACCAATATGGCTACTGTGCAAACTTGTGACGTCATAAAAGTAGAAGGGCCATTCATGTGATGTTACCATAAGCTCAATTTATATTGTTTTATTATTATTTAAGAGTGGAAAATTTAAACATGGAAATTTCGCGAAATGGTTGGTTAATAAACAGTTGATATGGAAAATTATTTCTGAATTTTTAAACATGACTAAAGGCATTCTTAACTATAGAAATGTATTGAGAATCATACACTTTTCCTTGCCAACAAAGGTCACATTACTTTGAATTTTTAAGGTCTTAATCATAGTGTAAACACGAAGATTTATTTTTTCCCGAAATAATTAACCGTTTCTGTGCTACGCACGAGATTTTGCGCTTAGGAGCAAATGAAGGGAACACATCCCCTCATTTCTCAACTTCTAAAAGTAAATATTCTTGGCTTTTGAACAGTTAAAATTGTTGTTATGGAAATATTCTAACCTAATGATTTATAATTAAAGAACCAGTATTCGTTGCATTTATTGGTATAGCAAATATCATTGTCTCTTCATACGTCTTGTTATATAACGTACTTCTTATTAAATTTGATGTAAAACAACTATTTATTTCGATATGTTGACACAATGATTATAACCTGTAATTTTTATCAACACATTAATAAAATATTCTCCTAAAGTTGTTGACAATTATTGTTTCATCACGCGTTATGTTAAAAATTTTGGCAGTTTTTAACCTGTCTGATGCTTTATGTAGTATTATAGCTTAATATCGTCTGGAATATTGTTCTAAACTTTTTTTCCTATATTTGTGTGTGAACCATTTTAAAATTCGCAACTTGTAGTTTTCGTTTCAACCATCTAGAACACAGTTACTGCTAGTGGAGAAACCGGAAGCCATTTTGTTCAAACTATGTCATTAGCCTGCAGGAAAGTATGTGACGTTGTGACTTGCGTAAATTATTACCTGAAATCAATCTCAGCCATTTTGCACGTGCCTTATAGATGCTCTCTTATGATGGATTATTGTACGTATTTTGCTTCAAGCACAAACTGCTGAACAGTGTTTTAGTATATGCCAAGAATTCAAAGCCTGTTGAATATTTATTATAATTACATTCTCTGATAAACAGTGATATACTTGTAGAGGTAACAGTGATATGCGTATTTTATCACGAACAGAATCTGTGGCTTATTTTATAAAAAAAATAACATTTTATTTTAGGTTTGTTATTTTATATGACGGATCCTTGTTTCGGGCATGTTTCATATATGACATTTCGGCAGTTGGTTTTATTCTATGTCTTGTTAGGATTTGTTTTTATTATATAAACAGATAATGTATGTCCACTGACAGAGTTAAACGCAGCTGACATTTTCTGGCTCCCCGCAATGACTGAATGACTCACCGCCATGCATAAGATTTTCCCGATAACAGTAAAGTATCACTCAATAAAAATAATAAAATCAACAGACTTATATTATAAGAGATGTTGACAATTATGTACACATTCTCTTTATCATTTAAATAGTTCTGAAATTCACCTAAAAAGTCTTTTTGAGGAACTTCTAATCATTTCTCTTTGCATGTTATCCGTTTAACTCTTCTTATTCTGATGAAAATGTTCAAGGTACAGAATTTTAATAGTTCCGGGTTCGATAATAATGTGCCAGTATCCTTAAAACGAATTACTTGAATACAGGTGTAGAATTAGCTCCCGAAACGTCATGTATATCAAAATACCTAAAGCGTTTAAAAATGTCCCAACATAAAATTTCTTTAATGAATCAACCATCTATGTTGGGGATGCTAAAATTTGACGAAAGTTTGAATGTGTAATTTTAAAATGACTGCTCAATTATATGGCTGATCGCTGAAATTAGAACAGACCTTGTCGGAAGGCACATTATTTGGAGATCGACAAATTTGCCACGTGTCCTGGTATCTGATATTTGATTCCAGAGGAAACCAAATCTGTTGCGGAGAACAATGCACAGACTGAATTACGTAATAGGCTTTTAACCTGTGACACGATGGTGACATTAGCCAGTCAGTCAGACCAATATTGAGCTCCCGAACAGATCCAAGAGGGTGTGGAAAGGGCTCAAGAGGGTAGTTAGGAGATTGGTATTTACTTTGTGCCATGAACTGGGCTAATGGGTCCTAGGGGCGGATTTGAGTGTTTAAAGGGCACAAAATGGTTCGTTCATGCTTCTGGTATTATAACTGGCTTGATTGACATCTGGTGTCTGAAGAGATCTACCTTAATGACTGACAGCAGTGACATTGTGAAACAGTTTGTACTGATCTGCCTCTTGGCTTCACGAATGCAGTGTCGTGTGTTCTGGATTTAGACTTGTCATGTGTGTGTCTGAGGAACAAACATTTGGAACTAACCACGGCAAACACAGACCCGAGAAATCTTAAACATCATATTAAATTCAGAGACAGAACAAGGCTATTGAATAAGCCGTGGTGGTATTGGTGATGAACACGTTATTGTTCTATGGGGTGTCCGAAAAGTCTGGAACCAGAACAAAGTTTTTGTTTTAGGACACGCCTAATGTCTTTAATAGCAGAAGAACGTATTTAAATTATTTTTGTATAGATATAATGGCAGGACTTACAATCAAGTAGCTGATAAATGTAATAACAGTTATCCAAGAAAATGTCCCAATATACATACAGCGGTTTGGAAAATTTTTGAAGTTCAAAGAAACTTCTGGAAAACGACCACTGGGCAGACCGAAAATGAGATGGGAGGATAATATCGTGGTGGATCTTAGGGAGGTGGACTGTGAGGATGGTTTATGGGTGGAGTAAGTTCAGGATCGTGTCCGGTGGCGGGCTTTGGTGTTGGACCTGCGGGTTGTGCTACCAGGGAGTTTGGTAGTTATTTAAAGAAAGTTGATGTTTCAGACACACAAAGTTCTGGTAATCCTACAGCCTCAAAATAAATACGTAAAATTTTTATAGCGAATGTGTGTAATAGTCATGAGAAGTCAGTAAGGCACCGAATTGAAGAAAACTGCTAAGTCATGAACTCAGATTTGTCAAGAGGAATTCAAAGGAGTAAATTTAGTCTGTAAACGTGCTTTCAGATAAGCGAATAATATTAAAATTGATTTTATAGAAACGGGGTATGAATTGTATTAAACTACTTCAGGACAGCTCAACTAACGGGGTTTTGTGAACACGGTAATGAACATTCGGGTTCTATAAAAGGTGGGGAAATAATTATGGGCCTTACTACGTTTTCCATAGTTAGATTATTTGTTACTTGCCAAAAATGTCTTTCCTCAAAGTAAGAAACACTAAAGCTGACGGACAGAAAAAGAGCATTTGTTCAGTTTTTGTCCTGAGCTGATTATAATGTACGTACCATAACCCGCGTCAACAATTAGTATACATCTTTACTTTTGATTTGAATTTTTCTGACATTGTTGATTTTATCTCTATATATACACACAGCGACAGTGGTTTCCATACAGCCGAACCATTTGGTTAGTTTACCGAATATTAATGTATAAAATAACAATTAATTCAGCTTGTTATAGTATAATCTGATACAAGCTCGCTTACTTTCGTTTCATTGTTTTGTCAGCTGCAACGGGGGACAGGTAGACACTTTCGCAAATCCTCTGTAATTTGTGCTGGAAATTGACTCACTGTTGTGTTGGTCAGTCGGTTAGTTAGGGTCTCTGTTGAAATACGATTAAACCCGTCATGGCGATTGTAAACGCATACCATGTAGCCCTAATGCGAACCGTGAGATTTCACAGGTGTGTCGTAGTCATAAAAGATCGTGTAAATGTATTTGTGAAAATAATTGAATCACTGGTTCACCTTAGCTGTCAATCTCTGAAATAATTGCGTGATTAATTATAATACAGTGTGATAGGCATTAGAAGGATTTTGTATATTTCTGGACTGACCCAAAAAGATTTTTCTCTGATTGTCTTATTGATTGATTCACAAACCGATAAAGGGGCAGGGAGTTTTTTACGGATGAATGTTTCTGCGTTGCAATCTGTAAATTTGTTATTTTTCATCAAAATTTTAAAATTTAAAGGTTTGGAACTCTGTTTACGATACGCCGGCAGATGCATCCGTCCTTCAAACACACTTAATCTGGTCCACACCGTCGGGTTAAATTTCTTTCGTCTGTTCTCAGGTGGCTATGGGATTTCTGTTGTGTTACGCCGCGTAGTATCAAAAAATTGACCAACGTCTCAGACATACTTACTGCTTCCTTTATCAGGGTTGTGAGTGATGGAACGTCGGCCGATTTCTACGAAACTACGCGGCATAACAGACCAAAACATGTTCATAGTCGCCACCGTGAGAACCTGACGACGTTGTGTCGACTTTTCTTGTTCCCATGTGCCTCTACGTCACTGCAGGGAGTTTGCGTTAGCAGGACTCAAAAAAGTAACTTGACTGTAGGAAATTTGAGATTTTCACGGAGGTAATAATGATAATGCCATTCTTCTGAGTTTTGGCGCCATGTGGACTGGTCGGTAGATACGAAAGTTTCGGAGAAATGCACTGTTTTCATCTTCAGGGCCGAAGTGACTTTACTGCGCGTGTTATGACCAGATTTTTGCACGTTAAACGGATTCTGAGGAATGTGATAAAAAGTTTAATTGACCCATATTAACCAATTGGCATTTAATGTGTGTGGAATGTCAATACAATTTTATTAAATTTTGTTGAGTAATTTCTTAGCTAAATCATGTGGACCGACAGATATATCTTATGGATGACCAATATTAGATTTGATCAAAATTCGATGACTAATTTATTAAAATTATTAAGACTTTTATATATTGCAAATAAAGCTCTGTGGACTTAATCTTGTTGAGTTGTTATTCGTTGTCGTTCTATAAGATGAGATCAAAGCGAAGTACGCTGTAAATTTCGACCAGCTTTTGAATACGCATTTGGAATACACTGACCTGTAAATTTATTCCCTACTTTTAATTAGAATAAGTGGCTGTATGTGGTAAGGCCTCAATACTTTTTCTCTTAGAAGTGGGAACATGTTTTTCCTCTGCTGAACAGAAATGTATCAGCGTCTTGTAAAAATTGCTATTCCAAGAGCTTGAGTAATTCGGAGTCCGGGGTTCGAGGATAGTTGGAGACAATAATGGTCTTACTCTCATTAAGTATATACACAGTGGTTTAAAATTGTGGCCGCGCTCCAGAATTTTATTCTGGAGTTATCTGGTTTGAATCCCAATATTGCGAACGTCTGCCCTCATCTGTTATTCTGTTGGTTTTAAATCATTGGGCAAATGACAGAACGGTATATTGAAGTAGTCCATGGCGACCTAAAATCACCATTACAGACCATACACGGAGATTCAAGAGTGCTTGTTCACCCACTAGGTGGCTCTCATAACTTAACCCTTTAAGACCCAGTGGTAACTATATGTACCACCTGCTTCACACAGTTAATAACTCTGCGTTTTGTATGTATGGGTTTCGGATTGTTCTCAGTGTAATCAGGGATTATTTCCTTAAACAACGTCAACCAGTTGTCATTTGTAATGGTGAAGTGGTGTGTTTTCTTCGCGGTACGGACTGATTTATTAAATAATATTTAGACGAGCTTCGGCTTAAAAGGGTTAATTAAGATGTCTTCTTGCTTGAAACTTTCGCGGCGGAAAACAGTGATAAAATCCTCACGGGCGACCACCCTCGTCAAATCGGAACAGAATTCCAAAATTTCAAAAGCTCTCTCTCGTTATTATTTTTACGTGGTTTTGAAACAGGTACATAAATAGTGTGTACAGAAATTGAATAGTCTACATAAGCAAGTATTGTGTGCATTAAATAATGTTTCAAGGTCAGAAGTTGGTTTAATTTGGTCTTTATATCTATTTCTGGGTCTTCCTACATACGTTTTACTTTAGCAGCATATGTGATGTTATTTTAAATAGTCAGTCCTCATGTATTTTTCAGTGTATTGCCTTCTGTGTAATTTATAATTTTTTAAAACTGTATGTTGTCTTAGTTCGTTTTGTAGCCCAACTCTTAAAGGTACTTCGAGTTTCTTACTAATATACACAACGTGTGACTTCGTCTCTTTTGTGACGTTTGAATATAAATTAGTTTGTCAGATGATAAATAGGCATGTATCATATAAACTTTGTGGCGGTATTTTAATATAAGGACTCGCATGTGATCGATAGTTAATAAATGACAGGTATTAGATCGCATTAATAAATATTTAAGATCGTCCATAAATATGTAAACATTCAGTAAGAATTGTTCGGTAGAAGTCATACGAGGGCGATTAACCGGATTCAGAATTCAACAGAAACCCACCCTCCGGATAGATACACAAGGCACTTTGTCACGATTGTGAATTAGGGTTGAAGAAATTCATCCTGTAGTGGAGTTATTCACATCCACAAAAGAGGGAAATCTAAGTGGGGTTTCTTACGGCCTCTAGTATTAACACGGCTATCTTGTGGGTCGTTACGCCATGTAATCTCGTAGAAGTTATCGACGTTTCAGAGGTGCTTGTCTCCATCATCAGGGCTATGATGGAGGCAGCAACCCCTCTGAAACGTCGGTAATGTTCTGCCAGACTAAACGGTGCTACAATCCACAAGGCAGCCGTCTTCCAAAAAACAAAAACAAAAAAACAAACAAACAAAAAAACAAAAGAAACAAATACACAAACAAACAACGCCGAAATATAATAGTTTTTTGACTTCTTTGACAACAAGGGATTTGTTGTTGTGCGATTTTCTTGTCTTCGAAACTCGGATGAAGAGAGAACAAGGGATGCTGACTCCTTTTTAACTTTGCAATAGAGTAGGTTTGTAAGCGATTGTTTTAACAGCTGAATACAGAATTTTCTGGCATCTAACGCTTGATGACTTGAATATCTCAGTGATTTTGTGTGGCTGTACTAAATAGGTCTTTAGTGATCCCCTTTCTGCCAGGTTTTTATTGAACCTCCATTACACCACAGGGAAGGTCTATTGTATTTTAGAAACACAAGTCTTTCAATTAATTTTCGCAGAATTTGCTTGAAAGCCAGAAATTGAATTCAACCATTTATTCCCCGCTGACTGTGAACTAACGCGTTTTGTTGGTATTGTTGGCATTGGATGGATTTTTTCTATTCCATGCTATCGAATTTTGTTGAATCACGCGTAAAATTTATGATAGAAACACTTAAATGGATGTTGTACACACAGATATAGTGATAAACAGAAGCCTGTATTTGCACTGCAGTACGGTACCCAAACTAACAGGTTCACGTATGAAGATTTAATGCATGCTGTTTTAGGGTGTTATTAACCCTTTGAAGCCAAAGATTTTTAAATAATATTTAAGACTTCAGACCGTAGCTCAAAGAAAATTTATCACTTCACCATTACAGGGATAAATTGGTTAACGGTATTTAGGCAATTAATAGATTTTAATTCTGAGAATCATATAACAAAAACATAAATACAAAATGGAGATTTATTTATTATTTAAAGGGCAACAACCAAGATAATTAACTTTAATTTATGTTGAAATTTATCTATATTTTTTTAAAAGTGAAGTGAAACTTTGGCAGTTAGAGATGCTGGTCATTTAGTTTGGATGGACGATATAAGAATATGGTACAAAATTGTGATCGGAAAACGTCTTTGAAAGTGGTTGATTTAAAAATTACACAGAAGTTGGGCTGGTAATGTCGATACGCATCTTGGGTATGTTGTGAGGGCGGACTGCTCGTGTAGCCGGAATCGGGACTGCGAATAATGGCGGAGGTTGTGTCTCTTAAGATTTTTGTTACAAGATTGGTTACGTGAGACGACAGCCGTGGTTCAGATTCTAGTTACAACGCTTCAGAGGTTCACACTCCCTTGCGTTGTCTTCCTACTACCATGATAATGCGAAAAAGTGTGAACCAACGTGCGGCCCGAAGCCTATCCGGCCCGAGACCACTCGTAAACAGGCTCGCGAAATTGTCATTTTTATTAGTACTTTATCCAAATTTCAGTGAAATTTATATTTGAGCACGTATATGGTATAGGATGACTGTCCTTCGGAAATAAAAGGAATTAGCTTCAAGTGGGTGGGAGTGGTAGCAGACGATGAAGCGTATGCTATTTAAACTAAATACATTATTTACCTTGTAGTTCGCTGATTCAGTTCATATGTCGGAAATGTTTTTGGTTTACGTAATATATGCGTTTATTTTTCTTCTACCCTGAAGCTAGTGACGTAGGCGACGCGCATAGTTTGGTGTCGGCTACTGTAAAATTTCATTTTTAAATAAGTATTGTTAAAGGTAACAAAAATTGACCATCAGTTTTCAAAACCAGCATTAGGATGTGTTTCTTGGCCCTTGCGGCCGGTGGGTGGCCTGAGGCAAGAGAAAAGTTGGAAATAGGTAAGAGACATTTCTGAAGACAACCAATTTTAGACACGTTGCGATATTTTTATTTTAATTTTCAAAGAATTATGATATAAATGTGAGACATTTATACCAGTGTGAGATTTTAACAGCTTTCGTCAGCAACTGTAAGTGGAAACAAATACACTAGTACTCTTTTCCAATTATTTTTACCTCGTTTCGTCCACCCACTTTTGCTGGTCATTGAGCGAGATAAATGAACTGTCTTGTAAAATCTTCTGTTCCTCAACGGACCGCAGTAGGCGTGACGTTTTCACACCCACTACTCGTATACACTCGGGGCGTCTGTGAAGTATCGACGCTACTCGATAACATCTCCCTGTGTATGATCCCGATCAAAACTGAAAGACACTCTCGTGACTGTGAAAATAAATTTACGTCAAATATTTCAACACACCCATGCACGATAAGGAATTGTGGTAACATATTTCTTGAGGAAACGTTGTGAATTGTATACACAGAAATGAGTAATTCATATTTGTCTGCGTGTGAACCTAAAATATCGCTTAATAAATCTTAGAAACCTTACGAGTTACCATTCATCATTACTTTCCTATTTAATTTGACGTTGTACAACCTCTGCAGTTGACACAACCATTTTTACTATGTACCGAGACAGGATGTCTTAACATCCTTTGACCTCTGTTTTGATAGTAGGTATCTTGTAATTATAACTTTATTACTTTATAAAATTTTACTTTTTTTACTTTATCTTGTCAATTTTTGATGTTCAGTACCATTTGTTTGTCTGAAGTTATTGAATTAATTTTTAAACTCGACGTCAAAAAGTTTTTCTCCTATATTTACCTGTTCGTAAGATCGTTTAAACAGACTTAGCTCATAGCAGGATTCAAAAGCCAGAATGCTTGAACTTGAATGTTGGAAAACTCGTTTGTTGACGTAGTTAATTTATCTCCAGTATATTTGATACCTGCTGTATTGATATAATATTAGCAGTGAATTGACTACTGATAAATATTTGCTTTCCGTAAAGCACACCGAATAATCATGTATATTCGTGTTATTTACTTCGTATATGCAGATTGATTTAGGGTATTGGCAATGGTCTTCAGGTAACGCTCTGTGGCTTTATGACCGCGGGCCACTGCAACGGCAGAGATTTGGAGTACTGTACAAACATGTCAATTTCTGGATTTAGATAAGTAGCAAGGAAGCTGATACTGTTGAATTAATGTAATTTGTAAAATCTGAGGTTTTCACGGCGGTGATGATTTTGATAATATTTTTTGGGTTTTGCGCCATAGTAGATTCCAACTGATGAGAAGTCTCCATGGCATCTCACGTAATTAGTTGTTCCTCTTATTTCCTGTCCACTCTTGTTGTGTGTCCTTTATAATTGAAGTAGAATATTATCTGTTGTTTTGTATGGTTGTGAAACATGGTTTCTAATTTAACGTGAGAATATAGTATAATCTTATTTTGGGATGATTTCAGGTTCATTTGAAGCAGAATGGGTTTTTTCTCGATCTTAATCGACTAAAATTAAGTTCACCTAACAGATTTTAGTTCAGAATCCATAATGCCGAATTTAATTTAAGTCCTTTTAGTAGGTTTCGAGATACAGACACGCACACACGAACAAACACGATTTCCTCTGAATGTATTCATCTCATCATAGTCCTGCACATAAGATAATAATTTAGCACAATGAAATAACTTACTGAGGATGTTACTTGTGTTAATAACAGGACAGCAGAAGCCCTCAAGTTTTCAACATTCATGAATGAGACCCAGTGGTTACTCTGGAGGTTTCCCTTGACCTGTGTCCCGTGAAAATGAAACTTTTAGTGGCTAGTCCGTGACGTAGGCTGGGTATTCGGGTGCCTTTAGGGCACCGTTAACTTTGACAAAGTCAGGCAAGAAGCTTTTTTGAGGTTGGAGTGGTGAGATTTTCATCCACGAGGTGGTATAAAAGTTTAATTTCCGTGATATCAAGAAGGAAGATAAGTTTTATAAATGTTCCGAATGTCACCATTATTATTATGTATGCCTCAGTGGCCTTGATGTGTGATTATAGTCTAGAATGAATTCAGAGTATAAGAACGTAATTTTACGCTAAATGTGAACTTTACAGCATTTTTCTAGAGTAGGTGAAGGTAATGACGTAAAATTGTGAACGCTAGTTTCGAAATTGAACATGTTTTGTAGGACATCGCTGGGTAGAGTTTTATACCGAACTCCACATAAAAATGGTCACACTGGCGTGAATTAAAATGTAATTCAATGAGGAAGTTGATTTTTGAGGTATTTATTATATAAACCGATTTATAATTGGACGCAGTGGGGTTTCTTTAACGACAAGGAATTTATTTATTAACTGATTAAACGATGCATTTTTCCTTCTAAGGGTTAAAAAGGAGTAGGATTTGAATTTCTCAGATCTCTGTTATATGCTGTCTGTATAGATGGGAACGTTGAAGTAAAACTGGCTACATATTTTCTTCCCAGCTTCGAATCGATAAATGCGATGTACAGTCGGACTGAACTTCGCTACACTTTTTGATGGTGATAGTGGACAGCAGATAGCTGGTCGGCCAATACTATCCCCGCAGCTGCAAGTTGGTTTAGGAAATTGGAAAACGTTTCCACTCTGCGCTCTGAATGATTGATGCTGTTATTCAATTGTTCCCTCGCGCTGCCCCAGCAATTACCTCACAACAATTGCATCCGCATTCAGAGCTAAAGTTAGGTCAATAACGAACAGTATTCGCTGTTGTAATTGACCCGCCCACTTCACAAAGGATTCGCCTCTTCTACCTGGCTCGCTTTAGTCCCCTCTACATCCATATCCTGCAGTTCTGAACACGTGGCTTCTCTGTGTAAATCATACTTCATCATTAACTTGTTATCAGCCACGCTTTGTTATACAGAATAGATTCGATTTAACCCACGATCTGATTTTATCTCTCTTTTTTAAAATCCATTGTTTTTTTTTGCTTTCTGCAAAATTAATGCGCAGTGCTTCCTGAATAAAATATTGTATCAAGCATATATCTTCATCAGTAACGTATATATTGGTAGGTTGATTAAATGAAGACGTGTTAGATGGATGTAACATGTAACGCAGAGGGATAATGAGGAATGTATACAATACTTAAGTCGGGAAAACCTAAATATAGGAACCCACTTGGGAGACTTAGGAGCAAATAAGAAGAAAATGTACAAATTTATTTCAGCTAAATATTATGTGAACGTACGAAACGAATTTGGATAGAATCTGATCAACATATGTTAAGATGTTGATGAACATTCAGATTGTAAAAATGGACATGTCTTTATAATCTCAGTAAGTTTGAACAACAACGCATATTGTGTGTCTTTACCCCGCTTACAGCACTGAGAATCAAACCAGGGCTTTCCGAATACGAAACTGGCGTGCTTAGTGACCGCTTAACTTCGACTTGCGATAAAATTGATGCCAGACTAAAACGAGAAATAATGCATATAACGGAAATGCAAGTGGATGGCATTACCAAGAGCCTTATAATATATATGTTATTTGTTTTGAACGAATTCAGTTGTAAATGAAAGTTTATGAATTCTTCTTTCGGTTAGTCAAGTGCGAAGTACGTTGATATCTGTTAGTGCATCTGCCTGTTGTGTGTCGTACTTTTCGTTTTGAAATTAACCCAATGCCCAGTGGTTGTTTGGTTTAATCCGAAACCAAAACAAGATTTGAATTGGTTAAAGGACACCTAACATTAAACTGATGGAGAACAATAATACATTCAGCAACGAAGGTAGTATGGTTGGTTGTCTGTACTGTGAGAAATTCAATCGCCTGCCTACTTACGTACCTAAATTTGTGGAGTGAATTCCTTTAAAAAATTCAATCTGAAAATGCGAACGTAATTACTGCATGAAGCCCCTGTGCTTATAGCGTCGTCTTAAACCCTTTGAAGCCGAAGCTCGTCAAAATAATATTTAAGAATTCAGTCCATACCGCGAAGAAAACACTACAGCTTACCATTACGAAGACCAATTTGTTAACTTTATTTAAATGAAATAACCGCTCATATAAAACACACAAATACAAATGCAGATGTCGATTCTTAAAGAAATGAGACGCGTAATTATGACTTGGTTTTAAAGGATTAATAGTATTGGCACTGTCTTGATCACGTTAGCTATTGACTGTAGGCTGGACGTCTTGACTTCGGTTCTCAGGGAAGGCAGTGCTTAATACAAACGTTCTTTCCAAATGCAAAACGCGTTCAAATGTGGAACTCCAGTAAGTTTGCATCCTGGATAACATTACAAAATATGATTTACTCTGTTAATATTTTGTTATTTTATTTTGGCAACTGGAAAGAAATAGCATAAACATCAATCAAGTTTCAAGCTATGCATCCTGTTTTTTTTGGTCGTTCGGTGTAGTCTGTTTACACAACATTTATTTTATTATATTTTTAGTGTTTGTTAAGAATCCTCCCTCCCTCTCCCCATCTACACAGATCCACACCGCAGCACGAACCCCTTCAGTTCAACTACAGCTTTCCACAGGTAATTACATCTGCATAATCCACTCTACTTAAATAGGTAAGATGCTTAAGACAGAGACCAGTATGTGGTGATGTCAACAACAGAAAATACACATACAGTTTAGCAGTAATGTATATTAGTTTCGAACATTTAAGGAGAACTGCTTGAAGTTGACCAATTAAGGTCGAAACATGTAATGGATTTGTACGATTTAAGATTTTCACAGCGGTGAGTATGAAGATTTCTGTCTTCTTGGTTGTTGCGCTGTGTAGTATGGTAGATGTTTACCAACGTTTCAGAGGTCATACTGCCTCCATCATCAGGGCGTTGAATCATCTGGACATCAACCCAGAAGACAGAAATCTTCATGTGATAGATTCTTATTTGATTGTGAACTGATGAATGTCACTAGGTGTTTACAACGTTTATTATCGGAACCAGATGCTTGTTTTGTGTTATATGTGTCTAAGTTACAAAACCACACATGATACGTGATAAAAGTTCTATTTACGAAAAGTCATTTGTGGATTATGTAAAAGAGACGTCCATCTTTGTGACATTCTGAGTCTGCATGAACCACGGAAGTGTCTTGCGTGAGGCAGACACTTCATCGACGGCAGGAAAACAAAAGACAGGCAACTCTTCCCAGGAGACCAACTTAGCAGCTTTTAAGTGCGGGAGCTGCGAACGAAGTGGGGTGGGGGGTTTAGGGTGAAGGGAACAGCACTTGTTCTACAAGCTTCTGAAACAATAGCGTCTCAGCTGATAAATGTCACGAAGGAGGTAAAATAAATTGATGTTTGCGAACAGGGAAATTAGTTCCCTCTTGCGGACAGTCAAGAGAACTGAACGCTCGACTAAGGGGTAGGGGTAACCCGTCCCTTTGTGCGCTGAAGAAGTGGCTGGCTGTGGAGGCTAAAGCAGTCGTGATACGGAAGGGAGAACGCTTGGATCCGAGGCAGTACTGGACGGTAAATAAATTGGACGCTGATTTGTAAACACTTTAAAAGTCACCCTCGGAGATGGAAATTGCCTGGTCCGGTGAGAGATTTATCCCAAGCGGTATTTGTTTCTTTCTTTCTGAGATGTATGCCTACATAGGCGATACTCTTAAGAAATGACTGTCTTCTGGGTTGCAGCGCCGTGTAGTCTGATAGAAGTTTAGCAACGTTTCAGATGTCCTTGCTGCCTCCATCATCACGGAGATGAGAGGTTGGTAAACTTGTACCAGACTGCACGGTGATATAACCCAGAAGACAGCCATCTTCTTAATCACCGCCGTGGAAACCTCAAATTCTACGTTACTCTTTAGTTTAAATATGTATTAAGTACAAAAGATCGTCATATGAACCTCATCTCAGTTGTCTGTAACATGTTTATGCTTCTCGCCATCATATGTTAAGTCTGTTTCAAATGTAGTCTGATTTAAAACGTCGCCGAATCGTACAGATTTAAGAATGTATTTATGCATGTATCATCCTGATGAGTATGTTTTATCGTTACAGAGATATGAGGCATTTTTATTTTATGGATTGTATTCATTTCACGAGATAAGATATTAAGCAGTCTAAAACTATAGGTGTAAATGCATAACAAATACGGTGTGGGCTGAAGTCAGTAGATACAACAGAGTTTGCAGTGGCGGACCCTTGTAAGCAGATTATAAACATTCGGGTTCTATAAAAAGTAGGGAATATCTTGACCAGCTAAGTGGCTATCAGCTTCTCAAGGACTCTTCTTCGTGCAGTTGACATTACAGTGCATTTTTATATTAACAATTTAAAGCTATTTTTATAACTTACTATTAAATTCCTAGTGGCTTAATGATGTGAACTGGATTCTGTCAGGTGTTGCGTTTGTGTGGACACTGTAATGAACTTTCGTGGTCAGTGGTAAATGAGGAATTTATTGACCTGTTGCGTGATTACTAGCTCAAGAAAGAATCTGATTTATGGAGTTATAACTTTTTTGTTGTTGTTTCAAGTCGGTTTGAATCAAATTTCCAAAGTATATATTTCTTTATGAATGAATTATATTAATATACACAAATTGAAGTTATCAGTGAAATGTGATTTTACATGTGAAATACGGAAACCCGGTGAAGTTATGTAGATGGTCTCTTGAGAGCCTCAATAATTCTCTCGAACTGAAGAAATTTGATTACGGATATCAGACTTTGCTGAACTCCGTTAGATTGTGTATGATTAAAAACTAATTTTGAGGCTAAGGACTCGTATGCATAGGCGACATGGGATTGGACTGGTGACATATGAATCCTTATAAACAGTGAAGTAACAACGTGTTTTTAATAATTCAGGATGAAGGAGGCATCGGGTCTTCATGAAATGCATGAACTGTTTTGCGTGTTGTGTTTCGTTGAAAACAGAAATGTTAGAAGACAAAAAAGCTGATCGGGGAAAATATATATGGCACCAGGACAGAAGGATATAAATTGTAAAATTAATAGTGATTACGACGATGACATTAAGTAGAGATTAATTTTATGAATTATTTAGGAATGTCTCATATATTTTTATAGTATCTGAGAACCATTCGATAAAGAAAGAAAGAAAGAAAGAAAGAAAGAAAGGTGTTTTACTCATCGACATAAAATTTTCATTAAATCACCGGGTTTTTCTTAACTACATTGCCATATTGTATCAGCCACCAATATCGTATTACATTACGAGAAGAATAAAAGATGAAATTTGACAAGTTATTAAAATTCGATTAAGAGCTTCCATTGTCTCTAATTGAATTTACGTAAAACATTCTCGTCTCTGTGATACTGGCTATGATATGTCTTATTGACTTTATCTATATGTAACTTTAGAAAGTTCCTGCTTTGATCTGGTATGTTCAAGACGAAAAAAAGAGATTGGGAGAATTTTGACGTCTGCTTCTGCAACAAGTGGCTGTTGAATTGTAACGGTTTCATATTCTGGCACTTTTAAAACTTCTTCCTCTTAGAACAGAAACTTGCAGCGTACGTAGTGACCCGGACGTACCTGCAGAGCAGTGTGGCAGCCTTATAACATGGAGACAAAAAATAACGGAGAAAGACGGTCTTCTTAAAAGGGAAGTTGAAATTGTTAGGGACTTTAATTAAACATCTGAGAACAGAAGGCTCATTCCACTTGTCGAGGTTCAAGCTTCTCGTATTTTAAACCACTACCGAATCACAATATTATCTTTGATTAGCGTTACAGAATGGAAGTATTGACGGGGAAAAGAAAATGGAACAATCACAGGAAAATCTGATTAAACCAGATGAGGAAATTCTTTCTTACCTCTCTCACTAGTGCCGAAGAAACTTATGTAATATAATTTAACAGGAAGAACGGTGCGAAAATTCCATAGTGGATACGACAGAAGTTGAATAAATTGGTCTTTCTTCAAATTAGTTATGGCATTACTCACAGGCTTGCGTTATAATCGTGGGTTCAAATCCTAGTTAGGACACCGGCTACCCTAGTCGATATTTTTTTCAGTCCCTCCACATAAGTTTTAGAATACTACCTTAAAATAGGCCATGATTATCTCAATCCACATTATTTCCAATTAATGATTTAAAATCACCCTTAAAATCGATATGCGTAATATAATCCTTGCAGTTGAAGAACATCGTAAAATAAACAAGGCATGAATAAGATTGTTAATTATGATGTTCGTGCCGTAGGTACCAACGTTTCGAAGAGACGTACTGCCTCTATCCTCAGGGTTAAGGATGAAAACAGTATGGTTTCGGAAACGTTTGTGTCTATGTACGAATCTACACTGCGTTATGATACCTACAAAGTGTAAACAATACAAGGTGAGTCACTTCTACATTTGTTGTTGAAGTTTCTTATGATATTAAATTTTAAGGCACTTGCAAATGTCACTATTACTGAAGAACGCTTTTTTTTAACAGTTAGTAATTTCACTGAGCGTTTGTTACGTTTATCCCGCTCAGAACAACACAGAATACGTTTAAGTCAATTTAAGACGTAGATATTTCACATTGTAGAATGTTGAATTTGCACCAGAAAACAATAAGATGATGTGCTTCGCGTTTTTAGCGTGGCTGTACACTTATGGAGTCTTGTGGAATGTGGTGTGTATGCTATTAAGGTTCTTTTGACCTCATCATTGTGTTCATTTGGTGCAAAGTGCTACGAACATTCATTTACCCTTCTTCTCGCCCTCCTCATCAGCAAGGAAGTTCACTGGAGACTTGACTACACCGCTTACTAAGGGTCTAGAGCTGCAGTAATTCCAGACGCTGTATTTCTCTCCTTCATGGCGACGTTAATAGACTTCTAAAGTTTCCTTGGGCATAACGCAGCTACGTTCCACAGTGCACCTCAGTTAAGCACTCCGAGCGATAAGAGAGTTAGGAATAGCAGAAACTGCAGAAGAGTAGGATGAAAGGTCGAAACCAATAAAACAAAGTGATATTTAAAAACCGTATACATACTTGCAGCCCGCATGACTCATCTCTCAAGAACACTGACGGTTCTAATCTCTGAATTTACTGTAGGATTAGAATACATCAATAAAATACAAGCAAATCTGGAAAGTTACGGTTAATTTATCGTGACTTTTCAAAAGTAGATGTGGTACATGTGTGATCTGATGTTCTCACGGAAATATATAGGTCGATGTCCTTTTCTGGATAGCAGTATATCGTGGACTTGTGAAAAATATATAAACATATTGCCTTCATCTTGAGTCCTGAAGATGGAAGAAATTTTGTCATCCGAAACGTAAACAAGTTACAAATTCATACGGCGTCACTACGCAGTAGATAAACATCCGCAAATATTACCATGTTATACTAACGGTAGAATATTATTATAAAATAATTTACTGGAGCACAGTCTTCCTTGAGAAACTATTGTTCATTTCGCAAGATATCTCCGAGCTTCGTTGGTGACAAATCTTCTTAGGTGCAGAAGGTGAAAGGAAGTGGTCGTGATTGCCCTTTCCATAGTAATTCCCCTCTAACTGTGACGTAGATTAGGCTCGCAGATATTTTGCATCCAGTATAATTAGACGTATCTTCTTTGACTGATTAATAAATTACCCACCTTATATTTAACACATATATTCATTACCGAGTTGACAATATGTAAGTATTATTAAATAAGTGCTGTATGGAGGAGGTAGACACTCGATATGTACAGATAGTTGGTCCAGATTGCCACCTCTCGAATGTTAGACATTTGCTTAAAGCTTTACTCAGGAGCCATATTTTGAATTTTAATATATGATAAATGTTTCAACAAGATTGGTATATTATCTTAATTACTTAGTTTGTAGCAGTTCCTTGGTAAAAAAGTATCCTGTAAGGAAAAATAAATGTTGAGACTAAAATTTAAATAGTTTCAATGTGTTTGCAAATCAAAAGTGATTCTGATTTATTTTTTCCTTTCTTGTTCAAACAGGATAACGGTGAAGTCGTATGTTGAAAGGCAACCAACACCATACAGGTAAGAATGTTTAAAAAAGACTATATACATGTAATGATTCGGAATCGATTGCTAAAAAATATAATACAGAAATCCAAAAATCGATTTTTGTTAATTGTATTGGAAGGGTTCCTTTAAAATGACAAAAGATTTGCAGTTTCCACTTTTAATTCCACTTGTATGTACATTTGAGCCTAGGCACAAAACAGGTTGAGACATGCACTGAAAAAATGTTTTAATAATGAGAGAAAATACAATCCTACACAACGTTTATATGCAGTTTAAATTATTTCACAGTACATATGAATAATATTCTAAGTTTCATGGTAATTATAACTTCGTTATGATTTTTATTGTACACGGTTGAACACCGTCATATTAAAAAAACCCTGGAAATATCTCTTAAAACGATGAAGTCGAGATTTTTCAAGTTATAAAACACAGAGGGATGTTTTTAATTCATTAAATTTAACACGTTTAACCCCGAGGTCTGCCCTACAGAAATGTATTCAAATACGTCAAGACAGCTTCTTTGCATTAAATCTGTGAATACAAGGCATCGTTCCATTATGTCTTAAATCACAAATAAGATCAGAACGCAAAGAAGTAAAATAAACAAGGTGGTAAATTTACGACGTACTTGCCCCTTAGGAGTACACGCGAAGTACAGATTCGTCTTTATAATTGTATAAAGAAATTAATATCTATGGCTATGTCCTGGGTTCTGATGCATTGTTAACGTCAGCCCTGAAGATGGAAGCAATATGTTCCTCCGAAACGTTGATATATACCTACAAGTGCACAGTGCGTCACAATCCTGAAAACAAACGTCGAAATCTTCGGTGCTGTGAGAATTTCAAATCTCACAGGTGAAATAACGATAATTCCAGTCGGAATTTGTTTTAAATATCTGTGTGTCTGAACGCTTCATATATTATAATGAGGGGTTTTATTATTTGAAATTGTAAATGATTTTAGGGGTTCTCTAATCAAGGGTGGATAGACGCGTCATGTAACGAAGCATAAGGATGTTGAGGATTTTTTACAAAATATTTGTTCTGAAATTTTGAGGGGAATAGGTCACTTTGGAGACGTATACCAAAATGGGGAAAAATATTTAAATCTATTTTTTTTTTTGGATAAAATACTGTGAGGATGCGGGCTGTAATCAAGAGGCTGTGATTAGAGTCAAGTGGCGGGTTTTTGTAAACGCGATAGTCAACAATCCGGTTCCATAAATGGCGTACAATATCGATACCAGCCGAGTTTTTTAGAATCCCAATAAGTGATTTATTCCATGGATTTATTCATCTATCCATATATTTACGTCGACACCGTATGTCGTAATTTAACGTTCCTAATTTACACGAAGTATTCATAAACGGATCGATATGATATTCGCGAGGTATATTTATGCAATGAAATAAACTTACCCCTATGTCTAAGCACCATGGAGGCAGACTATGAAAGTGGATATAAAACTCCACTTACAATCTCTGTTATACTTTTATGCTGTTTTAACACACGGTAAACAACGTTGCCAACTTAATAGGATATTTTTTGTTTAGGCCAAAAAGGGCTGGACATGATTTTGTGATAAATGCGACCGAGAATCGAATTCTTAACTTCAAGTCTCCAATGAATACTGTGGTGTCTGACCTGCTCCACTTCAGATTGTACTCGGAGGACATAAAAAGGGTTTAATTGGATATGGGAAACATATGCAGTACAAACAGAGCGAAAATGGAGTTGTAATCGAGTTAGCGTGCAGGGCTGCAAGAATTTACAATTATGAACATAAATATGTCGTCTAAATTCCGTATTATTACGTGTTATGTAATTGTAAACTTCAGTTTACAGTAACACACACAGAGAGACAATTTTTTTTCATTCACAGGCAGAACTTTGTTGAATGATGTTGTAAGGAAAGTGTCAAAAGCTAATTCTTTGTCGACAAATACTTGAAAAGCTATCATGATATATATAGTACATTTCTTCGGTTCTTAAAAATCCGGCGATCGAATCTAAGCCCGAAGATATCGACTGTTGTAACTGCAATGTAAAGTTGTTCTTACGTCTAAAAAAATAGCCTTGAATTAATGTTTTGTAGAGGGTAACGATTGCAGACCTGGACACCAGATAAAGGCCAGTTGTCAGCTTGATGCCCCAATCGCATTACACTTACGGGAAATTGAACCCAATACCTTTTAGGTAGGAGGTAGGCTGAGTCACAGACTCGGTGTGCATGTGATGGCAAATATTTGAAACCCTGACCCTGTTTGTGGTAGAACCCCGGCCGTGAAAACTGCAAGAATTCAGTTTATCAACTGAGCTATCCTCAAATTTAGTTCCCATAACGAAGTCTTACGTGTTTAAGTGTGGTGCATTGGTTATTCATCTGTCATCTTGTGTCTGTTAATGAATGGGGTAATGTATGTCAAGCTGGAGACAACGCAGTCCCGAGGTGTTGACATTAGTTACGCAACAAGGAGCCTCCATCGATAGAAAACATTCTGAAAAGTGTTTCAGTGTCTTTTCGTGAAAGGTTACTTACACTATATAAGCATCTGGAAGTAGAGGAATCTTTCTTTCAAAAGTTGAACATCCACTCAACATTCTCGTTCCCTTTCGTTTATCAAAATAACATTTTGTCATGGTAGTTCTCCTTCACAGTGGTACCACTGTAGTTAATTTCTGCACAGAGACTCAACACAAGCCGGTAGGAGCTCGTTCTTTTTAAAAGGTCCTAAGATAATATTGTTTGCTTTTAAAACATTCTTTGTCCTTTATTTCTGTTCTCCTTTTACGTATTCGTTTACCCACTTCACTTCTAAAGAATGTCGCTCCTTTTCGTTATCTCATAGCTATCCTCCAAACCCCCCCCCCCCCCCCCCCCCAGTTCCCCGTGAGTGACCTCCCCTCTGTTTAGCTCAAGGAATTCCATTATGCGAAGTTTCCCTAGTCCGCTAAACCAAGATACGTTCAATGTTTGCGCATGGGGGGCAATGGGATGCGAAAAGCCATGCTACACGCTGCTACATTGGTCCAATCTGAGCTGATTCCTGCCCTCCTGCCAAGTACGTCATTAAACGTGACAGGGTCTCCAATATTATGTCATAAATAAAATATTTTTTCGTGTTATGTGCGAAATATTATGATGCCTGTCAATGATCTTTGTTGTCGCGTCTTAATATTTATTTTTTCTTTCAGGCATTAATTGGTCCAATACAATAATCTAAAAATTATGTTTTTAATACAACTAACTCAGTTCAAAATTAACACGAACATTTTATTAACGCCTTGAAGCCGAAGTTCGTCTAAATCATAATGAAGAATTTAGTTCGTACCGCATAGAAAACACAAAGCTACACCGTTATGAAGATCAACTGGTAAATGCTGTTTAAGAAAATATTCGTGCTTTATTCTAAGAATCATACGAAACCATGAAGTGTGTTGTATGGGCAAAATACAAAATCATTTATTATTAAAGCAGTTGGTACACATACTTATAGCTGGAATTTTACGTGTTAAAAATAAATGGAACGTTGCAGATAAACACTTAGCTCGCCTGCTTCGTATTCGGGAAGTTCCAAATTTATATCGCGATCAGGTGTTCGTCTTCTATGATTGACGCGTTTCGTGGTTTATCTCAGTCCCTCCAGGCAAATACCGGGACAGTGCCTCATATTAGTTCACGACGGGTTCCTTCCACGTATTTTTAAATTCATTATTCGTTAATCGTCCTATCAAATGACTACATAGTATGAGCTCATTAAAATCGTTAAATAAACCATAATAATTTGTTTAGGGAAGAAAATTCCTGGTTTAACGAAACGAATTAATTACTTATGGTCGTACATTTTGCAATTATTGGCTAAACGAAATTGTTTTACAATGTTCTTGTCTAGAAATACGCGTTTTAGCTGATTAATTATTACGTTAATTGATGCTGTTTAAGTTATATGTTTTATGTAGGACGGTTTGTGAGGAGTTAGGTGGTTAAGTGATCACACAATGCTATTAAATATTGCAATTCACGTCCGGAAAAATGGTAAGTTTATTTATCGTGTTTGTAACTGAAAGTCTTGGTTGTTGCATTTAATTCGAAAGAATTCTGAGTAAAAATTATTAAGACTTGCTACTACATTAACGTCGCTGGCCGCATCCTACCTTCTGGCTCTACTTTGTACAACCCCAATATGGACGTGCTTATGAGTGAAGTATTAATGAACTCGAGACGATTGTACTGATGTTTTAATGGCCTTGGGTTCTTGTTTAATCACCCCCGGTATGTCCGTGTTTATTTTTTTTACTCAATTAGACCGTAACATTATTTCATTGTCACACCCGTTGAAAATGTTGATAAGCACTGGTATAATTAAATCAAATTCGGAAATCGGTTTGATTGCCACTTCAGTTTCTTGACGCCTGGACCTGGCAGGTGAAAACTGCAATGCGGCCATCATGTAGCTTTGTTTGCAGTTTCTGGGACATTACCCAGCGCTGTTGACACAAGGTAGGTTATACGCCCCGCAACGCAATGTTCCAAGGCGTATTCCAATATATGTCGTGTATAACGGGTCATGTCGTGTATACACAGGACATGTTTATTACATTATATTCAGTTTCCCTGTGTAGTATTACAGTCTAATTTGGTCCAGACGTATTTATTTTGCGGCAAAATGAAGGTCGAATAGAATATTTGGACCAAAATTAAAAATATTCCTAATCGTTTTCAAATTGACGAAATTTTATTAGTTTTTTTTAAAGAAATATCTAAGCACTGCTTGTTATAGTGTTCTGGGATATGACACCATTTCATCTTTCGTGTGGTACTAGTATATTAGAGGAATGTAATACTTCTATTTTTAGGGTTTAGGAAAATGTGTTTTTGCAACGTTTACAGACGTGACAGGATTCTGAAGATGGAAGCATTATGAAATTTTTTGCCCCGTTATATACTTCTCGTCCAGAACCTGTCGTATATAACTTCATTTGAGAAATTCATCTAGTTTTATACAGCCCTGAACATGTTCTGATATTTAGTAGCGTAAAGTAATCGAAATTTTGTCCTTTATTTTGCAACACTTTCATTAAGCAGGTAATTAAATAGGTCTTGTGATTGTCTATGTTGTATTTCACTGTTCAGACAAAGGCCTTGCGACGAAACGATATTTCGTTTAAGGAATAGGTTTTCCGCTGAACCCCTACTGGCACTTCTATTTAAAACTAATAGCTAATTATCGTTACCCTTAACAACACTCAGAAATGGCAAATTACCATTGTATGTGCTCAGGTATATATGTTATAGAAATGTCCACAACTGTTATAGACTTGCATTTTTTTCAATTCCCTGCTAAAATAATTTTTTCTGAAATTTCCTTCAGTAGAAAACTTACATTTCACAAGAAAGTTTTCAAATAAATAGGATGTGTGGCACTTATATGGAAAGCAGCAGACGAGATAAGAATTATTACTCTTTTTTCCCAAAATCCTTTAGTTTAAAGGTAGTAAATGAGCCTGGAGTAACTAGTAACAAATTAACAAATAATTTCGCGGGTCTGGTTACAATTATCTCAGGCCGGTGATCTGCGTGTCTGCCGATTGACGCTGGTATGTTGCTTAGTTGTTTTCAAAACTAATTCTAAATCGGAACAGCTCAGAGGTCGTAATCCACGCAAGATGAAAGGTGATTCAGAAGTATTGTCCTGATGATGGTATCTCTGAAACGTTGGTAAAATTCTACAACCCAGAAGAAAGCTATCTTTTTCGTACCCATGACTGTCAAAGAAGAGGTAGTTGGATGTTCATGAAGGTGGTTATTATGTAATTTTTCTAAACAAATTTTCCCAGTATGTTTATTTAAGAAAGCGAGTAGTAAAACAGCATGTTAGGCAACGAGGGTAGAAATAAGTGCTCTCAGGCAGATAGACACACTTGAAGACGTTCTGTGATATTTGACCGTGTATCAAACTGCTGGAGTGCTTTGCTATCACGTCGTTGGAGTGGCTGTTGGATGATCGCCTCTTGTCTTGCTGAGGAGGGTTTGCGTGGCTGTCGTTCTCAGTCTGGTGCAGAAATGGATGGCTGTGCGTGGGGGGAAGACCCCCCTTCCTTACTTCCTTCCGACCTGGTAGCTGCCGGTGCAATCTGAGGGTCTTCGTCAATGCACGCGGAGCTCTCACGCTACGAGGCGGGTGTCCAGATCGACTGTATTCCAGCACGCAACCGATGGTTTCTCGGGTCGCTGGGGGAAGGATCACGTCACGAAACCTCCTTTCTGATCTCCCCACAGAGATAAAGTGTGTTCATCGTAAAAGTTTATAGGGAATTCCCTCGCAGTTTTGGGGCTACTAGCCATTGAATTTTAATCGTGGTGATTCGATTGATTGATCCTTAAGCCATTACAGCTGTTGAGGTTAAGAGACCTTGGACGAGAGTGGATGGTAATGAATGCCCGGTAACCAGCTGATTGTGATCACATAACTGATCAAGAAACTCCTAATTTCTTGTCAATAAAATCCTTTCGGGTTATTATCCATGTCGAATGGTTAAAACGTATGGTATTCGAAGGTTTATTTCCTAATCCACAAAATAAACGTAAGTAGATCCTATGCTGATGCTGTACAATCCAGTCTTTGACCTTGTTACAGGTTTTTCACTAAACGTTGGCCCTTCTCTGAGCTGAAAGAATGCCCTTTCTAGGGCCACCTTGTCGCTGTCCTCTTCGCATTATCTTTCTGTCATCTCGCCCTATTTTCACTGTTAATGTTGCCATACATACAACCCAGAACCCCAATTGGAACTTATTTAACTCTGAAGATGCATTCGGTACGTTCCACCGAAACATTGGTAACCATTAATACGCGGCATCATATAATAGAATACTACACTAGACATGAATTTGAATGTTAATATTTGAGATTTACTCATCTCTAGGGTTTCTGGCTAAAGTTTCGTGTACATTACTCGTTTGCCTCGTACGTGTTACATAGTTCGTCCGTCTCAACTTTAATGTAATTATCCTCGCAATATTAGATAAAGAAAAATAATTATGAAACTGTAGAACGACTTAGAGATTTATGAAAAACTTGCCGTAATTAATTACGATTAATATGTTAAGAAATAGATTTCTTTATTCCTCTTTACGTGGTAAAAATATCTTTTAAATACTGTCGTTCTAAAGGCGCATGAAAGCAATACTATGGGTTCCATTCATGGCGTAAAATCTACATATACAGTGGATTCCGATTAATTGGGACTAGAACACTTTGGCCCAATTAAGCGGTTTCCCCGATTAACCGATTGCCCAGTTAACCGGAATCTACAGTATTTATCTAATAATTAGCCTCGTTATTTTATTTGGGATTACTGGATACTGGGAACGACCCGTTCTTCAAGTGCCTGAGCACCGGGTCCCAACTTTTCGTTGTCTTGATCTATAGACATTTTGGTAGGACTCCTTGGACGAGGGATCGGCCCGTCGCAAGGCCTCTACCTGTACACAGGACAGCACAACACAGAAAAACGCGGACAAACATCAATGGCTTGAGTGGGATTCGAACCCACGGTCCCAGCGGCCACTGCGGACCCCTTATTTGGGATTATAGTAATTTATTGTAAGGACGAAGAACGAAACTTCGTATATAATGGTCTTCATAACATCTGAAGATGATCATTGAATGAATTAAATTTGTTATCAGTAAACTGTTACTTTGGCTTCTAAATATCCCGGATACTGGTTCTCTTCCGTGTTCGAAACAAGATGGAGTCGAGGGTCCATCAGGTATCACCTGTAGATGCTTTGAGACTGACGGAAGAAGAGAATAAAATTTGTATGCATAGAAGTGTCCCTGAGTATAAACAGCGTATTATCATGGGCCATAAGGTGACTGTCTCGTGTTACGTAGCTTGAGGAAAATGGAAGTAGTAGAGGGTTGCAGGGGGTGGGGGTTGAAAGTTGGGTTGACGTGGCTGGCGCAAGATGGAACTTTGTTCCCGCCCGCCGTGACACTTGCAAGTTCTGAGCTTGTTCTGTTGACATCTAAGGTACTCGGGCTCATTCGGCGTCATGACAAGTTTCAGTTTGTTCGTGGGTGTCCCCCGCTCTGTGTCACAACAGAACACGTACGTCTCTGCAATATTATTACACCATTCAACCCTTCCTGTCCCCAGTGAGCAGCGTACAAGTACAAACTCCATGGAGCAGTCTTCCTTGGAAAGCTAATAGCCTTTCACATAGTCAAAAAATTCTCCGCATTTTAATGAAACACGATTCATTGCTGTGGTCGCAAAAGCCCGCCACCGGTCCGCTGTCCGTTGCCAGCTGAGTCAAGCCCACATCCCTTCAACATATTTCTCTGAGATCCATTTTAACATTATTATTCCATCTACGCCTAGGTCTTTCGAATGCTTTTCTATGTTCGGGACCAAATACTTTTTAATCTTGTTATTAAACACTGTATATTTTTATTCTTTAAGTGAGATATCAAATTAAGGGAACAACATAGACTGATGTTAGATAACAGGCTACAAATAGGTAATCGAAATACTTTTGTGGAATGTAAGAGTTTTGGCACCTGAAATAGACTATATGTGATATTCAGCTGATTATTGGAGCAGCTTTAAATCATTTAAGTAAATGATTGGAATTTTTAGTCTCGTGTAACAAATTTCGTATTACAAATATGGCTTCTGTGCGAAGCGTTAGAGTAATTTCTGATAAATCTGAAGCATTTATATCATTAGGGTTTTTATTATTGAAAACTATAAAAACTACATAGCAGTAAGCTGTTGATTGTAATTTTTTGCCAGTGTCCGCGTAGACGAAGGAATGGTAAAGTAATTAAACATAATTTATTCTTAAAGTTGTATTGTACCTCCAATAGCAGTTGAATTATATTACTGGTTGATCTGTCATGTCGAAATCAGCATTGACAATTATGAACACAGTTCTTCAGTTTATCATACATCGTGTATTAGGTTTCGCTTAGTTTTCCTCAGTACCTACACTGAAATTCTGTAATTTGCATTAGCTACGATCGTTTACCGCACATGTTAAACCTATACGCTAATCAGTATCACACAAAATGAAAAATCTTGAGTCAGGTTAACGAGTCAATCGACGAATAATCGAAATGTCTACATATCGAGAGAATACGTCTCTTTCCGTTACAAATAACGACTTATGCCATCTATATCAATCAGTGAGATCGGATATTTGCGTCGTATCATCAGTCTTAAAATATACGTATTGCAAAGATGCAAGCGAATACATCGAAATCTATCAATCATACTTCTATCTTCGATTGTATATAGCTTTTTTTTCTAGCAAAGAGTAAGTTAATGCTATCTGCGTTATTCAATAATACCGGGAATTCGCTGTATATCGATAATGTTGAACTAGGTCACACAATGATTAGAGCAAACACTGTGACATCACTACGCCATCTGTCAGTCGCACTTCAACCTCATCGACTAAAGACACCTCTTGGCGTTGCTGACTATAACCTGCAAGTTATGATCTATACCATCCATGCATTAAGATGTCATGTTAAAACTTGCTGTGTTTTTCTTCCAGCATTATTTCCGTTTTACGTGTGTCGATGGGCGAAGGCATTCTGATATTTACGTTTTCTTACTATGTCTTCGCCCCTGTGTGTTACAGTAACTGGTTAAATTATTTTCTTTTCTGTCGTGTTAAATTCGATCCCCTTTCTCGATAAAAACACTTGCGTATGAAAACGGTAAATAAAGCATGCAATAAATGAGTGTTTAAAAAACAAAACTCTATTTCCACGTTGAATAAGAATTTTTCAGGAATCACGAAGAAATTGCATACAGTCTCTTTTAATCAAATTATCGCTCGCTGTATAGTAAATTGTAATTGAAGTTAATTTATCATGTGCCGAGACTAGAACTTCATTGATTGTTATGAGTTATTGGATGTTTGTTCAGGATTCGGTTGATTTGTGAAAAAATACACATCTTTTGGAAGCATAAGAGCGTCTAAATAATGTATAAGAATCTAGTCCGTACCGCAAAGATAAGACAAATTTACCATTAAAATATCAGTTTGTTTATGCTGTTTTAAGGAAATAATAGCTGTTTGCAAAGAGAATCTTATGAAATGCATAAATTCAGGTTACATTACTGACTGTTAACGCTTGTGGTACATACATTTACCACTGGGCTTTAATGTGCTAACCGCTAGGGTTAATATGAAAGCGTCAAGTTTAATATTAAATATTACAGGTTATTCGCAGACTGCAATAAATTTCTTCAAATTGAAATTTTTCGCCGATATCAGGAAATTTGTACAAAGTAGGATGTGTTATTCAACATTTCAACTTGTCGAAAAGTACGTCTGCTTGTAACTGAATTCGAACACGTGACCGCGATGTGTAAGGATCTGAAAAGTTTCCGGCAGACGAAGTCAAGTGGATCTTTGACTGCACGCCTTTTTACACTACCGCAATTTGGATGAATATTCGTAAATAATACGGACAGAATTATTACCACGTTACAAGTCTGTAAAGAAATCTTATCAGACTTTGAGATTTTCACATCAGTGAATATGTGGATTGTGATATTTCAGTTGTGATGGCATATAGTCACTACGCGACGTCCACAATCCACAGTTTAACAAAATTACATTTCATGGTCGTGGCTGATACGTGCCTAGAATGGTTTCAACCCTCCTCGACCTCTGGGTGATTAGGTCTGTCGTGACCTCGAGACATCGAAGCACATGAGACTTAAGACAGCAAAAATTGTTTAAGCCCTGGTCTGCTGGACGTGCCCACAAATCAGATGTGTACTGCCTGAGACTTTTTAGAGAAATATAATGACAAAAACTGTATTTGCTGGGTTCCATGTATTGCAGGAGTTGTAACAACGAAAGAATTATCATCGATATTTCTTTAAATTCAGAGTGCAGCTGTAGCTTTGAACTGGTAATTACATCTACATAGTTCACTCTACAGAAACAGGTAAGCTGTTTAAGTGAAGTCAACAGCAGAAGATGTAAATACAAATTATCAGTCATATCTGTTAGTTTTGAACACTTAAAGAGAACGATCTGCAGATGACCAGTTATGGTCGAAACATGTAGTGGTCATGGAGGCTGTAGGCTGCCTACGTGCTTAGTCGACTGCACTGCGCAATATCACAGAAGGTAACCGTGTTTATAAGCGTCGCCTAGAGAACCAGAAATCACACCATACTCCCTCGTTTTCCCACGGTATTTATTCTATACAATTCGAAATGCGTGGTTAAACAGTGTCCGCCTTGCAGAGATAAGTTTACAGTGGTCTATTGGTCTTGTAACAATTCGCTTATATTGTATTGTGAAATCTATTTGAGCACTGTGTAACAGCAGGCCGGCTGGGACAAGGTTTCGGTTGAATTTAACTCCGGTACGAAAACACAGTGCATTGGTGCCGAGTATATTCCTGTGAATGTACGCTAGGAATGTGTTCCAATCATGAATACACAATACACGAACATTCAAGGGTCAGTAATATTATGGATGTCTGTGCTGAATATGTGCTATGTGATACATCCGCAGAATAAAGCCCTTTCTGACAACTTGTATTCGCTCAGACAGTAAATTTCCTCTGATTTTAACCATTCCGAAGAGTTGAACATTGACCTCCTGTCCTGAGCGAAATTAATTCAGTATAGGGTCTCAGAGACTATTAAAATAACCATTTTAATATTATTATCCCATCTATTGAAGACGTTCCTAACTGCACTCTTTTCTTCAGGTGGTACGACTGAAATAATGTGTATGGTTTTCATCTCTCCTATCCCTGTACAACTCATTTTTATTGATTTGATAAAATTTGTATTAATCTCTTGATTATGCAATATTTTTCCATCATCTTGTTTCTGTATCCCAGCTACTGTAACGAAAACCTAAGGCGCAAATCTACAGAATTTAAATCAATGAATTCCCGTAAATAACTTCGAATTAATTGGCTTTTGTCTGTTACTTATCTTTGGTCTGGTATAAAGATTTGAAAAATAATATTTTCTGTGCAAATTGTCATCATATTATAAGCAAGTGGGATGTATATTAGCCCTGTGATGCTAAAAGCACGTCTGCATAATATTTAAAAGCTCATTTATTATCTCAGAGGAAACAGCACGTCTCCCTTACAATGATGAAGTGGATAATGCTGTACAGGGAAATAATAACTGTTTCAGAGAAACGTATTAATCTTATAAGTAAACCGTGGGAAAAATTAGAGTTGGTTAATATCAAAGCATGTGGTATATATAGGTGCTTAATTGTAGTCTTTGAAATATTAGAGAAATATAAATTTCGTACTTTAATAAATATTTGAATCTTGTTGAAATATATATTGTTGAACGTCAGTAGTTATAAGAAGTGGCCGATATGGGCTTTTCTTTTCTCTGTGTAGTTTGGAGGTTGCAGACAAATCCCATTGAGCAGATATGTTTCACGCTTTATTCTTTAATGTCCTGGCTGGTCTCATCATCCGACGAGTCTGAATAACGAAATGAAAATTGTGTAACATATAAGGTAAAGAAGATAAAAGACACACATAAAGTGTTCTATATTGTAATAAGAAATGCAACCCATGTTAGATGCTTGAATGATTCATAGCCTACTAAATCCTTTCGATAAATCGCATTGAATCTCTGGCCCCTTCTGGTCTGGATTTATTTGTTTGAGAAAATCCATCGAAGAAATGTTTCCAGCCGTCTTTCAACTGTTCAAGCTAACTATTCATGGCTTCTAACAATAAAAACTACAGTTTCACTGAATTTTGTTACTGGAAGAAGGAATTTTAAATAAATTATATGTGAAAAAGGGTAACGACACTATATAAACTGTATATGTAAGCTTTGAGGAAAATCATGAAAACTATCCCCTTCCGTGTAGGGTATGTACCCAATAGGTGTTAGTCATTACCAATGAGTTAACCGCCAGTGTCATGATATATATAAACATTTGAAATTACGCAAGGAACCTCATTACACGTGATACAAACATTTTCTTAAACGTGTTGCTCAACACAAATGAAAAATAAATTACAGCTCTTTGACAACGTAATTATTAACTAATTAACGACAAAAATAATGATAACTTTGAGATTTATAGTGGAAGAAGTAATTTTGGTGAATAGAGATCTTTGGTTTCCAGTCCACCGTTTCTCCATTCCTATACGATAGCCCCGACCAAGCTGCACGTTGCCATACACCCGGTACTAAGTTATGAACTTAATCCCAGACCTACGACTTCTCTTGTCTCGGGGTAGAGGTAGTTTAAGTTATTAAATACAAAAAAATACGATGTGGCTAGAATATTGATCAGAAAATGGAAAAATAATAAACACTTTTTAAACTTTGGTATAAAATACATACGGGAAGAGACCATTTGTGAGACATAAGAGTAGATGGGAGCATAATATTAAAGTAGATCACAGAGACATTCGATTAAGACTGTGAACTGGCTTAATTCCGAGCTTTTGTGACGAATTTGATGAATATTTAGGTTTTATAGTAGGCTATGTTTCTGTTGGGCAAATAGCTGTGAAATGCTCAAGGTATTGGTTGGTGGAAGAGAACATTTGTAAAATCAGGTCATTGATGCGAAGATAATATTAAAATAGACCGTAAAGAACTATAGTGGGAGATTGTAGAATCGATTAATTTGATTCAGTGACTAGTTCTTGTCGACGCAGTGATGAATGCTCGGGTTCGAAAGAAGACGTGGAATTTCTTGAAAACTTGAGCGAATATTATTTTCTTAAGAACGACTGTGTTCCGCGAAGTCTCTTTGTAAACGGAAGTTACTGAAAACGAGATGCGACGATGACTTGAGATT